>JAUIMM010000819.1:1187500-1685000 GCA_031769625.1 Taudactylus pleione | reverse complement strand
CTCGTATCTATCTATCTATCTATCTAACTCGTATCTATCTATCTCATATCTATCTATCTCATATCTATCTCGTATCTATCTCATATCTATCTCGTATCTATCTCATATCTATCTATCTCATGTCTATCTCGTATCTATCTCATATCTGTCTATCTCATATCTATCTCATATCTATCTCATATCTATCTATCTATCTATCTTGAATCTATCTAATCTATCTCATATCTATCTTTCTATCTCATATCTATCTATCTATCTATCTCGTATCTATCTCATATCTATCTAATCTATCGCATATCTATCTATCTCATATCTATCTATCTCATATCTGACTATCTATCTATCTCATATCTATCTATCTATTTATCTATTTATATCATGTCTATCTATCTATCTATCTCGTATCTATCTATCTATCTATCTATCTATCTAACTCGTATCTATCTATCTCATATCTATCTATCTCATATCTATCTCGTATCTATCTCATATCTATCTCGTATCTATCTCATATCTGTCTATCTCATATCTATCTCATATCTATCTATCTATCTATCTTGAATCTATCTAATCTATCTCATATCTATCTTTCTATCTCATATCTATCTATCTATCTATCTCATATCTATCTAATCTATCACATATCTATCTATCTCATATCTATCTATCTATCTATCTATCTCGTATCTATCTAATCTATCTCATATCTATCTACTCTATCTATCTATCTATCTATCTATCTATCTCGTATCTATCTCATATCTATCTAATCTATCGCATATCTATCTATCTCATATCTATCTATCTATCTATCTATCTATCTCGTATCTATCTAATCTATCTCATATCTATCTACTCTATCTCATATCTATCTATCTATCTATCTATCTATCTATCTATCTATCTATCTATATCTCGTATCTATCTATCTATCTCGTATCTATCTAATCTATCCCATATCTATCTATCTATCTCATATCTATCTATCTATCTATCTATTTATCTATATCTCGTATCTATCTAATCTATCTCATATCTATCTACTCTATCTCATATCTATCTATCTATCTATCTATCTATCTATCTACTCTATCTCATATCTAGCTATTCATCATGAATTACAGTGTAAATAACCAGTATCTCTATGTACTGAAGCCCCTGAGCTCTGAGCCGGAACAGCTGCTGTGGGGCCTGATCTGGGGAACAGAAACCAGAACTTGGTATAAGTTTATTCTGCCTCCTGCACAATCCTGGTATTAAATATAAAACTTGCTTTGGCAGAGACACGAATAATGAAAAGTAAGTATTTGCCCTTCACATGTGTTTTCCATGCTGCACGCACCCATGCCTCATTCCTGTGTCTCTCACTTATTCCTGTACATGTTCCTCTGGCAGTAATATGCCCCATTCCTCACCTAGGGTATATTCAGGGCACAGACTAGACCACAACTCCTATAATCCCATACTATTCTATCAATTCCATGTATCCCCTTTATTTCAACCTGTCACCTCTGACTGCACCTAATCAGAATTTCCAAATACAGTCAGATTTAACTATTTGACAGCCCATGACAGGCAAAGTGTATAATATATATAGAGAGACAGAGAGAGAGAGAGAGAGAGAGAGAGAGAGAGAGACGTCAGGACACACATTAGCTTATATACGAGAGCAGCTCTGATCTCCTGGCTGGTCCATGATAACGACCCTACAGTATGTACAGTGTAAATATTACCTGTATTTTCCCTTTGCCTCCTGTATAAACACTGGACTGCTGTATGATCAACATATACTCAATGGGGGTTTTCGGGGTTAACTGCAAATATGAAATATGCCCCGAATGTATCTCCAGGTGACCACAGGAGATATCTGCTGCAATCCCCCATTTTCATTCCCAAAAGCAGCAGCCCCCTTAGGTTTCTATGAGGGCTGCCTCATTGCCAAATTTACCAAGCTCCAGAATGCGAAGTCCCAAAATAGGCCCCCAAATCTTTTGCATAATCTTATCAGGGACATATTCGCATCAATTGTGGTTCATGTTCAACATGAAATTCACAAAGGTTTAACGAACATTTTACAGCCTTAAAAATATGTTTTTTTTTAAAAGTCATACTATAATGGAGATGTGACTTATATTTCCAGAATAATTGTATTTGTTTTATCTCATACTGTAAATAGACGTCTGTCACCAACTTGAAATCTGTCGGTAAGGCAAATTCAAATATTTTGAACCACCCCTGTTTTAATCTGCCCCCCACCAAGTAGCAAATAGGGGGGCTCCTGGTTTCTCCTCCATTGACCCCTTCTTATACTGGAAGCACACAAAACACCTTCTAGCTATGTTCTAGGGGAATCGGTATGATTTACCGCCGGACCCATTCCCGGCGGTTGGAATCCCGACAGCGGCATCCCGACAGAGGAGGAAATCCCGATCGTTCTAAGGTAAGTATTCTCTAACATCCCCCCCCAGTGCCTAACCATAATCCTCCCTCTAAGTGCCTAAACCTAATCCCCCCTTCCCCACCGCCTAAACCTAAGTCCCCGGGGGGGTGCCTAACCCTAAGTCCCCCCCAGGGGTGCCTAACGCTAACCCCCCCTTCCCCTAGCCTAAACCTAACCTCCCGGGGGGGGGTTGCTAACCCTAAGTCCCCCCCGGGAACCCAAAAACTAAAGAGCGGCTAGCCGCGCTCGTCGCCCGGCGTCCCCTCGAACGGGATGTCTGGCGTATGTCTAATGACAGGAGCCGGCATATCGACGCCTGTCTTTAGACCCTTGCCAGGATATGACAGTCGGGAAGCCAGCTGTTGGGATTAGGTCCACCGGCTTCCCGACTGCATACCATTCTAGGGCAGTCCTGGCCAACCTGTGACTCCAGCTGTTGTGAAACTACAAGTCTCAGCATGCTTTACCAACTGTTTAGTGGGCGGGTATTTGTAGTTTCACAACAGCTGGAGAGCCACAGATTGGCCAGACCTGTTACAGGGGGTAGGGGGTGGGGTATTAGCATTTAAATAAAACCAGACAAAGTGGTAAGAGGGTGCAAACTTACAATTTGCACTTGTGGGTCTAGAAGACAGTAACCATGATTATAGACTGCTAACTCCTATCCCTATGTAGCCAGACACTATGGAAGCCAGTGTGGACAATGAGTAGAAAAAATTAAAGTGACAAAACTTCTTGTACTGTAGATATGCCTACAAAATTATTATCATATGCAATGTATGACATAGAAAAGGTAAATAATCATAATCATATAATTGCTGGCTAAACCTGAAATGATCCTGTCTACCTTAAAATGCATAGAGCAGTATATGTGCAGTATTTGCCCACCCAGCTGGGCATTATGGGGTGGAGGGGGTACACTCTACAGTTACTCTCCAGCAGCAACACATGTATGGGGTGTAGGGGAAGGAAATGGGGCACTGTAATCTCAATCAGCACTATATTCTGTATGCATGGACAAGTGACTACTTACAGTCCAGCTAGCAAGCTGCTCTCAGGTAACACGTGTCTATGGGGAAACCTAAGACACTGTATAGGTGCTGGGCACATCTGCTCTGTAATCAACTCCCTGCTGTGATCGTGACATGGGAGCACAGCACCACCTGCTGGGCACAGGACTTACCGTACCATTCTGCGGGGGGAATGACTGCACGCTGATCTACAGGGCAACACCAGTTTAACCTAATTTGTACTGGGTGGAATAAAGTTTGGGAATGTAAAGCATAAAAATGCCTAGACACATCATATATATATATATTATAGATATAAAATATATATACACATATATATAGTATAGCTATAAAATAAATATATATATGAATGTATTTATATATATAATAGATAGATAGATAGATAGATAGATAGATAGATAGATAGATAGATAGATAGATAGATAGATAGATAGATAGATAGATAGATACACACAATATAATTAAATATAGGGTGTTTCCTATTTTTACCAGCTCTGCATAAATTCAGTTGTCAGCTTCTGCATTCTGAATGGATCATTATTTCATCAACCAGGATGAATAATTTAAAAATCCCCAGCTACATCCCAGGAAAGGAATATATTATATAATACTCCACATTTGAAGAGCCGTGTTAGGAGGAAGAAATTATTCCCATAGAAGTGAATATACTGTTTAGATTTACAGGGATAATTTAGAATCATGATAAAACGTTGTGTCGCAGTTTGTTGCCTTGTACATTATTCGGTTGTACGATGTGTCATAGACTTTATTTATTTCTTATTTGTGATGAAACAACTTTTTTAGAACCAAACTTTTAACTTAAAACTATGCAAATGATCCGGCATTCCATTTCAGATTCGTTAACTTATTATATGTCCACACAATATCAGTGCTATTATATTAGCTTCGGTTTTATTAGTATATGCCGTAATACTGCCGGATACTAGAAAAAAACACTGTGCACATTGAGACATAATAGAGATAATTATTGTATACCACTCCTCACTGTTTATTATAATAGTATAACACCCCCATATCCTAGCGATTATAGTAATATATTACACCTCGCTCACTTGAGTGATTATAATATAATAGTATAACACTCCCAGAACCTAGTGATTATAATAATAGTATACCACTAAACACACCCTAAGCATTGTATAACACCCCCAACATCTTAGTATAATAGTAGTATAACATACCAAGATGTTAATAATATAGAGATTACAGTAATAACATGTAACACAGTCCTCAAACCCTATAGGTTATTTAATACTATAAATTTCCTCTCTCCCTAGTGATTATAATAACAGTATAACACTCCGCAAACCCTAGAGATTGTAATACAAAATGTAAAACTCCTCAAAACATAAAGTTTATAAAATAGTATAAAACTTCCAAAATCTAAATAATAATAATAATAATAATAATAATAATAATAATAATAATAATAACAATAATAACATAGTACTACACTCACTATAGAGATTATAATAAAACATAATAGTGAACAACTTTGTTATTGCCTACCGATTGTGATAAATTAATTTGGGATGCATTCTATCCATACAATAATAATGATATAACGTATACAGTACATCTAACAATAGTAATATATTATATAGTATAGATAGATATCATATAGTAATATGTATAACATACTATACAGCATAATAATAACCACAAAATACTGACAGTAATAAAAAATATACAGTAAAATATACTAGTAATATAATGTTATGTAAATATATTAATGTATTTAACAATTTAATAATATTACTTATACAATAATAATAATAATAATAATTATTATTATTATTATTAATAATAATAATAATAATAATAATAATAATAATAAGATACAATATAACAATAACTGTAACATACGAAAAAAATGTATACAAATAATAGTAAAATACCCTGTAATGTACATATACAGTAGTATAACTAATAATCGTAACAAAAATTGGAAAATAGTAATATATAGTGCAATATAAATAGGTTAATTGCATACACTGTAACATGCATATGATAATATACAATAATAATAGTAACAGCCATATATACTTACTCTAGTAATATAGTTCTAAATAAATATAATAATGCATTGCAAAATAAAATAGTACTAATAACAATATTATTTTTATTATTAGTGATAATAAAAAAAGCTGCAGAAGCATATAATATCATGAATACACATCAATAACAACGCATAGTGTAAGACGATACTACTACTACTAATAATAATAATATTAATACAAATTAGAAAATAGAAATTATAATTTACAATGTAACACACACATATAGGGGTCGATTCAGTTGCGGGCGATGCCGAATATAATGAATAATAACTATAGGAACACATAATAATCTTAATAAAATATACAATATGCAAATTATAATTTCCAGTGCAACATACATATATAATTGTAATATACAATGTTATATGCATATAATTATATGAAGCGTACTATGTATATGATGATAAGATACCATGCTTTATTAATATAATAGTAATATACATATAATCGTACTTTGCATTAGAATATCAATATAATATATACATATAATAGCAGTATTGTAGAAATAGTAGTTTAATACAGTGTAAAATTCATATAATAACTATTATAACGTGCACTATGTACATTATGATAAGATACATATTATGTGTATACATTGACATATAATAGTAATATTGTGTGTGTGTGTGTGTGTGAGTATATATATATATATATATATACATATATAAAAAATAAAACCCTGTAATATATATGTAATGTATATATGTAATTATAGTACCATACAGTGTAATATGCATATAATAACAGTAATATAACGTGCACTATGTATATGATGATATTGTAATATGTAATAGTAATATCCATTGACATATAAATATAAAAGTAATATTGTGTATATATATTAGAATAAAACCATGTAATATATATGTAACTATAGTACCATACAGTGTATTCTGCATATAAAGAGAGTGAATAACGTGTAAAACGCTTATAATGGAAATATAGAGTGTAATATTAACATAATATACAGCATTGTAAATATAATAATAGTAGTGTACATGTATATAATGATGTATATAATGTGAGGTGTATTACTAGTAATATTCCATGTTAGTGGCCCTATAATCTGACACCAGTAAATTCTAGCTTTGCCGATCCAGAGAAAGAGCCGGATGATTTTGTAAGTGTCTGTCTGAGACACCAGAGGACACATCCAGCGCTGGGAGACCGGAGCAGGGAGCAGCAGCTGCTGGGCACTGGGGTCCACACATCCCAGCCCCTCTCTCTCTCTGCGAACCTTCCCCTGTGACTGATACATTCAGCTCCTGTGACTCCACCAGAACTTGGACAAACTTTACCCTGGGGACCAAACTTCCCTCCAATCACAGGGGGCCCTGTCCCGCTTGGGGGACAACACCCACTCCCTTAGCTCGCACTGCTGATTGGTCAGTAAGTGGTGAGGGAAGCCCCCCTCTCCCTACTGTTCAGATAAATACAGGCTGGCATGACCAGCACCAGGTGCCCTAAGGGTGTAAAAGCTGACAGACCCCCTCCCATAACGTGCCAAGCCCTGGGCATTGGGGCTTACTGAGGACAGAGCACATCCCGGACCTACTATCTGGGATCTTACAGATTTGGCTTCTTCTTGGGGGGGAGCTGGCTAGTTTGCTGTAGATCACATGGACTTGCTGTCACATCCTCTTAGGGACATGGAGATCACTGACAACTCCCTCTGCTCCTTTTCTGCTGCTGACGACTTTTATGATGATCCCTGCTTTAATACCTCTGACATGCATTTCTTTGAAGACCTGGACCCCAGGCTGGTCCATGTCACCCTACTGAAACCAGAAGATCATCACCACCACAACGAGGATGAGCATGTCAGGGCACCCAGTGGGCATCACCAGGCTGGCAGGTGTCTGCTCTGGGCTTGCAAAGCCTGCAAGAGGAAGACCACCAATGCTGATCGCAGGAAGGCTGCCACCATGAGAGAGAGGAGGAGGCTCAGCAAGGTCAATGACGCATTTGAGACCCTGAAGAGGTGTACCTCCACAAACCCCAACCAGAGGCTCCCCAAGGTGGAGATCCTCAGGAATGCCATCCGCTACATAGAGAGCCTGCAGTCCCTGCTCAGGGAGCAGGATGAAAACTATTACCCAGTCCTGGAACACTATAGTGGGGACTCTGATGCCTCCAGTCCAAGATCCAACTGCTCAGATGGCATGGTAAGTGGCATAGGGCTGACACTACAGCATGGACAGTGTATCACTTATGCATGATTGCCATTCTGTCACTGGGCACTAAACTAGGGTCTAAAGTACCAAACACACTATATAAAAATAAATACAAATATAATAATAATAATAATAATAATATAACAAAAAACAATAATTTTACTGATGATGATGATGATGATAATTATTTTTATATAATTATAGATTGAATTCACAAATAATACATTCCTATTAACTGCACAACCTATGCTATGGGCCTGAATGTCACTTACTGTATCACTGCAATACTGTATAACACTACTCTAACACCTTGGCAGCTGAGCTACAGTATAATTATGTGTCATGCCCAGTGGTAACCCCCTTTGATACAGTATATATTATGGTGCAAAAAAAAGCCCTATCACTGGGAAAAGTTTGCACTACAACAAACTGATACTTTCTATTCTTACAAAGAAGTAAAATCATATTGTATATGTGTAAGAGCTGGAAATAAACATTATTGTCACAGGCAATAAGCACACATCTGCCAGAGTGTACATGCAGCAACACTGAGCTTCCGCTCCACAAACAGCTGTTACAGAGGCCACAGTGAGAGTGTGTGTGACTTATATCTGCTGCCTCCCCACAGATGGACTATTCCGGGCCCCCCTGCAGCACAAGGAGGAGAAGCAACTATGACAGCAGCTACTACACAGAGACACCAAATGGTAAGTACCCAGCCCCGGGGTGCACCTACAGAGGAGAGCCAGCTACATATATTATACAGCGAGAAGTCCTATCTATCTATCTATCTATCTATCTATCTGTCTATCTATTTATCTATCTATCTAATTTCTATCTATTTACCTATCTATATATCTATCTCATATCTATCTATCTATCTATCTATCTATCTATCTCATATCTATCTATCTCATATCTATCTATCTATCTATCTAAATATCTATCTAAATATCTATCTATCTATTTACCTATCTATATATCTATCTCATATCTATCTATCTATCTATCTCATATCTATCTATCTATCTAAATATCTATCTATCTAGGTATCTATCTATATATCTCATATCTATCTATCTATCTCATATATATCTATCTATCTAAATATCTATCTATCTATCTATCTATCTATCTCATTTATATCTATTTATCTATCTATCCATCCATCTATCTATCTATCTATCTATCTATCTATCTATCTCTCATATATAACTGCCTATCTCATACAGTATCTATTTACCTAATAGCTATTTATCTCATATCTATCTATTTCATTTGTCTGTCTACATCATATGTTTCATATGTCTGTCTATATCATATCTATATATTTATCTATCTGCCTACCTGATATCTATGTATCTATCTTATATCTCATTTCTATCTATCTATCTATCTATCTATCTATCTATATATCTAATTTCTATCTATCTATCTCATATCTATCTATCTATCTATCTATCTATCTATCTATCCATCCATCTCTCAAATATAACTGCCTATATCATACAGTATCTATTTACTTAATATCTATCTATCTCATATCTATCTATTTCATATGTCTGTCTACGTCATATCTATATATATTTATCTATCTGCCTATCTGATATCTATCTATCTATTTATCTATCTATCTCATATCTATATATTTCATATGTCTGTCTACATCATATCTATATATATTTATCTATCTACCTATCTGATATCTATGTATCTACCGTATATCTAATTTATATCTATCTATCTAATTTCTATCTATCTATCTCATATCTATCTATCCATCCATCTCTCAAATATAACTGCCTATCTCATACAGTATCTATTTACTTAATATCTATCTATCTATCATCTATCTATCTATCTATCTATCTATCTCATATCTATCTATTTCATATGTCTGTCTACGTCATATCTATATATATGTATCTATCTGCCTATCTGATATCTATGTATCTATCTTATACAGTACCTATTTACCTAATATTTATACAGTATATTTCATATCTATCTATCTATCTATCTATGTCATATCTGTTTATTTATCTATCTGCCTATCTCATATAGTATCTACTTACCTAATATCTATCTATCTATCTATCTATCTATCTATCTATCTCATTTCTAACTATCTCATTTCTATCTATCTATCTATCTATCTATCTATCTATCTATCTATCTATCTCATTTCTAACTATCTCATTTCTATCTATCTATCTGCCTATCTCATATCTATGTATCTCTCTTATACAGTACCTGTTTACCTAATATTTATATATTTCAGATATATCTACCTATCTGTTGATCCATCGATCTATAACTATCTATCTATCTATCTATCTCATATCTATCTACCTATCAATTCATCTATGTTCTATCTATCTTTTATCTATATCTGCCTATCTATTGATCTGTCTATTTTCTATCTATCTATCTATCTATCTATCTATCTATCTATCACCTTCATAATATCTGTCTTCTGCCTATATCATATATATCTATCTTTTTATCTATCTTGTATCTTTCTATCTATATCATATCCATATTACTGTCTTTCTCATACGTATCTCTATCTATCTATACCTCGTTTTACCCATCTCATATCCAGAGCTGGCCCTAACCAATATGATGCCCTATCCAAGATTTTCTCTGGTGCCCCCAGCAGAAACTCCCAGGTTCTCACCTCGCAGCACACTGCTGTAACTAAAGAAAAAAGGGACAGGTTTTAGGGGAAAGTTCCTTATAGCCCCACCGCAGAAGGCATTCTATAGGGCAAATTCTACCCATGCAGCACTCCTCTTCCCTCACTGCACAGCACCCGTCACCCAACACAGCGCCCATCACCCAGCACCCCTCACTCAGCACAGTACACCTCACCCCTCCCCAACACCTCTCCCAGCACAGCACCCCTCACACCACAGCACCCATCACCACTCAGCCAGCAACACACCACAGCACCCATCACCCCTCACCCAGCAACACACCACAGCACCCATCACCCCTCAGCCAGCACAGCACAATTAGCACCCATCACTCAGTACAGGCATACCCAAATACCCCACCTGCTGCATATAAGGTTACAGAACACCCATGTAGGCTGTTGTAGCACCTCTCAGTAGAATGGCAGCACCTTGTTGTTACTTCCTACCCCCTTCTATGCTGGTGACCATCATCATCACTAGTGCACACACTGGGTCCCTTCTTACCAATGTGGATGATGGAGTCCATCGATGCCTATAGCAGTGTCATATCCCCCTGGGCCCCACTTCCAATATCTCTCCCCCTCCCCCCCAAAGCAGTGTCATAAACACCCTGAGCCCACTCCCCATGTGCTTCTGCCTTCTGCTCTCCCCCAATAGCAGTGTCCTCAGCCCTGAGCTCCCACACGGCCTTGTCTCTGCCTCCCCCCATAACAGTGTCATCACCCCCCACATATATCTACCAATCCCTCCCCCCATAGCAGTATAATCAGCTCCCTGAGCCACTACTCCCCATGTCTTTGTCTCCTCATCCCACAGTAGTGCCATAAGCCCCCACATGTATATATCTCCCCATCCCCAAAACAGTATCATCAGCTCCCTGAGCCCCAACTCCCCATATGTCTTTATCTCCCCCTCCCATAGTAGAACCATCAGCCCCCACTCCCCATATGTATATATCTCCCCATCCCCATAGCAGTATCATCAGTTCCCTGAGCTCCTACTCCTCATGTCTTTGTCTCCCCCCCATAGTAGTGCCATCAGCCCCCACTCCCCAAATGTATCTGCCTCCCCTCATCCAGCTCTTATCTTTAACCCTGTATGGTGGAGCCGGGTCTGTCAGCAGCTCCGCAGGTGTTGCCTGGCTTCTCCTCCTCACTCTGCAGTAGCTCGTGTCAGCCTCACACACAGGCAGAAAGTGAAACTAAAAACACTTCCTGCCTGTGTGAGTCAGAGCGCCCTGCTGCTACTGCTGCAGCCTCCAGTCCTGATCTCTCCTCTTGGCTGCCTCGGATTGCCGAACCTGAGCAGCTCAAAGAAAAAATAAAATGATATCTGGCCCTAGGCTTGGGATGCCCCTAGGCATTCCAGTTGCCCCTAGGCATTTGCCTTTAATGCCTATGCGTGGGCCGACCCTGCTCATATCTATTTATTTATCTATCTATCTATCTAATTTCTAATTTAGATCTGCCTAATATCAATATGTCTCATATATCTGTCAGATAGAGATATATCTATTTCTATATGGCCCTCATATCTATATCATGTTTGTCTATCTATCTATCTATCTATCTATCTATCTATCTGTATTATATATCTGAATATATCATGTCTACCTGCCTATCTCATATCTATCTATCTACATCATATCATTTATCTATCTAACTATCTCACATATCTATCAATTTTTTATATCTATCCATCCTATATCTTATATATATCTGCCTATCCAACAATCTATTTATCTACTATCTATCTCACGCCCCTGTATGTAATTGAGCAATGAATACACCTGTGCACCTGCTGGGTGACCTGGAAAATGTGTCCTAAAGACCAAATTTGAGAACCTCTGATCTATCTCATATCTATCTATCTATCTATCTATCTATCTATCTATCTATCTATCTATCTATCTATCTATCTATCTATCTCATATCTGTCAATCTATCAAGCTATCTATCTTTCTATCTATCTATCTATCTATCTATCTATCTATCTACTGTATCTATCTATCTATCTAACTATCTATCTCATATCTATCTATCTATCTATCTATCTCATATCTGTCAAGCTATCTATCTATCTATCTATCTATCTATCTATCTATCTATCTATCTATCTACTGTATCTATCTATCTATCTAACTATCTATCTCATATCTATCTATCTATCTATCTATGTCTGTCTATCTAATATATATCTACCTCATATTTTTCGATCTAATATCTATCTATTTATCTACCTCATATTTTATTATCTCATATCTACCTGTCTATCTATCTATCTATCTATCTATCTATCTATCTATCTATCTATCTATCTCATATCTATCTATCTATTCATATCTTTCTATCTATCTATCTATCTCAAATCTATCTATCTACCTCATATTTATCTATCTCATATCTATCTATCTATCTATCTATCTATACTGTATTGTTCTGGTTGCCATATATATGTGTCTATGAGATCTCAGTAAGAATTTCTGCTTCTCTTTAGATACAAGACCCGGTAAGAGTTCGGTCATCTCCAGCTTAGACTGCCTGTCCAGCATTGTGGAGAGAATCTCAACAGAGAATCCCAGCTGTCCGGTGCTTCCGTCAGCGGAAAGTGGATCTGTAGGCAGTCCTTGCTCGCCCCTGCAGGGAGAGACACTGAGCGAGCCGGACATCCCCATTATTTCTCCCAACACCTGCACACCGATACCCAGAGACAGCAGTTCCATCTACCAGGTGTTATAAATCAAAAGACTGAAGATAAACTGGTTTATTTCCATCAGAACCTTTTCGGAGATGTCCTTCTGGCCCCACGAATTTACAGACACCTATTTATTTATTTCATTTCCAGCCAGAGGTCATTGACAAAAAGTTTCTACTGTACATATGAGATGAAGTCAAATGTCATTATCTTTCCTATTTGAAGACGTCCGGAAGACATGTCGGCATGTGCTGGCGGACAGCAGCTGGGAACTTGACCACAATATCACAGATCTCTGCAGCACAAATAAACTATTATTCCTCTTGTGGACAATTGGACTGTGCGGGGGGGGGGGGGGGGGGTAAATTAAGCATAGTAACCCCCTTAGCCTCTTCCCATTGGCTTGCAGACTCTGCCTGCATGTACACATTGATGTGGACAGTCACTGTGCTGGACAAGGCAATATAAGGTTGTGGACCACTTTTGTAAGATTTTTATATATAAATATAACTGTAAATAAGAGTCGTCATGCATTAGTAAATGTTCAGATATTTAATGTTGCTTCGATGTGTTGTGCTAAATGCTAACTTTATATATTTATACAGTGTGAATGCCAAGGATGTTTTCAATAGTATTCTAAATAAAGAACCTTATTTATAAAGTCCTGGGTGTTTTCCATGTAGTGTGATACCAGAACTCATCACTGAGGGAGAACGTCTCACAGCCCGTTATAGCACTTTGCAGAATTTCTTTTTAACCTGAGTGAAATGGGGAATACATGAGCAGCCACTGTGATAGGAAGCTACTTTCTTACGTAAGGATACTTTTTCTGTGTGTCGTCATATGCTGTCAGTGTACAACAGTACAGATGTATCTGCGATATAAAGACAAGTACTCCAGTAGGCTTTACCATGTACAGGAGAATGATACATCCGATGGGTATGTAGGCATACAGTCGACATTCGCAATGTCGGCACTGTAATGTTGAATGGTTCTAAATGTCAACAACTATGTTCAGAATGTCGATGAGCAACATGTCGACATTGAGAAAACGATCCAAATTTCAACATTATATATACATATTATTTTTATTAAAATTTGAGCGTTATGTAATTTTTTTTTCTTTCATTTAGCTTTATATATATCTAATTATTATTTATTACGAGTCCGCAGCGCTTTTAAAGAAAATATTTTGCCATACACATCAGTCCCTGCCCTGATGGATCTATATTCCCTATCACACATACACACACTAGGGTTAAATTTTCTCTCTCTATATATATATATATATATATATATATATATATATATATACTGTCAGTGGCGTAATTAGGAGGGGTCAGGCAGGGTGCGTGCCCTGGGCGCCGTGAGACCGGCGACGCGGGGGGGCGCCACCGGCCACGGTCCGGCCCGCCCTAGTTAGCCACCAGTGTAGCGCCGACCGCAATGAGTGCGGTCAGCGTTACACATTTACACAGGACCAGCGCTAGGCTTCCAGCGCCGGTCCTGTGCTGCACACCTGAGCCCGTTCCCTCCCCCTGAGCGCTTGCCCAATAGCGCCAGGAGGTGGGCTCAGGCTGTGCATAACACACGCATCGCCGCCAGTGCTGGCGGCGATGCGTGTGTTAAACAGCAGCCAATGAGAGTTAGATAGACTCTCATTGACTGCTGCAGCACCCACTGCAAGAGCCGGACTTCCGTCCGGCTCCTGCAGTGGGTAATGGGACAGACGTCATGACGTCTGTCCCATTACGCTGAGCGTGCCAGCCCGCAAGGACTGGCGGGCGGCGGCGGCAGCGGGATGAGTGGCGCGGACTGGAGGAGCAGCAGCAGCGTGGATTCAGGTAAGTATGTTTTTATATATATATTTTTAAAAACCTGTCAGCACTACTGGGGGCACAACGGGGGTGGCTACCACTGGGGGGACCTCTACTGGGGTGGGGGCACAACGGGGAGGGAGGCACCTACTGGGGGCACCATTATTAGGAGGACCTCTACTGGGGGGGGCTATTACTGGGGGCACCATTATTGGGAGGACCTCTACTGGGGGGGAGGGCTATTACAGGGGGCACTTAATCGGGAGGGGGAACCTCAACTGGGGACTACTACTTGGGGGGGGGACTACTACTGGGGCATTATAAAAGGGGCCTACTACTAGGGGCACTGCACTGGGGGGACCACAACTGGGGGCAATAACAGTAAGGACCACTACAGGGACCACTGGATAGGGGGGGTAACTACTGGGAGCCTGCATCAGGGGGACCACTACTGGGGGCACTGCATGGGAGGGGGGGGACTACTGCTGGGGGCACTATATAAGGGGCTTACTGCTAGGGGCACTGCGGGGACCACTACAGGGGGCACTAAATAGGGGGGATCACTACTGGGTGCCTGCATAAGGGGGACCACTACTGGGAAACCTGCATGGGGGGGACTACTGCTGGGGGCACTATATAAAGGGCACTGCATAGGGGGGGACTACTACTGGGGGCACTATATAAAGGGCACTACATAAGGGGATACCACTACTGGGTGCACTGCATTGTGGGGACTGCTACTGGGGGCACTGCATAAGGGGGAACACTACATAGGGCACTGCATTTGGGGGGACCACTACTGGGGGCACTGAGTAAGGGGAACTAATTGGGGGCTGTATAAGGGGGACCACTACTGGGGATACTGTATAAGGGGCACTACTATGGGCCTGCATAAGAGGGACCACAACTGCATACTGGGGGTACTGTATAAGGGGTACTACTGGGGTTAAGGTGCATATGGATAGGAATGTTCAGCGTGAAAATAAAGGGGTGTGTCATGTTGACACGCCCCATTTTTGTAAGTGACCACGCCCATTTTTTTTCTGCATACATATCGGGGTGGTGGGGGGGCTCCCTTTTCAAATTTGCCCTGGGCTCCAAATACCCTAGTTACGCTACTGTATACTGTAAATATATATATACTAAAAAAAGGAAAAAAAATACATAATACACAAAGGGGGTCATTCAGAGTCGGTCGCAAGCACTGAGCGCTCGCAACCGACTCGATGTTGCCCCACTGGGCATGTGCACGACGGAGCCGGCTCCGTCGTGTGCATGCGCGAGACCTGGCTAGCGACGGACGCTCCGTCGCTAGGGGTCTCACAGCAGACGGGGCGAGCTGTCGATGGTGAGTGATAGCCGCCCCCTTTGGAAGGTGGGCAGGGGGCGTGCCTGCCCAAACGGAGGCGTTCCCGCCGGAAAGCTTGCAGTTTGGGGGCGGCCCCACTGACATCATTGTTGATGTCAGTGGGGAGCTTCCTGCTCGATCAGAGCAGGAAGCTCCCTGGGGCTTACGAGTGCCCAGACCCAACCTTAGGGTCTGGTCATAAGCCCCGATGGTCGCGATGGTCTTGACCATCGCGACCATCACCCATGTCGGTCGCTAGAGCTGTGGGTGTGCTCTAGTGTTAACCCACAGCTTAGCGATTGACAAGGAGGCGGTCGTTCAGGATGCGAGCGGCCGCCCTGATTCAGTGCGACTGCTTGCATCTAACGACCGCCTCTTAATGAGGTCCAAATTTTCATAAAAATGATACAAGGTGAGTTATTGCTAGATGTCGGAGAATCAGTGAAATTCACCAGCTATAACTTCTGTACTATATACAGCACCATTCAGCACAGTACAGAGATTATGTAATCTTGCACAACAGTTCCTTCCCCTCGATATGTTATAATGTCGATATATCATCATCGATGGCCCAGTGGTGACTTACCTGCTTCTAACGGCAGCAGCCCCAGCGGTGTCTTCTGGGTCCCTGCGGTCATATGATTGTCACTACCAGATCACTCCTTTGATCCCCCGGGGTTCGGGTGAGTATTTCCTCTCTATCCCTAATCCTTACTCCTTCCTCTAGTGCAGGGGTTCCCAACCACGGTCCTCAAGGCACACTAACAGTCCAGGTTTTAGGGATAGCCATACTTGAGCACAAGTGACTTAATTAGTGCCTCAGTTATTTTGATTTAACCATCTGTGCACAATCATGGATATCACTAAAACCAGGACTGTTAGTGTGCCTTGAGGACTGAGGTTGGGAATCACTGCTCTAGTGCCTAACCCCCCCTGCAGCCTAACCCTAGCATCCCCCCGCAGCCTAACCCTAATGTCGACTTTCTAGCAATGTTCAAATTTCAACTGTGAACATTATGAGAATGTAAACACATCGGAATGGCAATGTCGACATAACTGACAACATCGGGGTGTTAACATTGTCATTGTTGACTTTTTGACGGCATCATTATTAACCTACTAGTATATATTTGGACTGTGGAAGGAAACCAGAGCAGCCAGAGCTCTCAAAAACAGGGAGAACAGACCAATTTCACACACTTCCATGGTGGAATGGAAACCATGACAAAACCGCTGTGATATGGAAATGCCAACCACTTTGCCTCCGTGCTATTTATATTGTGATTCCAAAAGACAGACAAGAGTACTAGGACTAAACAGTGAGACTGTCCATCTAAATATTGACCTACTCCATACCTTCCTGTACAGCGTTCTGTATATAGGAGCAGATTATCTGTAAATCCTTTTGGCCATTGTACTTTATGATGAAGTTGAGCAACAGTCAGAGAAGAAATTGTACAAGTTATAAGAAAGTAGATTTTATCTGCAGACCTGAAGCTGTTGTGGCTCATCTATAATTGATTTGGTTTTCTTTAGACACGGTCTTCTTTGGATGTGAAATAGCCTGCGACTTGCAGACATCTGTGAGATCCCAACCAACGAGTCTGGTTGAAGTTTTAATATGGCAATCATTTAAAGGGCAAAACCAGGTTGGCTTTGCCTTTTAAATGATTGCCACTTTAAAAGCTCAGGCATACTCGCCGGGATCTAGCAGATGCCTGCAAGTCGCACTGTTTGAGTGCAAGGTGAGGAGGACGCAAAGTCGAAGTTGCACACAGTGGAGCAATTTTTTGGCACTGCCAATGAGTCACAGCCACACTGCGCACGCTCAGAGATGGACTAGCGACGCCGGTCGCAAAGTGTATTTATTCGCAAAGTGAGTGACAGGTAGTCAGCATTTGGGGGAGGTAAGGGGGTGGTTAGACAAACACAGGGGTGTCGGGACCATTTTCTGGGCGTGCCACCCATGCACAATTTGCAGGAGATCGGAAGATACGGCGGCATTCAGACTGCCAGTAACTCAGGATTAGGCCCAAGGACCCCGCCAGATTTGTTTGCCCTCGAATGATAATGTTGATGATGTCTCCATGTAATTAATAAATTAGCACTGGTTATTACAGGTAAAGGGTTTATACAATCCTATGGCGGTAACAGTCATGTACTTTTCCCAATGTTGAACGTATATGGGGCTATATACCTATAGGATGCCTTTAGCGACAATAAGTCTGTTTTTTTTTTCTATCCTGGCAAAAAGCAACATGTAAACATAACTGGGTATAACGGTGGCAGAAAAACTACAATGTTTCGTGTCTTTGTCAAAATCTACAATTTGTCTATTATACGGAATACTGCATCTGCTACTGTCAATTAAAAGTACAGTATATTAAAGAGACTTTTGTATGGCAGGGGGTCCTCCGACTTCATATATTACTGTGTTTCACTGTAGGATACTTCGGGCCTGAACAAGAGGTGGACGCTACGCCAGTGGCGTCACTAGGGGGGTGCGGACCGCACTGGGTGACGCCATCCAAGGGGGCAACACCAAAAGAGCAGAGCTGCTGTGCTATTTAGATGTCATCCCCTCGGGTGGTGTCATCGAGCAGAACCACAGATGTGATGGATTATGCGCACCGCACTGTGCTGGGGGAATCCCAGGCCTTCCCCGCAGCTCCCAGAGCGCAGCGCAAGCCCCTCAGCGTGACGTGGATTGGGGTGTGAAATGCGGTAATGGACCCAGGGGGCTATTGGCTTCGCAGACACAAGGCTACACCCCCTTTCTTCATGGGGGGGGGGCAATATGAGGCACCAGGTGATGCCTCTGTGCAATGCCTCTGTTTGCACAGTTGTTTCTCTTTATACTGTGCATGCTTCTCAGTCACATTATGCAGGCATCCTGATTGGTTACTGACGGCAGCTGCAACGAGAATACGGACGCAGAGTACTTGACAGTGGGCATTTATTGGAGGTAATGGTGGGTGCAGGGCTGGACTGGCCATGGGGCACTTCTGGCATGTGCCAGAAGGGCCAATGGCCTAAGGACCGGCGCGAGGAGGGGGTGAAGGAAAAGACTACCCCGCCCTCCACCCAACGGCTCCGAAATCATTAAGATTTCACGGAGCCGGAAGAGGTGGAGGCGTGAATGGGCCGGCGGCGGCTGTGCTGGGCCGAAAAGAGACAGGGGCCTGCCGCGAGGCCAGCCTCCGTGACTCGCGGCACGCCCCCTTGCATTTACCACGCCCCCCTCTACACAGAAGTGCAGGGCGGACTGCCAGGGCTGATATACAGCCCCAGTCCGTCCCTGGGTGGGTGGCTAGTCAAACGTGGGTGTGTCATGACTTTCCTGGCTATGTCGCATCCAGCGGCTGCCTCTGTGTATGCAGCTGAGCTCTGATGGACTTTTTAGCGACCTAAGGGATCAAGCCAGCAACATCTTCCTACTGGCATTTTCTTAGATAAAAATTGTTTTTCCAAGTCCCATAGGCATCCATTGCTCCACCTATCTGACCAGCCAACACAACACTTTACATTCTCTTCTACAGTAATCTCTGGACTAGTACGATCTTCCCCCACTCCCTAAACTCATCATCTTGGTACAGACAATATATTTTTTTTTTACAGATTTTTCCTTTTAGCGCTGTCCTGACCCCCAGGAGTTGGCCCCCAGGAGTTGGCCCTGGCTCTTTTGAGCTACAGGATATAATATCCCTCTTGACTTTCACTAGAGGATCCCACAAGTGGTTTTGGGTTTGTTTTCTACCATTTTGCAACTTCCGATCAGAGAATCTGCCGGATATTATGTTTCATCTGACAGTAACCTCAGAAAAATGTATGTTTCAATTTGTAACCCTTATTTTGCTCTGTGAGTAGCTCATTTATAGAAATAGTAATTTGCTGACATATTTCATTTTCGCTGCAGAGAATATAAAGAGAGAAATGCAAATATTGATCATAAAAAATTACACAAGGATTAGAAACAACAATTGGTTAGACCAGAGGTTCCCAAACTTTTTTGAATCACGGCGCCCTAGTGTATCAGTAATGTTTTCAAGGCACCCCTAAGCCAAAAGCTTTTTATTGAGAAATTCAGAAAAATTCTAGTGAAGTAGTAAAGTGAAGTAAATTGTTCTCCTGTCATCCTTAGGGTCAGTTATGTGGTGGTGGACAGGTTTTCACTTCTGTTTGTCCACATATTTACATTACATTGACCAAAAAAAATTAGATTTGGTGCTGGACCACCAACCTGAGACACCCCTGCAAGTGTCCTGAGGCATCCCAGGGTGCAACGGCACATAGTTTGGGAACCACTGAGTTAGACAATGTCTAGATAGACACCAGATGTTAGACAGTCAATAGTTAGACAGGTACAAAAGGTCGACAGGGTCAAAAGTTGACATGAAAATATATATTTTTTTTTTAAGGGTCAGGGTTAGGGTTAGGTTTAGGATTAGGCACTTACTCAGACGGTTAGGGTTAGCACCAGGAGGGAGGGCTAGGGTTAGGCACCAAGGGGAGGGTTAGGTTTAGGGTGAAGATTAGGGGCGAGATGCACTAACATCATTTGGTCATTTAGGATCGTTATCGTACAAATCTGACAGCTTATCTGACCATGTGTACGCATCCTGGGCCTGATTCAGAGCCGGACGCTCTGAGAGAGCGCTCGCTCTGAATCAGGGCCAGCCTCCTGTTTTTTTAGAGCGGCCTCCTGGCCACTCGGATAGCTGTGGTTGACCACCCAGAGCTATAGCGAGTGGCCAGGAAGATGGCCGCGATGGTCAAGACCATCGCGAGCATCGGGCTTGCGACGGGACCCTTGTGGTAGGGTCTCATTGCCGCAAGCCCTAGAGTGCTTTTGGCTCTAACAGTGATGTCAGTGGAGAGCTTCCGGCTCAGACAGAGCCAGAAGCTCTCTGGGGCTTACGACAAGTGAGACCCTACCCTAGGGTCTCATCGTAAGCCCCGATGGTTGCGATGGTCTCTGACCATCGCGACCATCACCCGAGCGGTCGTTAGAGCTGTGGGTGTTAACCCACAGCCTAACGACTGCAACAGAGGCGGGCGGTCAGGATGCAAGTGGCCGCCCAGTTTCTGAGCGACCGCTTGCATCCTCCGACCGCCTCTGAATGAGGCCCTATATGTCGTCCACATCGTCCAATGTGTACAGACTAAGGGCCTGATTGCAATGCGTTTTTATATGCAACGCAGCTGCGAAAACAAAGATCACCAGAGTATAAAGACGTCCACTACTTCCTTCTTACCTGCGTGCGACCACGCATACCTGTGTAAACATCGGTAACATGGAAGCGCATCTGCGGCTATCTTACCCTTGCAGCCTTCAACCTGACGCAGCCTTGGGTGCTCTTCTGACACGCAGAGCTGCGTATGCAATCGTAGTGGCTAATTTATGCACGCCCATGTGATGGTGTTTAAAGGACAGGCACACCTGCGTTTTTGTGACCACACCCCACTACCACCCCCAAACACTGGCAGTCTGTCACTCTCTTAGCGATGGATTCCTCTGTGCGTGCGTAATCACAGTGCAATCGCAGCGCATAGGCATAGGCGGTGCATACGAAATGGCAAACAATCGCTCGATCTCCGTGAAAATTTAATTAGCGTCCATCTCTGGATCAGGCCCTATGTCACTGACGATGCACACTCCCGCGCGTCATCAGCAACATTGCCCGTCAGACCTGCATGCAGGTCCGACGGGCGCAATCGTCAGCGGAGGCCATGCTGCCGAATGCAGCATTGCCCCCGCTGCCGCGCCGTTGCTCCCGACATTGGCAAGTGTGTATGCTGTAACGCTGAAATAGTCCTACAAATGTTTCTGGTCCTTATGACAACAGATTGTAGCAGTGTTTCCAAGGCAAAACTTGTTAAAAAAAAGAACCACCATGACTGACGATCGTCTGAACTACAGCATCTGGCACTTATGAGCTTGGAAAATTACATTTTAAAAGAAACAAACTTTGGTGATACTATTTACACTTTTGCTAATCAAAAATCTAGGAAAGTGTCAGGAATGTAAATGTTTTAGTACAGTCTGACAATGTTAATGTCTTCTTTCTGAAAATGACCTTATGGAAATGGAAACCAGATTAATGGAAAGAATACATAACGTTTATTACATATATATATATAAAAAACATTGTATGTAATGTTCCTGGATGGAATAGCGCCATGAGGAAGTCAGTCACACACGGCTGAACTGCACCAGGGCCATTACTAGGGTAGTGCGACCAGTGCCATGGCACAGGGCACCGTAGGGCAGGGGGCGCTGTTTGGACCTGTCTAATTATGGCTCTGCACTGTACATATACAGACATGGCGCTTTACGGTTACAGATGTCTTTTGCGTTTGTGATAGACCTGCCCAAACAATCAGAAAGTCTTTTCCGGTACAGACCATAACAATGTTGTCTGCCCAAGAATTAGAAAATATATAAAGAGGATGACATTTGCAAATCAAAAATGCTGTGAACAGTGGCAAAATTTGACAAGACCTAGGGGTAAATTTACTAAAGCTAGAGTTTTCTAGAAGTGGAGATGTTGCCCATAGCAACCAATTAATTTCTACTATACATTTAACTAGCAGATACTAGCTAGAATCTGATTGGTTGCTATGGGCAACATATCCACTTCTAAAAACTCTCACTTTAGTCAATTTACCCCCTATCCTCTATAGTTTTTAAATAAAGCCCTAATTTCTGTAGTTAGACATGTGCTGTTCTCAGTATGTCCATTGGGTGGAGACATATCTCTGATGCTTGAGATCAGCAGTTCAGGCACAAGGTGTTTCTCTGACGGACCAGCAGATGTCACTATGATTCTATGACCAGTTCTGTGCCCGCAGGTCGCAGCCTTAATGCTACCGTCACAAGGGAGCAGAGATAAGCAAAGTAAATCAAATTTTGCCTTGGAGGCCGTTTTGGAGACATTTATTCCGCTGATACAATCTTTGCTTTGACATTCCATGGAAAGGCACTCCACATGGTACCTATACATTCCACATTTCACAGAGCTGGGATAACAATGGTGTTACGCTTACATCATTCAGCGCTATGGTGTAATCAGGGTAGAGATGGGAATTTCAGGCATAATGAAAAATGATAGGGGGACTCCACATGCATTAACGGAAGCTAAAATTTGTCAGAGAAACATGCCAAGATCCGTTCCCACATGTAAGCGAGGTAAATATTAAAGGGTCACTTTGGAAAGTTTTGTTCTCTTTTGGCGAGTGAGACGTGCGTTGTATAGTAATCACATAAACAACTGCAAAGTGCATCACCCTGGGACACAGCAAAGTTTATGAAACCGTAAAAGTTCCATGCACTTGGGACATATTTATTTATTACCAGTTATTTATATATTCCTCAACGCTTTACAGAGAATATTTGGTCATTCACATCAGCCCCTGCTCCAGTGGAGCTTACACTCTATATTCCCTATCACATGTACACACACATACTCACTAGGGATAATTTTTGTTGGGAGCCACTTAACCTACCAGTATATTTTTTTTTAGTGTGGGAGGAAACGGGAGCACCCGGAGTAAACCCACGCAAGCACAGGGAGAGTATACAAACTCCACACAGTTAGGGCAATGGTGGCAATCAACCCCAAGATCTCAGTCCTGTGAGGCAGTAATGCTAACCATTACTCCATCTGTACTACCCAAATATATTGAATAGGGTCATTTGATCAGTGAAGTTGATATATCACCTACGTTTCTGCCAAATGTTTTGCTTCATCTATATAATAAGCAAGAAAGCGTGTCTGTATGTCTGTCTGTCTGTCTTTTGTGCATGGCCAGAATTTTGGACTTGGCAGGGTTGTGTAGTTTGACCAGGATTAGAATTTTGCCTGTGTGAACTCCGTCAGGGCCACACAATCCCTAAAAATGGGGACATTTAAATTACACAGGTTCCAGAGGTGGCTCAAGTGGAAATTGGTAGTCTGCCAAAAACCTGTGTGAAAGCTACAAAAGTATCCTTTTAACCTCGCAGTCCGAACAAGTGTCAAACTTTATGACTCCTGCAAGTTCATATAAAATCCAGTGTTAGTCCTTTTTAAAGTGACTATATATATTAGTCAGACCTCTGTGTTTGCATTCAAGGGCGCAACAAGAACTTTGTGGGCCACATAGCAAGATCTTAAAAGGGTTCCCCCTAGAGGTAAAAAAACACATAATTTTGCCCCCACACAGAGCCCATTCATGTTATGCCACACAGAGCCCATTCAGGTTATGGCACACAGTAGTGCCCCTTATACACATTATGCCATGCAGTAGTAATCTGTCCTTTACAGATTATGCCACATGGTAGTAGTGCCCCACATAACACATTATTCCACCCAATAGTAGTGCCCCTTACTCATTATGCCACACAATAACGCCAATTACACTCTTACACATTATTCCCACGCTGTGTGCTGGGCTGGTGTGAGGGAGGGGGGGCAGCGTCGCCCGAAAGGGGGGACGTGGTTTTGCAGAAAGGGGAGTGACCTCGTAATCACAAAGCCATGCCCCCTTATGTGTGCTGATCTTGGGGATGTTACTGCCTCCCATTCTTGGCACACAGTGGGCTTCCCCAGCACTCCTGCAGCTGCTGGGGCAGCCCACATCTCTCCCTGCCTCTCTCCATGTCACGGTGACACCATCCCATGGGGTGACACCAAAATAGCAGAGCAACTCTGCTATTTTGGTGTCACCACCTCGGATGGTGTCACCCAGTGCGGCCCACTCCCCCCTATTGACGCCAGTGTGCAGGTGTACTTCAGGGTCCAGCCTTCAACCCGGGCAACACCAGGTACCCCAGCTAGTTTGCGATAAGAAACATATTGAATATATCAAACTTTACTCTGCTTCGATTAAAGTTTATTAAAAGTAAAAGAGGAAAAGGAAAATGTGCAAGAATTTGGGAATTTTATTGGAGTGTTCTGCAGGGACTCAGGAGACTCGGCTAAAGATGGAAAGCGGTTTGAAAGATCAGAGGGTGCACATCTCAATTATAACCCCTTAGCTCTGTCTACAGTATGTTCAAGTAGAACCGAAAGCTATGTGATCCAGAGCAATCAACATCAACATACATCACCTCATGACATTGATACATGGCTGAAGAGCACAGGAAGAAGACTGAAAATAAAGCAATATATTTAGCAATATATTCAGTAATAGTTTCAGAAAAACTTGTACAGCCATCAGTGCCTCCATGAGAAGTTTTGGGCCCTTTTAATAAGCGGTGCGTGTAATAAGGGGTGTGTGTAATATTGGGTCCATTTAATAAGAGTTGCGTGTAATAAGGGGTCCGTGTAATAAGGGGTCCGTGTAATAAGGGGTGCATGTAATAATGGGTGCGTGTAATAAGGGGTGCGTGTAATAAGGGGTGCGTGTAATAAGGGGTCTGTGTAATAAGAGGTGCGTGTAATAAGGGGTCCATGTAATAATGAGTGCATTTAATAAGGGGTGCGTGTAATAAGGGGTCCGTGTAATAAAGGGTGCCTGTAATAAGGGGTGCGTGTAATAATGGGTGCGTGTAATAAGGGGTCTGTGTAATAAAGGGACCGTGTAATAAAGGGTGCGTGTAATAAGGGGTGCGTGTAATAAAAGGTCGTGTAATAAGGGGTCCATGTAATAAAAGGTCCGTGTAATAAAGGGTGCGTGTAATAAGGGGTGCATGTAATAAGGGGTGCATGTAATAAAGGGTGCGTGTAATAAGGGGTGCATGTAATAAGGGGTGCATGTAATAATGGGTGCGTGTAATAAGGGGTCCGTGTAATAATGAGTGCATTTAATAAGGGGTGCGTGTAATAAGGGGTCCGTGTAATAAAGGGTGCGTGTAATAAGGGGTGCATGTAATAAGGGGTGCATGTAATAATGGGTGCGTGTAATAAGGGGTGCGTGTAATAAGGGGTGCGTGTAATAAGGGGTCTGTGTAATAAGAGGTGCGTGTAATAAAGGGTCCGTGTAATAAAGGGTGCGTGTAATAAGGGGTGCGTGTAATAAGGGGTGCATGTAATAAAGGGTGCATGTAATAAGGGGTGCATGTAATAAGGGGCGCATGTAATAATGGGTGCGTGTAATAAGGGGTCCGTGTAATAAAGGGTGTGTGTAATAAAGGGTCCGTGTAATAAGGGGTGCCTGTAATAAGGGGTACATGTAATAAGGGGTGCATGTAATAAGGATTGTGTGTAATAAGGGGTGCCTGTAATAAGGGGTCCGTGTAATAAGGGGTCCGTGTAATAAGAGGTGCATAAGGAGTCCGTGTAATAAAGGGTGCGTGTAATAAGGGGTGCATGTAATAAGGGGTCCGTGTAATAAGGGGTCCATGTAATAAGGGGTGCGTGCAATAAGGGGTACGTGCAATAAGGGGTGCATGTAATAAGAGGTGCGTGGGCATAATATTCGGGTGTTGTCATGCATGTAGTGAATTACAGTCCCATTGAGATGTTGCCCCACCACTGAAAGGGGACGTGGCCACACTAATTTGGGACATGGGTGTGTCTCTTTCGCATGCCCAGGAGCTAGTACTGTGCACCCCCTCCCCCCGACACACACACCCCGCTCCAACCATTCTATTAAAGTTATCTGAAGGTGAAGAACTCCTGTAAGGATCAATGCTTCTGACACCAATGGGGAGGTTAGGACTAGGGCACACGTTGCTTCCTATAACTTTGCAGGGTTTTAATGCAAATTAAATGTAACACTCCCAAACAATTTGTATAAATGTCAGTACAGGACAGGAGCTTGCTATTAGTGCAGAGATGACAACGAAATCCAAAGTGAAAGTGCTGAGTTTATGTTTTAGAAACCTGCCTGACCACCTGACCACACACCTGAATAGAAACCCGAAACGACAGCAATGTATTTGCATGTTTAGCAGGTCAGGGAATGATGCTAGTTTCTTTCCTGTGCATGATGTGTATATGGCTGCGTCACTCTGAGATGCTATACGTTCGCTTATCATTCTTCTTCCTACTACTATTATTATTACTAATGTTACTGTAGATTACTGAGCAGAGCACCTTTAAAACAGTAAGCGGTCAATAACGCTACAGACCCCCCTCCCCATCCAACCCCCAGCTCTGCCACCCTAGAGGGGTTATAGTGTCCCAATAATCGTTTACCAAGATTTAACAATAACTGATTTCCTCTAGAATAAATTATTCTGTGCAGGAATAAGGGGGGGGGGGGGGGGGCTGCTTTCCTTCCCCGATCATGTGTTTGACACTTTTCCTTCCGCTTGACCTAAAGGGATTCATTTATCAACAAGTTTTATCATTCACAATGACCGATTAAACTTGTTGCGTATAATAAATGGTGCTCCAGCCAATCAGCTCCCAGCTATCATTTTTCAAACAGATGCTGATTGGCTGGAGCACCATTATCATACACCATGAGTTTTGTGTATGATAAAACTTGTTGATAAATAAAAGCTCATACACACTAGACCATGTGCTGTATGAACGATATTGGCGAAACATTTCCCTTGAACTTTCTGTAGTGCAGGACAAACGATATTGGGTGTACACACTGACAGATATCTTTCAGTGAAGTCATCCTGCCACATCTCTGAACAGGCAATTCTTGAGGATATCGTCAGAATGGCCTGCATGTACAGACGACAAAAGACACCATTATCGCCCCGCGGGAGCGCGCATCGTTGGTCGTTCACTGCATACACGCTGAACGATATGAACGATACCAATATCGTTCAATAAAAATCGTCGCTATGGGTCTCGCACCAAAGGGGGCGTGCTGTCGATGGTGAGTGACTGCACGCCCCCTTTGATGGGCGTGCCGGGACCGTTCCTGCCCAGACGGAGGTGTTCCCATGGGAACGCCTACCGTCTGGGGCCGGCCCCACTGACATCACTAGTGATGTCAGTGGGAGTGCTTTTGGCTCTGATAGAGCCAAAAGCACTCCTGGGCTTGCGGCAGCGAGACCCTACCGCAGGGTCTCGTCGCAAGCCCGATGGTTGCGATGGTCTTGACCATCGCGACCATCTTTTTGGCCGCTCCAATTTTAGGTAGGAGGGCCCTGATTCAGAGCGAGCGCTCTTGTCAGAGCGTCCGGCTCTGAATCAGGCCCTTAGTGTGTTTAACACATAGGACCTGATTCAGAGCTAGGAACAAATAGAATAAACAGCAATTACAGTACCATGTCGCTTACTGACCGGTGATGGGGGCTGGGCCAGGCGCTTTGCAGGGGGCAGAGCCAACATACCGTGATTCTCATAGAATCGTTACATATGGGCCCTGCCCTCTCCCCATGGACCCATGATTCCCGGCATTATGCCTCTCATCCTACCCACTTCACTAGGAAATAGGTGTGATACTCTTTCTGGGGTCCCGGGGGGACTACTCGCAAATTTGCCAGTCTCCCAGACTTTCCGGGAGAGTAGACTCTACAGCAGGGGTCTTCAACCTTGGCCCTCCAGCTGCTGTGGAACTACACATTCCAGCATGCACTGCCACCTTTTTGATATAACAGCATGCTAAAACTATGGCAGTGCATGCTGGGATGTGTAGTTCCACAGCAGCTGGAGGGCCAAGGTTGAAGACCCCTGCATACAGTATTTATTTCCATGCAGAACTGATTTTGTATGTAACGAACAGTACTGGACAGCTTTGTTTTACACTAAATTCAGAATTAGTACACGTCCCTTTCCAACACTAAGAGGGGAATTCAATATGAAACGTAAACTTCGCTGTCGAAGTTTACGTTTCATATCGGAGCTTTTACCTGCATTAAAGTATCGGGCGCGCTCCCGCTTATCCCCATTTTCAATATGAAATTAACGAAAACGGGAGCCTGCGAAGTTGGATTTGCGTAAAGTTACGAAGTTTTCCTTAAAAAAATTGTAGGACCCCCCTAAAGTTGTAAAAACATGGGGGATCACTATGGGTACCCCCGTTTTAGCCTTTAAATGAAAGTCGGGGATTTAAATAGCCGCAGCAGGTGTTTTTTCCCGACATTGAAGAAGTGATGCAGAAGAGCACTTAGGTTATTTTTTTCGTTTTTTTAAGTGGTCCCATCAAATTTGGGGTACATGAAAATGGGTACTAGCATATTTTGATGTCCCTAAAGTAAGTTTTTAAAAATTCTGCATTTGTGCACCTGCCGCTATAATTCTATTCTAGAAAACACCTGCCGCATACTTGCAGAATAGCCCTGAACCTATTTCCCTATTGTTAAACAATTTTTTCCCATTTTTTTTTTTCACCCCAATTTTTAAATACATTTTTTGGGGTGTCCCTATTTTTTTTAAAAACTTTTTTTGACACAGTTCTTTTTTAAATGTCATTCCCAGGGGTGCAGGCTATTTTTTTTAAGCCTGCACCCCTAAAACCCAGTTCTGCACTTTTTTTCGACACCTATTCAATGGTGAAAAGTTATCCCCGTTTTTTATCAAAGACTTTTCGAACCTGCGAAAAGTCTTTGAAATTGAATACGGTGTAAAACTAAAACCTGCGATAATGACGTCATAGGTGCGATATTAACGCAAAAACGATGTTTTCGCTCCCATATTGAATACCCCTATTAATCTCCCTACACCTGCAGTGCACAGTCTTTTATTTGCTCCTAACTCTGAATCAGATCAATGATCCCCTATTTTTCACTAACCAGCACTAGGCTGAGCCAGCCAGGACTGGTGACACTATAGCAGCGACTCAGCGTGACATCAGGAGTGGGTTCCGCTAGCCATAATGTCAGCCAGCTGTAGACTGGTCAGCCCAGGGCTCGAATCCCTAGGGAAGTGAGGACCCTCGAAAAATAGATCCTCCATTCCTAAGTACACATCCAGGACTCTTCTCCACATCCCCGGAGCTTTGGGTATGAAGGTAATTATTATTTAATAGTATAAATAATATTGTCAGTCTATCGGCAGCGGTATAGGGGAATAGTAGTTTAAAAATGTCAATCACTTGCTTAGTAAATAATGTATTTTTTGAAGGGGTAAATTTACTAAAGTGAGAGTTTTTAGAAGTTTTAAAAGTGATGTTGCCCATAGCAACCAATCAGATTCTAGCTATTAACTTCTAGAACAGTAGTTCTCAAACTCGGTCCTCAGGACCCCCACATAGGTCATGTTTTCCAGGTCACCCAGCAAGAGCACAGGTGTAGTCGTTACTCACTGACACATTTTAAAAGATCCACAGGTGGAGCTAATTATTTCACTAATTCTGTGAGGATGCCTGGAAAACATGCACTGTTTGAGGTCCTGAGGACCGAGTTTGAGAACCTATGTTCTAGAAGGTGCTATTTAAATGTTAAGTAGAATCTGATTGGTTGCTATGGGCAACATCACTTTTAAAACTCACTTCTAAAATCTCTCACTTTAGTAAATTTACCCCTAAATGTCCATCAGTTTTCAATTGACAGCTAAACCGATGCTTAGTAAATTTGCCCCTAAAGAGACGGGGAATGGGGGGGGGTTCTACATAACACCAGTCCTGGGCCGGTAGGAGGGTTCCGGGTCAGTGACTGCCCTTAATGCTCTGCCCACTAGCACTGACTGGTATAGCAGCGCAACACAGCGGCACCACATGCAGCTAGGGCCTCTCACTGCCCAATGTGCCACTGCACTGCAAATCCAGCGCTGTCAGTGGGCTGAGAGGAGCTTACAGGCGCTTGCTGCTCTCAGCCAATTAATGGTCCACCCATAGATTTCTATGGAAAAGACCGTGGATGAGTCTTTATTTCGAGTAGTACTGTACTTAGGGCCTGATTCATTACAGATCGCAACTGCAACAGCGTACGCAGATCGGCCGATGTTGCGTACTGCACATGCGTATGCATCACAGTGCCGTGTGCCAGTTAGCATTGCGATCGCTCTGCGATCACGTACGCAGATACAAAGCCATTGCAGAGTGAGTGACAGGACAGTGGCAAACGCAGGATTTCCAGAGGGGGGTTTCCAAATGCTTAATTTTAGAGTGAGTGTGGCCATTCCATGAAGAGGGTATAATTAGCACTTAACCAGCTTTAATAAGCGTCATACAAAGTGTATTGTGTATAATAATTCCAGCATATACAGGACCAGCGATCACAGTAAGCCATTAGATGCGCCAGTAGGCCATCCTGCCTGAGCTAAACGTATTTATTTTAGATGTGGGCACCATTCCAGATTATTAGAGCAAGTCCGGGAGCCTGGAGGAGCAGCAGAAGAACCTAGCACTGCCCTGGACATATATGTACATATTGGGCTCTATAGCAGTGCATCTCTAACAGTGCATGTTTTCCAGATCTCCTAGTTGGTGCACAGGTTATTTATTACTGTCTGATACAGTGCTAATTATTTTATTTGTGATACTGAGAAGAACATGCAGCACTAGTAACAATATATTATATTACTATTTCTATTGTGGTCATGGTGTGGGCTGGGGAGGGGGGTTTCCAGGCAGACGGAAACCCCCCTGCGTTTGCCTATGACAGGACGTCAGCGTTTGGCGGTGGTGACGGGGGAGTGGTCGGAGAAACACAGGCGTGCCTGTCCGGTTGAACGTCTTTACTTGGGCGTGCATAAATTAGCCACTGCAATGGCATACGCAGCTTGTGTACTCACTGGCGGCAGGGAGTAAAGTTAAGTATTTACTGTGAGTGTGTGTGAGTAGGTAATAACATTTTACAACACTCGGTGTGTATGTGTATTGTCTTTTATTCAAGAAACTAAGAGTTGTCCGCACAGACACTTTAAATCTCTTAAGTCCTTCCCCAATTAGTTATTGATGTTAGTGTATTATCGTTACTAAAGGGAGGTGCACCCAGGAACAAGTCAATATGTACAAGCATTTTATTTTATTGTAATTCTTTTTTTTTACAGGAGGACTACAGGTACCAGCAGGCCCTTAATTCCCGGGCTTTCTGGCACTTTTGGTTCCCCAAGTGTCCAGTGTTTGTGAGCAAATAATCAGTTGCCATTTGCTCCCATACACTTCCAGATTTTCATTCCAACCAACCAGATTTAACAGACGTCTGACAGACAAGTGTATAGTGTTTGCCCAGTATAGCATACTCTATGCAATTTTCTGTCAGATATCTGTCCAATCTGGCTGGTTGGAATGAAAACCTGGTAATGTATGGGAGCAAATGACAGTCAATCATATGGTTTTAAACACTGAAAAAAAGGACAAAACAAATTGTTCAAATTGGTTAAATTTGTTTAACCAATTTGTCTGAACAACCATTTTTGTCTGTTGGACGATTGTCATTTGCTCCCATACATTACCAGGTTTTCATTCCAACCAGCCAGATTTCTGACAGAAAATTGTATAGTGCACAGGTTCTCAAACTCGGTCCTCAGGACCCCAAACAGTGCATGTTTTCCATGTCTCCTCACAGAATCACAAGGGAAATAATTAGATCACTTGCGGATCTTTTAAAATGTGTGAGTAATGAATACACCTGTGCACCAACTGGGTGATCTGGAAAACATGAACTGTGTGGGGTCCTGAGGACGGAGTTTGAGAACCACTGGTATAGTGGATGCCCAGCTGGTGCTGTTGCCAGCTGAATAAGATGTGGAAAGTTTCCTGCTAGACTTTACCTCTTAAAGAAACTAGATAAAGGTTCATTGTTAAACAATCAATGTTTCTGTTTAATTGCTTTACAATCTGACTGCATGGGAAGTCTGGTAGCATTCGAGACCCAAGGAAAAGAAATTACCTTCTGCAGGAACATCCAGCATTTCCAGAGATTTCCCTTTATATGTACGTATTGATTCTTTTTTCCATGACAAGTAGCAATTTGCAGATTTTTGCCAAATATAAAGGGCTTTGTAGCAGTCTGCAGCTCTCTCACGGAACACTGAGGTTATGTCTCATAAACGTAAATACTTGATCTAATTTGTTGCCTTTTAAGTTTATTATATTTCCTGGTATAGCTTTCTCCACTTGTAGTCGCAAACAGCCATATATTTATTACTTTCTGTTTATATTGATGGTTCACTGATATGGAATGGGATGAAATACCGCCGGCTCAAATCCTGACAGTGACAGTGCGACAGATCGAGATCCCGACGGGCGTTGCTAAGTACCCTAACCCTCCCCTCTCCCCCACCTAACCCTAACTTCTGGGTGTCTAACCCTAACCTACCCTCCTAGTACCTAACCCTAACCTCCCCCCAGGGGTGCCTAAACCAAACCCCCCTCCCCGCACTCTAAACCTAACCCTCCCGGGGGGGTGCCTAAACCCTAACCTCCCCCCTAGTGCCTAACCCTAACCTTCCCCGGGAGGGTGCCTATCCCTAAGTCCCCCCGGGTGTCCCTAAACCTAACTCCTCCATCCCCGGGCTAAGTGTTATACTTACCCATCGGAGGACGATTGGGATGGCGGGGGTCGGTCTTCCCGGCGTCGGATTAAGATAGGTGTCGGCATTTCAACGCCTATCATAAGTCCTTTGTTGGGCAAGTTGTGTCTGGATTTAGGACCTCATTCAGAGCCACTCGCAAAATGCGTGCGTTCGCTCTGAATGAGGGCGGCTGCTTCTCTGTAAAGAGCCGGCCTCCTGGCCACTCACTAAGCTGTGGGTGACCACCCACAGCTTTAGCGAGCGGCCAGGTTGATGGTCGCGATGGTCAAGACCATCGCGACCATCGGGGCTTGCGAGGAGACCCTTGCGGTAGATTCCCGTCTAACAGAGCAGGAAGCTCCCTACTGACATCACTGGTGATGTCAGTAGGACCGCCTACAAATGGCAGGCGTTCCTTCAGGAAAGCCTCCGTTTGTGTGGCCACCCCCCCACCACGCCTACAAAACTGGGCGAGCTGTCGATCAACATCGACAGCCGCCCCTTTTGTAGTGAGCCCCGGAGTGAGAGCACATCAACCCGCTTGCGATCGCATAGGCGCTTGTGAGCGGGTCTGAATGAGGCCCTTAGACCGGCGGCATTGCGTCCGACGGTCTATTAACTAAATCCCACTTGATATATTTGGCCTGATTCAGCAGCATACGCTAATGCGATTGCAGCTGCGATTTTGCACAGAACACAGCTGCAAAAAAATGCTAATGGCTGCCAAAGCTCAGCCGGCATAGAGACGCTCACTGCTGCTTTCTCATATCCGTCCAATGCCGCTCTACTGCGTAAACATTGGTACCATCGACACACATCGGCCAGTCACGCAGCATTTACAACAAGCCTGACTAGTGTATGGGGAGATATCTGCGATACTAGTGTATGGGGAGATATCTGCGATACTAGTGTATGGGGGGATATCTGCGATACTAGTGTATGGGGAGATATCTGTGATACTAGTGTATGGGGAGATATCTGTGATACTAGTGTATGTGGGGATATCTGCGATACTAGTGTATGGGGAGATATCTGTCATACTAGTGTATGGGGAGATATCTGTCATACTAGTGTATGGGGAGATATCTGTCATACTAGTGTATGGGGAGATATCTGTCATACTAGTGTATGAGGAGATATCTGTGATACTAGTGTATGAGGGGATATCTGCGATACTAGTGTATGGGGAGATATCTGTGATACTAGTGTATGGGGAGCTATCTGCGATACTAGTGTATGGGGAGATATCTGCGATACTAGTGTATGGAGAGATATCTGCGATACTAGTGTATGGGGAGATATCTGCGATACTAGTGTATGGGGAGCTATCTGCGATACTAGTGTATGGGGAGCTATCTATGATACTAGTGTATGGGGAGATATCTTTGATACTAGTGTATGGGGAGCTATCTGTGATACTAGTGTATGGGGAGATATCTGTGATACTAGTGTATGGTAAGATATCTGTGATACTAGTGTATGGGGAGATATCTGTGATACTAGTGTATGGGGAGATATCTGTCATACTAGTGTATGGGGGGATATCTGTTTGTAGAAATTAAGTGATAATGAATAGACCCCTTTGAGTGTTGGGGACAAAAAGTGCTAGTGACAGAGGGCCTTATTCAGCAAGGAACGCAGTTGCTTATATGCACGCAATCATCTTGATTGTTGCGTACTGCGCATAGTCATGCATCGCAGTGCGTGTGCATGACCTAGCCACTGCGATCGCAGAGGATACGTAGACCCATGGCAGAGTGATTGACAGGAAGTGCCGTTTGTGGGTAGGGACGGGGGGGGGGGTCGGGCGAATGCAGGCATGACAGTGCGTTGGGACGGCATTGCATGGGCGTGCACAAATTATCCACTTTGATGCCATAGCAATAAGCAATTTCTGAGTGAGGTCTGACCTGCCTTAACTGTGCGCATGCAACACGCTCAGCATCGCAGAGAAACAGCAGAGATTTGTAAGCTGAAACACTCAAATTTACCAAGACTCATGTTTTGCTGAATCATGTTTTGCAATGGTGTATTAGATCCCGTGTTCCCTGTGTCTGACCACATGCAAACGCACAGGAACATGAAGCCTGCACCGACCAGTGAGATCCATGCAAGCTGGTATGTGCGTATAGTGCAAAAAAAGAACTGTAAAAAAATTACGTGGAGTCCCCCCTCCCAAGCATCACCAGCCCTGGGCTCTTTGAGCCAGCCCTGGTTAAAAAAAAAAAATACTGGGAACAATATGTGTAGTGGTCCCCCGTATTTACTGAACCAGCACTGGGCTCAGTGAGCCGGTCCTGGTTTTGTAAGTACAGGGAAAAATTTGAGATGGCGTCCCCCGCATTTTTAGAATTAGTATCAGACTCAACTAGCTAAGGGGGGATGTAATGCCGCAGGCAGGGGACACACATGATAGGGTCCCCCGGCTAAAGTATTTCCCCCCCAACTAGTCAGCCCAGGCCATGGATTCCTGGTGAAGTGGGATCACCAGCCAAGGGAGTGGGATCACTCACAATTTTGTCTAAAAATACAGCCATGAATAAAGAATGGTACCAAAATATCCTCCAAGAGCATCTTCTCCCAACCATCCAAGAACAGTTTGGTGACGGACAATGCCTTTTCCAGCATGATGGAGCACCTTGCCATAAGGCAAAAGTGATAATTAAGTGGCTCGGGGAACAAAACATCTAAATTTTGAGTCCATGGCCAGGAAACTCCCCAGACCTCAATCCCATTGAGAACTTGGTCAATCCTCAAGAGGTGGGTGGACAAACAAAAACCCATAAATTCTGACAAACTCCAAGCAATGATTAGGCAAGAATGGGCGGCCATCAGTCAGTATGTGGTCCAGAAGTTGATTGACAGCATGCCAGGGCGAATTGCAGAGGTCTTGAAAAAGAAGGGTCAACACTGCAAATATTGACTCTTTGCATAAACTTCATGGAATTGTCAATAAAAGCCTTTGACACTTATGAAATGCTTGTAATGTTACTTCAGTATACCATAGTAACATCTGACAAAACGGTCTAAAAACACTGAAGCAGCAAACTTTGTGGAAACCAATACTTGTGTCATTCTCAAAACTTTTGGCCATGGCTGTAGCCACTTTTTGATGACACAGCGTTTCGCATCGTGTAACAAAACAGTGAAACAAAATAGGCCAAGCAGCACACCATCGGCAATCATAACATTAGTTGTCTTTTTACTTGAATACTGATCTGTATTACTCTATGTTATCATTATCTATTTATTATTTTATGGTAACATGATGAAATAATGAAGAACATCAACATGGAAGGTGGGATTAGTAAGACCCCATTTCGCCCATGATGTTTCTTTAATTTGACTTATACCAAGACAGAAATACAAATAGAGGTTTTATTGTCTGAATATCAACATGGACGCTACTTTATGTTGACATGTAACATGTCGACAAACACAATATCGACATATAATGTGCATTGTGCATGTCAACAGTCGGCATAACATTTTTTTTAATTCATTTGTTATTCATATAGCACTTTTCTCCTAATAGGACTCAAAGTGCTTTATATTTGCCTTTACAGCACAAAATACAAAACAAGCTTAACAAGGAACATTAGTGAAATGCTTGGGTGAACAGGAAAGTCTTGAGTCTCTTTTTGAGGGATTTTAGAGTGGAGGCTGCTCGAACTGTGCGGGGAAGTGAGTTGCATAGAGTTAGAGCAACGAAGCTGAAAGCTCGACCCCCACATCAACTCCGGGAAATTCTAGGTACTGTTAATAGTCTTTTGTCAATGGATCGCAGAGATCAAATGGGACAGTAAGGAATCAGAAGCTGCTTCAAGTACCTGGAGCTCTGGCCATGTAGGGCTTTGAAAGTCAGTAAGCCAATCTTGAAAATGATTAGCCATCTTACAGGCAGCCAGTGAAGGGAGTAGAGAATGGGTGATGTGGCTGGAACGGGGCTGTTTGGTTAATAGTAGACCTGAGAACTGTACCCACCCGAATTTCAGGGATCCGGGGCGATCTGAGCGTAGTTCGGATCTCCCTGCCTGCCCCGGATCCCTGACCCAAGGCAAAACCTCACGACCCCTCTGTCGAGTCGCAAGGTTTTGTTTTCAGCGGGCTGAACGCTAATTGGCTGAGAGAGCCGTCTGTCACGGCTCTCAGCCAATCAGCGTTACACCCATTGAAAACACTACAAAGGACGAAACAAAGATGGCGCCCGCCATGACGCACTGCCTGACACCGCCGGCACCCCCCGCTCCCGACACCCCCACTGGCATCATCCTCCGCTGCCGACACCACCGCTGCCGACACTCCTGCACTGCTGCCCAACGTACCGAAGACACCGTCAGCGACCCCCACACTGCCGACACTCCCACAGTGAAGACACCACCAGCACCCCTGCACTGCCGACACAGTCAGCAAACCTGCACGGAGGACACCGCTGGCACCCCCGCTCTGCCGACACAGCCAACAAACCTGCACTAAAGACACCGCTGGCACCCCCGCACTGCCGACACAGCCAGCAAACCTGCACTAAGACACCGCTGGCACCCCTGCACTGCCGACACAGCCAGCAAACCTGCACTAAAGACACCGCTGGCACCTCCGCACTGCCGACACAGCCAGCAAACCTGCACTAAGACAACGCTGGCACCCCCGCACTGCTGACACAGCCAGCAAACCTGCACTAACACACCGCTGCACTGCCGACACAGCCAGCAAACCTGCACTAAAGACACCGCTGGCACCCCCGCACTGCTGACATCACCAGTACCCTTCGCTGAGGACACTGCCAGTACTGCAGCATTGCCATTCCATGTACTGAGGACACAGTCAGCAGCCCCGCTCTGCCGACACTGCTGTCACAGTAAGTGCACTATTGGTGTATCCAACCCACACTGTATAACACACTGTGGACCTGATTCAGAGCCGGACGCTATTTGTGCTCACTCGTTCAGAAAAAGGGGCCGGCTATTTAAATTGAGCGCTCGCTCTTTGCGGTCTGTTGATGCCTCTATGTCTGAGCGAGCGAACGAAACATGCGCTCACTATTTTGTAAAGACGCCCCCTGGCCGCTCGCATCCTACGTCATCTCCGCTATTTATTTGATTAATCGAGTACATCGAAAGGCGTCTGAACTGCTCGCAGTGCTTGTGGTTGGATTTTCCTATCCTACCGCAATCATGCAAACAGTTCAGGCTAAGAAATAACCAGTGACGTGGTCGATGACGCTGCTTTGTTAATTATGCACACCCTTAAAACGCCTGTTTTGACCGTTTGGCACGCCTGCGTTCGGATCACCACTCCCCGTTTTCAAGCACCTTCCCCTGTTGCCACCCACAAACGCCTCATCCTGTCACTCAAATTATCAGGCACTCGCTATTTTGCGAGCGCTCAATTTCTGACCGCAATGACTGGCTGGCGCATGTGCATTACGACCCATACGCATGCGCAGATGTGCAAACATCGCTCGGAGCGAACGAGCGGCTCTGAATCAGGCCCTGTATCCGTGTTGGAAATTAGAAGCTGAACTGCCACATGTTAGTGCCGCCCACTGTGTCACTTAGCTTAGTCAGCCAGCTAGCTGGATGCAACCTTTTGACCTTATCTAGATTAAGCAAATAATATTGTGAGGTGGTCAAAATTGATTGGACATTACTGGAAATACATGTTATTGAGGTTAATTATACTGTAGGAACAAAAACAGGCCCATTTTATGTGATTTTAGCTGTTTTTATGATTTCTTAAGAAAAAATCCAGATCCAAAACCAAAACACGAAAAAAAACACGGAGGTGAGGTTTTAGCAAAACCAATCCAGATCCAAAACCAGGGAGGATCCAAAACTAAAACCAAAACACGGGGATCGGCGTACATCTCTAGTTAATAGCCTGGCAGCTGCGTTTTGTACCATCTGCAAATATAATGATATAAATATAATGATATAAATGCATGTATGACTTTGGGCAGATCTTCTGAGGGAATTAAGGCCCTCATTCAGAGCCACTCGCAAGCGGGCGCACGTACGTTAGGCGTACGTACAAAAATATTTAAATTCAAGGGCTCGCTCGTATTTTCGATCGCATCTAAAAATCCTCCCCAAACTCAGACGACCCCTCCTCTAACTAACGAGCGTGCGAAATAGCGAGCGTACATCCCCGAAATGGCTTGAAGGGAACGCACGCACAAGTATAAACCGGAAGTGGCCATGTCAGATGTCGATTACCTGCTCCTTTATTCTGCCTACCTCCATCAATCGTATCATGCCAATCAATGTATCAATTAGCTTAATGGTTTTTTTTTTTCAACACAATGCAAGAAACTTTACTCTTGTCCGTGTTTGTGTTTACCCGCAGAATACGTACGGCTTAAACATTCGCTTTTATTGCTCAAAAAACATGTTAGCCACAATGAGACAATTGTTCTATTGCTGTGGATCCCCGCATATTTTCCGGGGTTCATTTCTTTATTTAAATTTGCTTACGCATGTCACTGCATCAAGCCTATCATAACTCTCCAGAGATTTCTGGCCCTGTCGAACACATGACTCATACACTAACCAATCAAATTGCTCCTGTTAATTTCCAAGCTACATTAGCCAATCAGAAATTTTTGGCACACTTTATCAAAAATTAATTTTAAGAAAAACACCATTGCCATCATGAGAGCCTCCGCATTCACCAGGCGCGAGCTGCTGGTGCTAACGGAGGTGCTGGATCGGCGTATCACCAGCCAACCTCAACCCATCACCAACCGGCAGAAGCGTTCCGCGTATGCGGAGGCACGGGCCCGCCTGCGCTCCTTCGGCTCACGCTGCAACATCGGCCAGCTGGAGCGCAGGTGGTCTGACCTGCAACGGCGAGCGCCCCGCTTGCTGGCATGCTTTCGCATGCAGATATTGGAAAGTAAGTGTTATGTATTGTGGTTTTCATGTTTGTCTTTGTGGGGCAAACTGCGTGTGCATGTTTTCATGTCTGTCCTATTTTTTCATTCTCATCATATCTGCGTGTGCATGTTTTTATGTCTGTCCTATTTATTCATTCTCCTCATATCTGCATGACCATGTTTTCCCTCTATTTCTGATATATTAATTCTACTCATATTTGCATGTTTTTTGTTGGTGGTGGGTGATTTTAAAATGTTATTTGGGCAGGATTTGGCCAGAAACTAACCACAATTTGTTTGACATCTTTTAGGGGGACAGGCAAGACTACGCCGTCACCGTCCGGCCAGACGGCGGTCCCGCCCACTCTCACCCACCCCCAGCCAACACTCCACCCCAAATAATTCCCCTATTCCCCCCTCCTCCCAAGAGCCTCTCCCGGAACTGTCGGGCCTCCTTCCCCTCCGTCCCCCTTCCCCCTCTCCTCCAATCACCCCTCTTCCAATTACCCCCTCCCCGGAGTCCGTGATAACCCCGCCCCGTTCTTTGGGGAATGAAGGCTCCTCCGAGGATGAAGATGGAGGGACTTCGGGATCTGCCGTTTTGGCTACCGGTATGTTTTTCTTTTGCGTTTTTTTTAACCACAAACTGTTTGTATGTAATCATGTGTCGTTCCTTTATTGGTGATTTTTGGGTTCTTTTTTGGTGATTTAGCAGTTTGCCTTTACCTCTTCCTGCTGATTTCAACATACACATATCACACCTGTGGGTATTTCTACATAGGCCTTGTAATTTTTGCAGCACCCCTTTTTTTTTAAATTTTGGTTTTGGAGTGATTTCGTTGTGTTTTTGTTTTTTTAATGTGGATTCCCTATTGTTTGATTAATCCACACACTTTTCTCACCCACAGAGGAACAGAGGCGTCGGCAAGAGGTCGAACATTGTGTGGCACACATGCGCCAAAATGTAATTGGGGTGCTTGTGGCCCTTGACCGGCTGTCTGGCATCCTTCGGCAGTAGTTTTTTTTTGTTTTTATCTTTTTCAAAATAAATTGTTTATTTCTAATATACGTTCTGCCTCATTCGTTTTTTCAAAACCAAAGATAGTTAACCCTGACATAAGTAGACTGTTCCTGCAAGGTTTTGCATTTTTAAAAAATTAGATTGGGTTTTGTATTTGTATGTAAAACACCCTCAAGAAACACATAACAGTAACAATGTCATTTCCCTTTTTGTGTGTAGTGGCAATTAGATATTTCTACATTTTACAGGTTCCTAGTTGGTGGGCAAGCTGCTTAGGCGAATCTTACAAAGCCAAATGATTGGACAGGCTTCCTTTTGGTGTGGGTTGGGAACCTGAAAACATATTTCATTTTTGCTCAACTGGCGTCAGTACTGGATTACCCCTTAGTCAAATGTAAGGTGTGTTAACCTGGTTAAACTTGCTGGTAACGTCCAAAAAAAGGAAGAACATTTAACTCTCCAAACATTTATTCACAACATAACTGAGAAATCAAAGTGGTCACTCACAAAAAAAACACACAGTGAGAATCTCAAATACAACACATACCCAATAAAAAAAAACCCAAAAAAAACAAATCAAGAACTGGTTGAGGAAGGACCATGCCAAAATGATTCCACAAACATGGCGTTGCGATATGGGTTCCAGAATATATTCCCAAAATGAGCAGATCCAGGTTTGGTAAGGGTAGCATGAAGTAGTGAGCGTTGTAGTGCCAAAGATTATGTGAACAAACCGAAGATGTTGGAAAAAAGAAAACAAAATTAGATGTTCGCAAACAAACACAAACACATTAGGTTAAAACACTGTTTTGTTCAAACTTACCTAAAAAATCTGGCCACCACATCATCGCGTATGGCCCCCCCACATACTGACCTCCAACCAACCTCGGGGGGGCCATCCTCAGGTAAGGCATCCTCTGGCTGCATTGGGACACCACTCCTTATGGCGATGTTGTGAAATATCCCACACAGGACCACAATTTTCGACACCATATCCGGCAAATACATGAGCTCGCCACCAGAGCGGTGGAGGCATCTGAATCGGCCTTTTAAAAGGCCGATACAGCGCTCCACCACTTGCCTGGTGGCTGTAAGTGCGGAATTAAATGCACTTTGTGGGCCTGGTGTGGGAGCCAAATAAGGAGTGAGCAGCCAGGACATGCAAGGATATCCACTGTCTCCTATGGAAAAGAATTGACAACATCAGGAACACTGTGTATCAAGCTTAACATTGTTATGTACTAAAGGTCTCCACTTACCCAGAAGCCACGCATCACCAGCTTGTAGGTTGGTTAATTTGTGCCATATCCCTGATTGCCGGATGACGAAGGAGTCATGTGCACTTCCGGGTAATTTAGCATTCAGGGACAGGATCTGGAGGGAGGCATCACATAGCACCATTACATTCAGGGAGTGATAGTGTTTCCTGTTTCTAAATATGGCCTCCAGCCGTGCTGGAGGCTGAAGTGGTATGTGAGTACCATCCACAACCCCTATGATGTGTGGGAAGGCAGCTATTTGGTAAAAATTGGCCTTGGCCACACTAAGGGCACCCATATCCAAAGGCATTTGAATAAAATGATGGAGGTGCTTGAAAAGTGCCTCCATCACTGCCCTCAGGATCCGGGAAAAGGAGGATTGGGAGATGCCCGCCACTATTCCCACCGTTGTTTGAAACGATCCTGAGGCACAGAAATGTAACACCGCCATAAATTGCGTAAGTGGTGGTATTGCTGTTGGACTGTCAATTTGCCGCTCAAGATCACTTTCTATTAATGAGAGAGTGTCTATGATGATTTTGGGAGGTAGACGGTAGCGTCTTAAAACCTCATCATCGGGCATTCCAAAAAGGGTGACACGTGTTCGAAATATCTGGGGCCTTGCATGCCTACGATGCCTACGCCTGGGACGAGATTGAGGTTGGTCGGCTTCCGGGAGCATGGCCAGAACAATCCGCCCCAGATCAACCTGAAATTCAAAGATTTTAAAGTAAGGCTTTTGACCCACCCCAAAACTATATTAAAACAACTTAGCTTGATGATACCATCCATTGCTGCTTACATGCCGGGGTATTGTCATGATACGTCCAAACTGAAAATAAACACCAAAATTACTTGACACATTTCACTCTGTGCATTTTTGTTTACAAATTTTGTGCTAGACCAAAGTTAAAATATGCCAAACACCCATTTAGCAAAACAGCAAAGCGACATTTAACACAGTACATCAAAATGAGTCGAAATGTTGGCACAAAAAGCGAAAGAGAAACCACCAAAAAGTTAGAATGATTATTAAGCTGTTAAAAATGCGCTAATTAGTTCGCTAATACAAGTCACAAGAGTAACTACTAAAAATGCGCTAATTAGTTCGCTAATACAAGTCACAAGAGTAACTACTAAAAATGCGCTAATTAGTTCGCTAATACAAGTCACAAGAGTAACTACTAAAAATGCGCTAATTAGTTCGCTAATACAAGTCACAAGAGTAACTACTAAAAATGCGCTAATTAGTTTGCAAATACAAGATAAAAAATGGACTTACCAAGAGCAAATATATAAGAGTCAAAATCAAAAGGTCTTTTGGGTCGAAAATAAACAAAATCTAAAATAGAAGAAATTATGGATCCAAAATTTACAAAAAATAAGAAACACAATGAAACAACAATTGAACAAAAGTTAGACTTCACAAAACTTACCAAATCAAGAAACGAGGTCCCAAAAATATAAACCAACAAAGATAACGGAAAAAAAAACGCAAATCTAACCAACAAACGAATCTCCAACCGCCAACTCCTTTCTACGCAATCAATAAACTCCAGCCAAGATAACCTCCAACAATCCAAAAACGCCACCTCGACTTGAGACACACCAAGCCATAAATAGTGTTTCGTTTCCCGCACAAATTAAGGAGGGATCATAGGGCCGCACAATCAATGATGCGGCCGCAAAATAAGGACGCATGTATAAATACGTCACGAAAACACATTCAAATTCTGGTGTATTTCTTGTTTGGACCTCAGACATGGCGACAGACCAGGGAAAAAATGCCCAAGAGTCAGGCGGTAAGTCTTTCATGCATTTTGTATCAATGATTAATTTGAAACATAAGATTAGGCAAGTTGTGATTTTGTGAATTCTGTAAATTTACACAAATAGGTGAGGAGAATGACATGGAAGAGGCTGCTGGGCCCAGTATTCCGGCCAAAGCGGCCAAAAAAAAAAGGCAGCCACATTTCACAAGAAAGGAGATGGAGGTTTTGATCCAGAAGTGTGTGGACATCCTGCCACAGGCAGACAGGAATATGAGTCTAAGCCAGAAGTGGAGAATGTGGGAAGAGGTAGCCGTTGCTGTCAATAGGGTGGGTGATTATGTCCGTCTAGCCCGGGATGTCAAACTGCGGTAAGTAAACCCTTGCCCTCCCTAAAAACAAACCCCATTTTAAACCAAAGGATAATGGTTTCCATTTTTTCCCACAGATGGGGCGACTTCAAATATCGCTTAAAACAAAAACTCGCGGACAGGGCTAGGCATGCAAGGGGGACAGGTGGGGGTCCCACCCCTGTGTCATTGGAGTTGACGGATTTAGAAGAGCTGGCACAGGGGTGTGTGCAGCCTGTGGAGGTGTTTGGCGTGTCCAACATGGATACGGACATGCCAGACTTTGCGGCTCCTCATGTTGTCCCAGGTAAATCTTTGGATGTCATCAACTCTGAAATGTTATTGTGCCAATATGTAGATTGTAATGTGAGGCTTTTCTCTTTTTTCCTAACAGAGACACAGGCGGATGAGTCTGCTCCAGAGGGGAGCCTTGGCCGACGAATTTCTGCTGGCTCTGCAGGGGAGGAACCAGTACATCCGGCTGAGGACCCTGCAGAAGCCAGTCCAGGACAATCCCCCTCGCAGGCAGTGGCCCTCCTCACAGAACTCAATTTCAAATCGGATTCCCATACGGAGATTCTGCAGAGGATGGACGCCAGTCTGCTACGGGTGGCTGAGGCCCTGGAGCAAAATGCTGCGGCCAACGAGACCATTGGTCAGGCCCTGGCGGAAAATACCAGGGCCAACATCCGCATCGCCAATGCCCTGGAGCAGCTCGTTCGCCAGCACATGGTGGAGCCGACCTCCCTTCCTGCCGGAACATCAGGATCCTCCACCTCTGGCACAACATCAGCCAATCCTCCAAATGTGCCTAGTCCAGAGGCCACAACATCTGCCTCTGGACAGGCCAGCCCGATGACATCCCGGACCCGGTCTGGCGCCCTCCCTCCCCCATCCAAACGGGTGAAAAAACGGTGACAGCAATGGTGACTTTTCCCACAATCCTTCTGTGCTTGGCTCATATTCCTTTCGGGTCAAAACTTCCCTCTCCTTTCTTGTGAAATGTTTTTATTTTTTTGATGTATGTTTATGTCAACAGTTATGTTGGGCCAATTTGTTTGATTTGGGAACATATCTTTGGGCAAAAAAGATGTCCCCAAAATTTTTAAAATAAGTTTTTTTGTTTGAGCAATAAATTGGAAATTAAACAATGACATTGGATTATGAAATTATTGTACAAATGGGTTACATTTAATCCTGGCCCAAAAGGCAACAACTCGGCCAAAAAAAAAAAAAAAGGGCTCTTTAAGGAACGTTTAAAAATTCATATAATTCGGCAAATTCAAGAGGCACAAATAAAATGGTGCGAAACTGAAAACATGATGAAATTATTGTTACAATAGGCCCTAACCACCAAATTGCTGCCCAAATAAACCCCCCCAAATGTACGCAAATTGACTGTGTCATCCTGACATTAGCAGCTCTGAGTTCCACCTGCGTACGTTTTGTGCTATCCCAAAAAACTGATTTCAAAACACATACCAAGCCGGTTCTCAATCCAACACTAATTGCTTTTCTGGCCGCCCGCGATTAATCGCAACAACATCGTGGAGTCCAGGGACGGAGGAGAAGGCCATCGCCAATGTGGTCGAGTAATCCAGACCCTAAGCTGTGCGAGCATTTGGAAGGGAAAGAGGATCATCCAGTGACGTAGGAGTCGGTCCGTACACATTTTACGCTCGCATCTGCTAATGTATGTACGCCCCAAAAACGCCTCGCCACGCCTGCGTTTTTCCATCTCCACCCTCGTCAACACCCTAAAACACCCTGTTCTGTCAATCACATTTGACATGTCACTTCCTGTACGCTATTTTAGGAACGAGTCCCAAAAAACTCGCAATCTGCAGTACGCACATGCGCAGTGTTACACCGACGCATGCGCGGTTATTCAACATCGGAACGCAACGAGCGTACTGCTGTTAACGAGTGGCTCTGAATGAGGGCCTAAGTGTTGATTCTGGCAATGTTCCTCAGATGTAAGAATGAGGATTTGATTGTGGCTGATACCTGATGTTTAAGTGTCAGATGCCACTATCCAGGACACTAAGATTCCGTTCATGTTCAGTGTTTTGTAGTTCTGAACCCCCAAGCGTAAGTCCTGTTGGTTGGCTATGCTGCAGTATTGTCCTGTGGCCTATCATAAGGACCTTTGGGCCTGATTCAGACCCGGTCGCAAGCGCTGAGCGCTCGCAACTGGGTCAATGGTGGCCCAGAGCGCATGCGCACGATGGAGCCAGCTCCATCATGCGCATGCGTGAGACCCGGATAGCGGCGGGCAAGCCGTCGCTCCGGGTCTCGTACCAAAGGGGGCGTGCTGTCGATGTTGAGTGACAGCACGCCCCCTTTGAAGGGCGGGTCAAGAGAGTGGCTGCCCAAATGGAGGCGTTCCCATGTGAACGCCTCCGTTTGGGGGCGGCCCCACTGACAGCACGAGTGATGTCAGTGGGAGAGATTTCGGCTCTGTTTGAGCCGAAATCTCTCTGGGGCTTGTAGCAACGAGACCCTACCACAAGGGTCTCATCGCAAGCCTGATGGTCGTGATGGTCTTGACCATCGCGACCATCTTCCCACAGCTATAGCGACTATCTTCGCTATAGCTGTGGGTGGTCAGCCACAGCTATGCGAGAGGCCAGGAGGCAGCTCTAAAAAAAAAATAAGCCCGGCCCTGATTCAGAGCGTCTGGCTCTGAATCAGGGCCTCTGTTTTATCAGGGTTCAGTCACAGTCAACTGGCACTCATCCACTCTTGGAGCTCAGCTGGATAACAATTTAGGATTGTTATTGGGTTCCCAGTACCTGAAGCAAAGGACAGGAACAGTTGTGTATCATCTGCATAGCACAACAGGCCATGACATCTGATTACTTTATCCAGTGGTACCATGTATACTGCAAAAAGCTTCGGAGACAGCATAGAACCCTGTGGGACAATACATAGAAGTAGCACTGGTGACGAAAATTTTACTCTGTGGCGTAAAGCGCCTAATCCCGTCTAAAGTCCTGCTTAGTTCGGCCAAAAGATAGTTTGGGCACCCAAAAGAGGGACTTTTCACCGGTTTCTGTTCACCACCTCAGGAGGGTGCAAGCATTCGCGCCAGTCGGCAGAAACAATCTAATAGCTCCGACGGGCGCACAAAATAAATTAAATTCCCCATATGCATTATTATAAAGGAAACATTGCTTTAATATAGGGCTTTGGTCTATGTATAACACCATTTATCACCTTCAGGGCAGCAGAGTAATTTTGGAGGCTGAATTTACAGGGCCTAAGGATAGCGTTTATAATTAGAGATAATGATATTACAATGCTGGGAGAACAGCCAAAGAAAAGGTCCATAAGTCAATGTATTTTTTATTAAGCCTGGATGGGTCATTAAATAGCTCTTTTTAAGGAAATGATTTTACAATAAGTAGGAAATAACTCAGGGGCTAATTCAGCAGGACCCGTTCTAGAGACACCGATGATGCGGGGGGGGGGGGGCAGTAGTAACAAAGACATAGATGTCAGATGTGGTGTAGTATTAGGTACATGCTGGGGATGGCAGTAGTAAGGACATACTGTTCATGACAGTTGGAGATGGTGGTAGTAAGGACATACTGTACATGACAGTTGGAGATGGTGGTAGTAAGGACATACTGTCCATGACAGTTGGAGATGGTGGTAGTAAGGAGATACTGTACATGACAGTTGGGGATGGCGGTAGTAAGGACATACTGTACATGACAGTTGGAGATGGTGGTAGTAAGGACATACTGTACATGACAGTTGGGGATGGCAGCAGTAAGGAGATACTGCACATGACAGTTGGAGATGGTGGTAGTAAGGACACACTGTACATGACAGTTGGAAATGGTGGTAGTAAGGACATACTGTACGACAGTTGGGGATGGCAGTAGTAAGGACATACTGTACATGACAGTTGGGGATGGCGGTAGTAAGGACATACTGTACATGACAGTTTGAGATGGGTGCTGTAACCCCCAAAGTGCACTCCAAACAAAATAAAAAAAAAAATTCTGTGTTTGTGAATTGTGTGCACTGTGGCTGCACGTGCATCAACAAAGGAGCAACGTGCATCAACAAAGGAGCAGCGCCAAGCGTGCGCCTGTGTCCCATAAGTAAAGGGCCGGCTGGCTTGTCTGTTAAAGGGTGCTGTAACCCCCAAAGTGCACCCTAAACAAAATAAAAAAATATTTTCTGTTTGTGAATTGTGTGCACTGTAGCCGCACGTGCATCAACAAAGTAGCGCCAAGCGTGCGTCTGTGTCATAAGAAAAGGGCCGGCTGGCTCATCTGTTAAAGGGTGGTGTAACCCCCAAAGTGCACTCCAAACAAAATAAAAAATTATTTTCTGTGTTTGTGAATTGTGTGCACTGTGGCTGCACGTGCATCAACAAAGGAACAGCGCCAAGCGTGCGCCTGTGTCCCATAAGTAAAGGGCCAGCTGGCTTGTCCGTTAAAGGGTGCTGTAACCCCAAAAGTGCACTCCAAACAAAATTAAAAATTATTTTCTGTTTGTGAATTGTGTGCACTGTGGCTGCACGTGCATCAACAATGGAGCAGCACCAAGTGTGCGCCTGTGTCCCATAAGTCTGTTAAATGGTGGTGTAACCCCCAAAGTGGACTCCACAAAAAATAAACAATTCTTGTTTTTCTGTGTTTGTGTGCGAAATGTATGCGCAGTAGCCACACGTGTATCAACACAGCAGCAATGCCAAGCGTGCGCCTGTGTCATAAGTCAAGGGCCGGTTTGGATATCTGGTCCAGACTGAAGGACGTGCCAACAATTTCTGACAAGTCTACTGTCACTGTATATGATACTGTCACCACTGACAGAATGGTGGAGGAATTATTTTCTGTGTTTGTGAATTGTGTGCACTGTGGCTGCACATGCATCAACAAAGGAGCAGCGCCAAGCGTGCGTCTGTGTCATAAAGGGCCAGCTGGCTTGTCCGTTAAAGAGTGCTGTAACCCCCAAAGTGCACTCCAAAAAAATTAAAAAAATTCTTATTTTTTTTCTGTCTTTGTGAATTGTGTGGGCTATAGCCGCACCTGCATCCTCAAAGCAGCAGCGACAAGCATGCGTCTGTCTGTTAAAAGGTGGTGTAACCCCCAAAGTGCGCTCCACAAAAAATAAAAAATTTCTGTCTTTGTGAATTGTGTGGGCTGTAGCCGCACCTGCATCCTCAAAGCAGCAGCGACAAGCGTGCATCTGTCTGTTAAAGGGTGGTGTAACCCCCAAAGTGTGCTACAACCAAAATAAAATAATCTTTTTTTCTGTTTTTGTGTGTGAAATGTAGCCGCACCTGCATCCTCAAAGCAGCAGCAACAAGCGTGCATCTGTCTGTTAAAGGGTGGTGTAACCCCACAAAGTGCGCTCCACAAAAAATTAATTTTTCTGTCTTTGTGAATTGTGTGGGCTGTAGCTGCACCTGCATCCTCAAAGCAGTAGCAACAAGCGTGCGTCTGTCTGTTAAAGGGTTGTGTAACCCCCAAAGTGCGCTCCAACCAAAATAATATAATCTTTTTCTCTGTGTTTGTGTGTAAAATGTATGCACAGTAGCCGCACCTGCATCCTCAAAGCAGCAGCGACAAGCGTGCATCTGTCTGTTAAAGGGTGGTGTAACCCTCAAAGTACGCTCCACAAAAAAGAAAAAATTCTTTTTTTTCTGTCTTTGTGAATTGTCTGGGCTGTAGCAGCACCTGCATCCTCAAAGCAGCAGCGCCAAGCGTGCGTCTGTCTGTTAAAGGGTAGTGTAACCCCCAAAGTGCACTCCAACAAAAATAAAACATTTTCTTCTGTTTGTGAATTGTGTGCACTGTACGTGCATCAACAAAGGAGCAGCACCAAGCGTGCACCTGTGTCCCATAAGTCTGTTAAACGGTGGTGTAACCCCCAAAGTGCACTCCACAAAAAATAAACAATTCTTTTTTTTCTGTGTGTGTGCGTGAAATGTATGCGCAGTAGCCACACGTGCATCAACACAGCAGCAGCGCCAAGCATGCGCCTGTGTCATAAGTCAAGGGCCGGTTTGGACATCTTGTCCGGACTGAAGGACGTGCCAACAATTTCTGACAAGTCTACTGTCACTGCATATGATACTGTCACCATTGACAGAATGGTGGAGGATTACATCAGTGACAGCATCCAAGTAGGGATGTCAGACAGTCCGTATCTGTACTGGCAGGATAAAGAGGCAATTTGGAGGCCCCTGTACAAACTGGCTCTATTTTACCTGAGTTGCCCCCCTCTCCAGTGTGTACTCCGAAAGAGTGTTTAGTGCAGCCGGGAACCTTGTCAGCGAAAGGCGTAGGAGGTTGCTTCCCCAAAATGTGGAGAAGATGATGTTCATAAAAATGAATTATCAACTCTTCCAGGGAGTCCAGGGGTCCGTTCCTGCGATGTGCCCGGAGTGCTGACGGGGCTGCAGCCTCCAGAACGTACAGAGGGACCTGTGGTGGTGGATTCCAGCGGGGACGAATTAATACTCTGTGAGGATGAGGATGTACACAACACTGAAGAGGGTGAGGAATCGGTGGATGAGGACGACATCTTGCCTCCGTAGAGCCAGTTTGTGCAGGGACAGATTAATTGCCAGCTTGTTTTGTGGGGGCCCAAATGAACCAATCATTTCAGCCACAATCGTGTGGCAGACCCTGGCGCTGATATGATTGGTTTGTTAAAGTGTGCATGTCCTGTTTATACAACATAAGGGTAGGTGGGAGGGCCCAAGGACAATTCCATCTTGCACCTCTTTTTTTTCTTTGCATTATGTACTGTTTGGGGCCTAATTTTTCAAACTGCCATCCTGTCTGCCACTGCAGTGTCACTCCTAGATGGGCCACGTGTTTGTGCCGCCCACTCGTGTCGCTTAGCATAGTCATCCAGCTACCTCGGTGCAACCTTTTGGACATAAAAACACTATTGTGAGGTGTGAGGTGTTCAGAATAGACTGAAAATGAGTGGAAATTAAGGTTATTGAGGTTAATAATAGCATAGGAGCAGAAAAACCAACACATTCTGTGATTGTAGCTGTTTTTATGCTTTTTAAAAAAAAAATACAGATCCAAAACACAAAACCCAGAACCCAAAACACAGAAGGGTAGTTTTGGCAAAACCAATCCAGATCCAAAACCAAAACACGAAAAGTGGCCGGTGCACACCCTTAGTGGTAACCCTTTATTGCACAGATTCGTACTCAGGGCCTGATTCAGAGCCAGACGCTCTTTCAGAGCGCTCGCTCTGAATCAGTGCCCTCCCTCTCTTTTTTTAGAGCGGCCTCCTGGCCGCTCGCATAGCTGTCTAGACCATCGCGACCATCGGTCTTGCGACGAGACCCTTGCGACGAGACCTATCAGAGCCAAAAGCACTCCCACTGACATCATTTGTGATGTCAGTGAGGCCGGCCCCAGACGGTAGGCGCTCCCATGGGAACGCCTCCATCTGGGCAGCAACGCCCCCGGCACGCCCACCAAAGGGGGCGTGCTGTCACTCAACATCGACAGCACGCCCCCTTTGTAGCGAGACCCATAGCGACGGATTGCCTGTCGCTATGCGGGTCTCGCGCATGCGCACGACGGAGCCAGCTCCCTCGTGCGCATGCGCACTTGGCCAATATCGACCCGCTTGCGAGCGCTCGTGAGCGGTTCTGAATCAGGCCCCTCAAGTTGCATACAGATGTACAAGTTTTCGCACACCCCAGTGGTTGGTGTATACAAGCAGGGAAGTGTTGCCGCTTCCAGTTGTTTTATTTATGCAAATAAGATGCAAGTTGGCAGCTTTGAAAATCCAACATTTGCTGTAGTTGTTTTTTTATTTTAATAAATTGCAAAGCTCACCAAATCTGTATAGCTACAAGAAGCCATTCTGCAAGAATTATAACCGTGCATTATTTAAAATACAAACCACATTATCCACATTATTTTTTCAAACTTTACAGTCTTATAAAAGCACATAACATTTAATAAATAAAATAGAATTTATTAAAAATATAAAAATCTAAGTAATGCAACATGCATTAAATTAGTATTAAAAAAAAATTACTAGATTTTAATAAATAAATTGAGAAAAATACAACAAGGCTGACGTTCTTCTTATTCACTTCTTATTCGTGCTCCAGGGTCTTATTCACTTCTTACTCATGCTCCAGCGTCTTATTCACTTCTTACTCGTGCTCCAGTTTATTATTCACTTCTTACTGGTGCTCCAGCTTCTTATTCACTTCTTACTCGTGCTCCAGCTTCTTATTCACTTCTAACTCATGCTCCAGCTTCTTATTCACTTCTTATTTGTGCTCCAGCGTCTTATTCACTTCTTACTCGTGCTCCAGCTTCTTATTCACTTCTTACTCGTGCTCCAGTTTCTTATTCACTTCTTATTTGTGCTCCAGCTTCTTATTCACTTATTATTCGTGCTCCAGCTTCTTATTCACTTCTTATTTGTGCTCCAGCTTCTTATTCACTTCTTATTCGTGCTCCAGGGTCTTATTCACTTCTTACTCATGCTCCAGCTTCTTATTCACTTCTTACTCGTGCTCCAGTTTATTATTCACTTCTTACTGGTGCTCCAGCTTCTTATTCACTTCTTACTCGTGCTCCAGCTTCTTATTCACTTCTAACTCGTGCTCCAGCTTCCTATTCACTTCTTATTCGTGCTCCAGCTTCTTATTCACTTCTTATTTGTGCTCCAGCGTCTTATTCACTTCTTACTCGTGCTCCAGTTTATTATTCACTTCTTACTCGTGCTCCAGCTTCCTATTCACTTCTTATGTGTGCTCCAGCTTCTTATTCACTTCTTAATCGTGCTCCAGCTTCTTATTCACTTCTTATTCGTGCTCCAGCATCTTATTCACTTCTTACTCGTGCTCCAGTTTATTATTCACTTCTTACTCGTCCTCCAGCTTCTTATTCACTTCTTACTCGTCCTCCAGCTTCTTATTCACTTCTTACTCATCCTCCAGCTTCTTATTCACTTCTTACTCGTGCTCCAGCTTCTTATTCACTTCTTACTCGTGCTCCAGCTTCTTATTCACTTCTTACTCGTGCTCCAGCTTCTTATTAACTTCTTACTCGTGCTCCAGCTTCTTATTCACTTCTTACTCGTGCTCCAGTTTATTATACACTTCTTACTCATGCTTCAGCATCTTATGCACTTCTTACACGTGCTCCAGCTTCGTATTCACTTCTTACCCGTGCTCCAGCATCTTATTCACTTCTTACACGTGCTCCAGCTTCTTATTCACTTCTTACTCGTGCTCCAGCTTCTTATTCACTTCTTACACGTGCTCCAGCTTCTTATTCACTTCTTACTCATGCTCCAGCTTCTTATTCACTTCTTACTCGTGCTCCAGTTTATTATTCACTTCTTACTCATGCTCCAGCATCTTATGCACTTCTTACACGTGCTCCAGCTTCTTATTCACTTCTTACTCGTGCTCCAGCTTCTTATTCACTTCTTACACGTGCTCCAGCTTCTTATTCACTTCTTACTCGTGCTCCAGCTTCTTATTCACTTCTTACACGTGCTCCAGCTTCTTATTCACTTCTTACTCATGCTCCAGCTTCTTATTCACTTCTTATTCGAGCTCCAGCGTCTTATTCACTTCTTACTCGTGCTCCAGTTTATTATTCACTTCTTACTCGTGCTCCAGCTTCTTATTCACTTCTTATTCCTGCTCCAGCGTCTTATTCACTTCTTACTCGTGCTCCAGCGTCTTATTCACTTCTTACTCATGCTCCAGTTTATTATTCACTTCTTACTCGTCCTCCAGCTTCTTATTCACTTCTTACTTGTGCTCCAGTTTATTATTCACTTCTTACTCGTGCTCCAGCATCTTATTCACTTCTTACTTGTGCTCCAGTTTATTATTCACTTCTTACTCGTCCTCCAGCTTCTTATTCACTTCTTACTCATCCTCCAGCTTCTTATTCACTTCTTACTCATCCTCCAGCTTCTTATTCACTTCTTACTTGTGCTCCAGTTTATTATTCACTTCTTACTCGTGCTCCAGCTTCTTATTCACTTCTTACTCGTGCTCCAGCTTCTTATTAACTTCTTACTCGTGCTCCAGCTTCTTATTAACTTCTTACTCGTGCTCCAGCTTCTTATTCACTTCTTACTCGTGCTCCAGCTTCTTATTCACTTCTTATTCGTGCTCCAGCGTCTTATTCACTTCTTACTCGTGCTCCAGCGTCTTATTCACTTCTTACTCATGCTCCAGTTTATTATTCACTTCTTACTCATGCTCCAGCATCTTATGCACTTCTTACTCGTGCTCCAGCTTCTTATTCACTTCTTACTCGTGCTCCAGTTTATTATTCACTTCTTACTCGTGCTCCAGCATCTTCTTACTCGTGCTCCAGCGTCTTATTCACTTCTTACTCGTGCTCCAGCGTCTTATTCACTTCTTACTCGTGCTCCAGTTTATTATTCACATCTTACTCGTCCTCCAGCTTCTTATTCACTTCTTACTTGTGCTCCAGTTTATTATTCACTTCTTACTCGTGCTCCAGCTTCTTATTCACTTCTTACTCGTGCTCCAGCTTCTTATTCACTTCTTACTCGTGCTCCAGCTTCTTATTCACTTCTTACTCGTGCTCCAGCTTCTTATTCACTTCTTACACGTGCTCCAACTTCTTATTCACTTCTTACTCATGCTCCAGCTTCTTATTCACTTCTTATTCGTGCTGCAGCGTCTTATTCACTTCTTACTCGTGCTCCAGTTTATTATTCACTTCTTACTCGTGCTCCAGCGTCTTATTCACTTCTTACTCGTGCTCCAGTTTATTATTCACTTCTTACTCGTGCTCCAGCTTCTTATTCACTTCTTATTCCTGCTCCAGCGTCTTATTCACTTCTTACTCGTGCTCCAGCTTCTTATTCACTTCTTACTCGTGCTCCAGTTTATTATTCACTTCTTACTCGTGCTCCAGCATCTTATTCACTTCTTACTCGTGCTCCAGCGTCTTATTCACTTCTTACTTGTGCTCCAGCATCTTATTCACTTCTTACTCGTGCTCCAGTTTATTATTCACATCTTACTCGTCCTCCAGCTTCTTATTCACTTCTTACTCGTGCTCCAGTTTATTATTCACTTCTTACTCGTGCTCCAGCTTCTTATTCACTTCTTATTCCTGCTCCAGCGTCTTATTCATTCTTACTCATGCTCCAGCTTCTTATTCACTTCTTATTCCTGCTCCAGCTTCTTATTCACTTCTTACTTGTGCTCCAGCTTCTTATTCACTTCTTATTTGTGCTCCAGCGTCTTATTCACTTCTTACTCGTGCTCCAGCATCTTATTCACATCTTACTCGTGCTCCAGTTTATTATTCACTTCTTACTCATGCTCCAGCTTCCTATTCACTTCTTATGTGTGCTCCAGCTTCTTATTCACTTCTTATTCGTGCTCCAGCTTCTTATTCACTTCTTATTCGTGCTCCAGCGTCTTATTCACTTCTTACTCATCCTCCAGCATCTTATTCACTTCTTACTCATCCTCCAGCATCTTATTCACTTCTTACTCGTGCTCCAGCGTCTTATTCACTTCTTACTCGTGCTCCAGTTTATTATTTCACTTCTTACTCGTCCTCCAGCTTCTTATTCACTTCTTACTTGTGCTCCAGTTTATTATTCACTTCTTACTCGTGCTCCAGCTTCTTATTCACTTCTTACTCATGCTCCAGCTTCTTATTAACTTCTTACTCGTGCTCCAGCTTCTTATTCACTTCTTACTCGTGCTCCAGCTTCTTATTCACTTCTTACTCGTGCTCCAGCTTCTTATTCACTTCTTATTCGTGCTCCAGCGTCTTATTCACTTCTTACTCATGCTCCAGTTTATTATTCACTTCTTACTCGTGCTCCAGCTTCTTATTCACTTCTTACTCGTGCTCCAGTTTTTTATTCACTTCTTACTCGTGCTCCAGCTTCTTATTCACTTCTTATTCCTGCTCCAGCGTCTTATTCACTTCTTACTCGTGCTCCAGTTTATTATTCACTTCTTACTCGTGCTCCAGCTTCCTATTCACTTCTTATGCGTGCTCCAGCTTCTTATTCACTTCTTATTCGTGCTCCAGCTTCTTATTCACTTCTTATTCGTGCTCCAGCGTCTTATTCACTTCTTACTCATGCTGTAGTTTATTATTCACTTCTTACTTGTGCTCCAGCTTCTTATTCACTTCTTACTCGTGCTCCAGCTTCTTATTCACTTCTTATTCGTGCTCCAGCGTCTTATTCACTTCTTACTAGTGCTCCAGTTTATTATTCACTTCTTACTCGTACTCCAGCATCTTATTCAGTTCTTACTCGTGCTCCAGCTTCTTATTCACTTCTTATTCCTGCTCCAGCATCTTATTCACTTCTTACTCGTGCTCCAGATTCTTATTCACTTCTTATTCCTGCTCCAGCTTCTTATTCACTTCTTACTCGTGCTCCAGCGTCTTATTCACTTCTTACTCGTGCTCCAGCTTCTTATTCACTTGTTATTCCTGCTCCAGCTTCTTATTCACTTCTTATTCCTGCTCCAGCGTCTTATTCACTTCTTATTCGTGCTCCAGCTTCTTATTCACTCCTTACTTGTGCTCCAGCTTCTTATTCACTTCTTACTTGTGCTCCAGCTTCTTATTCACTTCTTACTCGTGCTCCAGCGTCTTATTCACTTCTTACTCGTGCTCCAGCTTCTTATTCACTTCTTATTCGTGGTCCAGCTTCCTATTCAAAACATGTTATATTAAAACAATTACATCATGTTGGATCATGAAGCCGACATTGTATAAACAAAAGAAACATATCCCTTACACAAATTTCAATTGTATTTTGCCTGGCTCAACAGTTTTGAGTATGAAATTAGCTGGCAAACTGGGCACACTTACACATTTAATTGATTTGAATAAGTAGCCGTAGTGTTGCACTTGCAGGGGTTTTGGATGTGAATTAGAATAGAAAAGTGGGCACAGGCACTAAATTATTAAATTTTTTGAATTACTAGCTGTAGTGTTGCAAAGGTTACATATCCACAAATTTGACACTTGCAACCGACAGAGTGATTAGGATTTACTCCTAACCACGAGGGCACCTAACACTTGGTTGCCGATGCTCTGCTGTTTATTTAAGTGATCGCTAATGCAGCAATGTTTATAAACTGTTTTCTTATCCTGCATTGTTTATTACTGTAAGTCACTGTTTTCTTAGTCATTTATTTGTTTATGTACTGTGTAAGGTGCTGTGGAACCCTTGTGGCGCTATATAATTAAAGGATAATAATGATTAGGATGACCCCCACACTCGTGTTTCACATATTGCAGTTGAAAACTAGACTCATTGTTTAACTTTTTGGCAGGTTACTCATGCTTGCCGACATTCTGACTGCTCCCACCTGGAAAGGGTAGCCAGGTCGGCACAGTGAGTATAAGTAAGTGGGTGTGGTGTGGCACAAGTGGGCTGGGCAAAAGGCATGCCGATTTGGTTGCATCCTTGTGGCCACGCCCCTGCTATACAATGCCATTAATGGTATTGTAAAAAAAGAGTGTGGCTACAATGATGCTATTCAGAACGCCCACTTTACTTGGGGAAGCGGGTGGAGTTGGGCGGCCGGGACCAGCACACGATTTTCAGGACCCTCCCAGCTGTTCTGGGTGGGTAGGCAAGTATGAGGTAACTACATCAGCAGTGGGACCTCAAACCCCTTCCTTCCACCTTGCTTTTTTGGTTCCAGTCAGCAGCGGATCCTTACCTATCTGGCTGGGGGTCTGCAGTGCACATCCTCCCTTGCCATCCCGGTGATTGACGGATGTCACCAGGAGGCGGGGCTTAAGTCTGGCAGCTGTGGGAGCGTTAATCAGGAGGCGTGGCTTAAGCCCAGAGATGCTGTTAGGCTAGCAGACAGGCGTGCTTTTAGGGGCTGTATTAGCACTCTTGGGAAGTGCTCTCTCTGCTATTGCATTCTGGACTGACAGTCTCAGGGGGAGAAAACACCTCCACCTGGGACAGCCTGTCTGGCTGTGAGCAGCAGGGTAGTGCTTCCAATGAGAAGTCACTACCACTGCTGCCAGTCTTGGCAGTCCCTGCAAAGTGGTGGATTTTACTGGAGGGTATGAAGTCCCGCAGCCCCTAGGTAACATCCACCAGTGGTCCATGGCCAGTTTCATATTGGGACAATGTCACGCTCAATATCTATGTGTAGTAGATCAATATGCATGTTGCTTCTTGGCTTTTATATTGATAACAGATTGCTTCAGTGTCAGATTAAGGTCCACCTGTGTGCCGCCGCAGGGAATGTGACCGATTCCCCGGGGTGTGTGACCAGTGTTGTCATGTTATGGTCTGCACAGGGAGTGTGCATAGGGTGTGACTAGCACCTACCTTCAAAAACCTCAGTCTCCCTCACCTCTGTGCTTATATCAATAGTGTAATGTGAGAGTCTACAGATGAACAAAAAGGAAATACCTTGTTAACGTGTCCATTATAATATGACAAAAAAGAAAAATGGAACTTAATTATGACCTAAATGTGAAACCCCTCTACTAAGGAGAATACTCTACGGTCCACTTAGTGATGTCATGAATGTAAAATCTGTCTAAATAAAAAAAGAGACCTTAATAGCTATAGGGGCATATTTATTGAAATATGCGGCCTGCCCCCCAAAATTAGAAATCCTTATTGTTCAACTTTAGTCATCAAGACAAGGGCTGTGAGAAGAGCCTGTCCCGGCGATCAGGAAGAAGTTATCGTATCCGCAATCACTACTTCTATCTGCTGACCGCCTTGCGGCTACTGCACGAGACTCTTCGGAACTTCCTGCAGACCACAGGAGAGGGATTGCAAGATCCTCTCCGGCAGGGCAGCCCCATAGCAGGTAATGGGCTAACGCCATCTGTAGATGCTGTTAGCCCATGCAGAAAAACTTGCAAAGCCTTGCAGATCTTGTTAAATACTACAGCTGCTGTGGGAGCTGATAGGCGGACGGAAAGCAGGAGATAGCTCCTGCTTTCCCCTATGGTACATCTGAAGGATACTTCATTCTGCCCTTAAACATGTGGAAACCGCAGTTTCTGCATATGTTAAGGGTATAATTTATTAATAATCATGCCCCACAGAAAGAAGGTATTAGATCTGGACACCATAGTAAGAGCTAAAAAGAATAGCTACTAAGGGGGCCATTTATTAATGATCACATATGCAATATGCAATCATAGTGCTGGGATGTATCATCCGGCACATGCAGGGACAGGGGTCCGTTCCTGCGATGTGCCCGGAGTGCTGACGGGGCTGCTGCGAATGCGCTGTCCCACTGACTGCACCTACGCTGCCACCATTACCCGGGAGAGGGCTCCGGGGAAACTCTCTCACGGCTAATTATGCAATGTGTACCCCATAGACTACAGCGCCTAACCACGGGGCGTATCTATAATGGGTGCAGGGTGTGCGGGGAACACGGGCACCGCACACCCTGCACCCATAATATTACTTACCTCTCCGGAGTCCCACGTCGGTGCAGGCGTCCGGCGCTGTAAAACGACTGGTAAATGGCCGCGATGACCACTTTCCCGTCGTTTGCGCATGCGCAGTACTGGGAAAATGGCCGCTGCGGCCATTTTCCCCGATGACCTGTGCATACACTATAGACTCTGGGCACAATCTAGTGCCCAGAGTCTATAACTCCGGCGCTGGCCGCGCACAGCTCAGTGCGCTGCCGGGCGGAGAGGAGGGGGCCCGTGTTGGAGACCGCACACGGGCCCCCTCCTCTCTAGAAACGCCCCTGCGCCTAACGCCAGCTGCGGGGGCCAATCTCCAAAATGCATCGCATTCCGGATATTCGTAAATTTGGCAGCATCGCATCCGCTATAGAAAACTATGGGGGAAGCGGCTGCCAGTGGGAATGTAGGGATCACAGCAGGTATCGGAGATATCTACTACGGTCTCTCCTTCATAAATCTGGAGGAACTTAATATTTGCGGTTATTCAGGGATTAAGCTGCAAATATACAATGATAAATGGGCCCCTAAGTGCGTCTTACACATATATACAGACATATTGGTGTTGACTATAGGATTTGGGGGGGGTCAGGGTGCTCTTCACTGTTGAGGACACATTTTAACTTTGAAGGTCAATATATTTTGGTGTGACGCATCGCTACAGCTGTGTGGTGTATTATAAATTGTGGACACCAAAGCGTGTCATATTATTTATGGGATGCGGTCACCAGGTTGACAATCAGTGTTGAAATGTCGGCAAGGGACATGTCAACATCTGCAGACTGTCGACATGTTCACAATGACGGCAGCGGAAATGTCGACATTTTACAGAATGCCGACATTTGGATTAGGCTACAGAGGAAGGATAAGGGGAAGCGACTCACCGGCAGAACTCTGCAGCAGCTGACACCCAGAAGACACCGCTGCACTGCCGTGCCGGTAAGGAGATTGCTGCGCCGCCGGGGACATTGACATTTCAACAGTGTCAACATAATGAATGGCGACATAACATACTATAGCCATATTAATATGTAATGTTTAAATCTTTCCCATTCATCCCCCAAATGCCCCTCAGTCCTCCCTGTGTGCCATCAGACCACCCCGCAAGACTCTTCAAGACATGTCTCATCAGGCTCCTAGTTTTCCCAAAGTGCCACCATCAGACTACAATTCATGCCCCTGCAATGCCCGAACAAAGTACCTGGATAGACCTCTGCACAGTGCTCCAGGACAGAGAGAGAAAAGACACTGGCCACTGGAAAGAGGACATGCAGCCTGCTGAGACACGGGAGCAGCAGTGGGATCAGCAGTGGGTTCTCTGCTGCAGTCAGAGATGTACTGGGCACACGCACTGCAGTTCCCGATACTTCCTGCCAGCCGAACAAGAATCTGTCCATCCCCATCTCCTTTTATCCTGTTACTAATCCCGCCGCTGCTTGTGACTCCGCTTTTAGGTCCGCCCAGAGCTTGCTAGCACAAGATCCGTCCGACAAAGGCCTACTCCCTGCAGCTCTTTGTCCTCCTGCAGGGTCACTGGGCGGGATGCATGATGCGATGCATCCCGCCAACCTTCGCATGCATGCATGAAGAACACCGCAAAGGACCACTCTCACGGTAAGAGCTGCCCTTCGGGGCTATGACCCATAAGCCCCTCTTGCATCCTCCTGCGCATGTGCAGAAGGGCACACGCCGTGGAGAATCGGTATGAATTACTGCCGGACACAAGTCTGGCGGTTCAAATCCCGACAGCGGCTGCCCGACATGGGTGAAAATCCCGATTGGCCCCAGGTAAGTATTTACTAACCTAACCTCCTAACCCTCCTTAGGGTGCCTAACCCTAACCTCCCCCTCTAAGCGCCTAAACCTAACCCCCCCTTCCCCGCCGCCTAAACCCTAAGTCTCCCCCGGGTGCCCTAAACCTAACCCTCTCCTCCCCCCCGCGCGGCTGTCAGCGCTCGGAATCACTTCAATCGGGATGCGGCGTCGGTAAAAATGACAGGCGTCTAGATTTAGACACCTGTCATTTAACCCTCGCCGGGATAAAGCAGTCGGGAAGCCGGCGGTCGGGATTACGTCCGCTGGCTTCCTGACTGCATACCCGCCGTGGGGGGTGCTGGGATTGGAACCCTCTCACAGCACTCTCCCAATAGAAGCCCATAGGCTTCTATAGGGTAGCCATCAGGGGAAGGCGTTACCCAGCGCAACCAAGCCCCGGAGTGCATAACATTCCGGAGCTTGGTGCATATGAGAAATGCGATCAAACCCGCATTTTCGGGGTATGACTCCATTTCTCCCTTTGCTACATCCCACCCACTGTCTGATGTTACTGCTTTGTCTGGGAATGCATGAAGCTGGGCAATGACCGTGCTCAGAAATGTTGTGTGTCCACATCAACTGTGATTATCCAATCAGCATGGCACTCCCTACAAGGGCGGGGCACAACTTAAGTAGCCTAGTGGTAAGACTACACGGATAGAGCCGTGAGAGGGAGGAATTTGGAATGGAGCCCTAATGGGGGATAGGTCGGGAAGGAGCTGCAATGGGGGTGCGGGACTGAGCTGTTGGGGAGATCTGGATGGAGCTGCAACAGGGGAGTACACAGCAGAGGGGCGTGGCAGCCAGAGAGAGAAGGGGCAGAGCCAAGCGGTGGTGATTTAAATCAATATACGTATATATATACTAGGGTTGCGCTTTGAGTGACGGGGGCCACAGGTGGCTGTTGGCAGGCTATAACAGGAAAAAAAAGCTGGTCCTGTGGGCCCATTTTGATGGGGAAATTGGAGCTGCAATCCAAGTTCCTGGATTGCACAAGAAAAGAGAATACGAGCAGTATTGTAAAGGATGCACGAGTGTTCAAATATAACTTAATCATTATCATAGGCGTACGCACGTGGGGGGGGCCTTGTGTGCACAGACACACTCCAATGTCCAGCACCCACCCACACACACACGCCTGCAGTGATCGCCACCAATTAATGTCCCCCAACGGCACCCGGTCAGGACTGATTACTGACCGGGTTAATCATCATGCCAGGCCAGGCAATGAGAAGTATTACACATTCAGTGGCCCACTGGCACTTACTTGGCAAGCATTGACTCTGGCAGCAGCTGTCAGCAGTAGTGTGCGCTGTGTCAGGCTCTCATTGTGAGGGGCTTCTGTAAGTAAACTGCTGCAGCCTGCAGGGGAAAAAGGGGGAGGGGGAGGGTGCCAGGCAGGGGGAATATATGAGTGAAAATAATTCAATACATATTTAGGAGGGTAGAATGATTATAAAATACATACATATTTTAACATATAGTAAATATATTAAATATACATATATTTTATATATAACAATACAGGTTGAGTCTCCCATATCCGAAATGCTCGGGACCACGAGCATTTCGGATTATTCCGGTTTTCGGAATACCTGGGGGGGGGGCCCGGCGGGTGTCACGGGAGGCCCCGGCGTGTGCTGCGGGTGAGTCCGGCGGGTGATACAGGGGTCCGGCGGGGTTTTTGCGGTGGTCCGGCAGGTGCTACAGGGATCCGGCGGGTGTCATGAGGGGTCCGGCGACTGAGGCGGAAGGGTCCGGCAGGTAAGGAGGAAGGGTCCGGCGGGTGCTGCCGCTGTCACGAGGGGTCCAGCGGGTGCTGCAGCTGTAACGAGGGGTCCGGCAGCTGCCGCTGGGGGTCCGGCGGGTGATGCGGGGGGTGGCCTGGCGTGTGGACCACGCCCACGCCGCGAGTCATTGGCCGCTGATACTAGTGACGTCACATATGCACCTAAATATTCCGGTTTTTGGAATATTTCGGTTTTTGGAATAACGGATATGGGAGACTCAACCTGTATATCTATATATATCTAATCTGTTTAATATATGTTAAAGCATGTATGTTTTTATAATCATATCACCCTCCTAAAAATGGATTGAATTATTTTTACATATTTATTCATTAGATTATTTATACATACCTAAGCCTCCACATTTTTTATGTCACTTTGTACTTCGTGAAGACGGGGGGGGGGGGGGGAATGAGGATTGATGACTGTAAGGCAGGGGTGTCTTAAGAGAGGCGGGGGCCCGTGTGCACTCCCCATGCAGGGCCCCCTCCTCTCCCCTCGGTGGCCGGCAACTGACTGACACGGCTAGCCAGCCACTGGAGCCTTAGTAGACTCTGGGCACTAGAGTGTGGCCGGAGTCTAGTAAGCATGCGCAGAAAACCGGAAAAATGGCCGCGGCGGCCATTTTCCGGTGTTCTGAGCAGCGCAGACACCCGACGTGGGACCATGGACAGGTAAGTCTAATATAATATGGGTGCAGTGTTTGCAGTGCGGGGGGCCCCCTGGACACACTGCACCCATTATAGATACGCCACTGCTTTAAGGTAATGCTAGACTCACACCCTGACTGGTTTTAAACACCCCCAAAAGCAGAGCTAGAAATGTTTTTTGTATGTAATGTGCTGTGCACGCCTATGATTATTATTAATATAAAAAAGCTACATTTTGATTCTAAGTTCCATTGAAACAATTGCATCCTCTACAAAACTCCTCGTTTTCAATTTTTTTTTTGTATTACAGCTACTTATTCAAATGGTAAAATATGGTGCCTGTGCCCACTTTCCCAACCTATTTCATGCCAAAAACCTTGCTGGGCCAGGCAAAATGTATAATTGTCAGAGGGGTGGAAGTGGACGTTTCGGTCGTCTAGGACACAGGTTCTCAAACTCGGCCCTCAGGACCCCAAACAGTGCATGTTTTCCAGGTCTCCTCACAGAATCGCAAGTGAAATAATTAGCTCCACCTGTGGAACTTTTAAAATGTGTCAGTGACTAATGAATACACCTGTGCACCTGCTGGGTGACCTGCAAAGCGTGACCTGTGTGGGGTCCTGAGGACCGAGTTAGAGAACCACTGTTCTTCTAGGAGATCTCGGTCAGGACACTCCAAGAAAGATAATAACACAAAAATCAAATGTGTGCCGACTTCACTATCAAAAGTGTGTGAATTTACAGGATATTGTACAAGCGTAGATAAATAATCCATACAATGCGATTAGTGTACTGAGAGTACTCCATGGTACAGTGTACAGAGTAATAATTAGGGGCTAATGGACAATGCTCAGGACACCACTACAGTATATTTTGAGGGAGGGGTGGATGTACATAAAACAGGCAGCTGGGGACAGGCAGTGTTCCCCTTGTCTCCCACCCAGACTCACTCACTAAAGCTGCTGCTTGCCTTCAGTCCTTGACGTGTCTGGGAGGGACATCCTTTGTGGAAGGGGTAACACACACACACCTGGGGCAGCCCATGTGATTACTATTTACCCCGCCCGTAGCCGTCACACTTATTAAAGGGTGCAATGTCAGGATATGAGTAGCAGTGCCGGAATATATAAATATCTGAGACCCAGCGATTGCATGTCGAGATAGACGAGCAGCAGGTACCCGGTGATTGCATTGCACTGTCGAGATATATAAGCAGCAGACCTCCGAAGATTGCAATGTCGGGATATATGAATATCAGAGCTCGGGTGATTGCAGTGTAGGGAAGGATATATGAATAGCAAACCACGTTGATTGCAGTGTCGGAATATATGAATAACACAGACCCGGCGACTGCAGTGTCGGGATATAAGACCAGCAGAGCCCCGGTGATTGCAGTGTCGTGATGTAAGAGCAGCAGAGCCTAGGAGATTGCAGTGTCGGGATATAAGAGCAGCAGAGCCCCGGTTATTGCAGTGTCGGGATATAAGTGCAGCAGAGCCCCGGTGATTGCAGTGTCGGGATATAAGAGCAGCAGAGCCCCGGTGATTGCAGTGTCGGAATATACGAGCAGCAGAGTCCAGGCGATTGCAGTGTCGGAATATACGAGCAGCAGAGTCCAGGCGATTGCAGTGTCGGAATATACAAGCAGCAGAGTCCAGGTGATTGCAGCGTCGTGATAAGAATAGCAGAACCTAGGTGATTGCAGTGCAGAGTTGCAGACAGATTGGATCTCTCTCTCTCAAACTGAGAAGCTGACCCTCCGGCACTAGGACCCAGACGTCAAGCCGTTTCTTAGAAGCAATAAGGCTGTGCGCCTGCGCACAGGGCACAGTCAGTGAGCTGCTCTTCTGGCGAAGCTGCTACATGTTCCTGGAGCCCGGAGATCCACGCACAGCCTGTGGCAGAAACCCGTACACAGAGTCCCAGTGCGCAGAGTCCCAGAGGAGCTGTCCGTTCAGCACCAGGTACAGCAGGCTCCGTGTCAGGTGAATAGGCACAGAGGAGCCATGGATGTAGGGGGCTGGCAGGAGAGGTGCTACTGATAGCCATCATCCACCTATAACACTGGGGACCACCTGTTACACCACCTCTACCAGCCTGTCCCACCGAGGCAGTGCCCACCCTGCTGTTCCAAGCAGTGTCCTTGAGAACAGTCCTTGCATTGAGTGCTTGTTGGGACTGATGACTGGGACTCACACACGACATGTTCAATAGGCGTCATGGGCCAAGGGGACGAGACAGATCGCATCGTGATAAACGTGGGAGGAACGAGACACCAGACCTATCGCAGCACCCTCCGCACCTTGCCAGGGACCAGGCTGGCGTGGCTGGCTGAGCCCGATGCCCACAGTCACTTTGACTACGACCCCAGGACCGATGAGTTCTTCTTTGATAGACACCCAGGGGTGTTCGCCCACATTCTGAATTACTACCGGACGGGCAAGCTGCACTGCCCGGCGGATGTGTGTGGCCCCTTGTATGAGGAAGAGCTGGCATTTTGGGGCATAGATGAGACAGATGTGGAGCCTTGCTGCTGGATGACCTACAGACAGCACCGTGATGCAGAAGAAGCCCTGGACAGCTTTGGGGGTGGCCCTGTGGACAACAGCGCTGATGATGGGGATGTAGATGGCACTGGGGACTCCGGGGATGGAGAGGAAGAGCTGGAAATGACTAAACGTTTGGCCCTAAGTGACTCTCCAGATGGCAAATCAGGAGGGTTTTGGAGGAGATGGCAGCCTCGGATTTGGGCTCTCTTTGAAGACCCCTACTCCTCTAGATATGCACGGGTAAGGTATACCACCCATTTTCAATGCCTCCTCCCCCACACACTTTGGTTTCACATAAAATGTCTCCCATCATGTATGGAGTGAGAATTCACTATAGCAACCTGAGGGCTGGGTGCGATTCATCAACAGATAGCTTTCTCCTTCTCTGGCCAATACATGAGGAGGATGGGTAATTACTCTATAATCCATTAATGGCTTGTCTCTACATACACTACAACCTCCAAGGTCCAGTGACCTATGGAGATGAGATGTCAGATGGGAGAACCCTTACATCAAGAAAGAGACAGGAGCCACTCCGGCTGCCAGCAAGTTAATTTATGATCTGGGGGTGTTAAGGTGAATGAATTACGAATGTAAATAAAGCAGCAAAGCGTCTGGAGTTCAGACTATATTAGTAAATGATGCTGTCGAATGTACAGAATTCTGATTTCCTTTATTTTTTTTTTAGCTAAGCAGGTGCTGCTAATTAATTATACATTCATCGCCGTAATTCGAAGGCGAGTAATAATAACAATAATAATAGGTGCATCCAATGTCATTGAGAGAAGCTTTTATCTCTGTCCGCAACACTGTGCCCTCTAAAGTCTGTGCTGGCACTCGGAGGGTTAAATAAAAAAACCCAGAAAGAAGCCTTCTGGAAAACTCATAGAACTGGCTGCTGTGTTATTCTATATTATTCCATCTCTCGCCTGATTATCTCTTTCAGCGATTGTAAAGCTCCTTGCTGAAGGTGACGCTGTCAGTACAGCTCCTCTATTCGTGTATTCCTGATGGAGGGAACACATTCTCTGCCCTTCACTAGGAATCACAAAGAGGATGTAGGTTCTGTTCTATAGTCGTTTTGTGTCTTATAGAAGGGGTAAAGCCCTGGTAGATCTTTGGATGCATGAAAATTGAGGGCGAGGGTGGCTTTTTGTGACGGATTCCATGGAGGGCATAAAACATTGGACCAAATATGTATCTGTCTGTGTTGTGTTTATCACATAGAAGTCTGGGTGCCCTTCATCTTCCCATACACGGATAACGCACAGTGCATGGTAATAGCGTGTGTCAGTAACAGGTCAGAAAAAAATAATATATGTTCTGTAACATTTTTACATTCATTATTTCATGTTCCTTACACAACGAGCCAATTATACAGTAATCTCTTATGCTTCAGATTTCTGAACCACACCAGTCCTTAACAAAAAGCAAGGAGTGGGACCTTAATGCCTGGAGAACCCACCTGCATTAATATACTGGTTGTCTAGGGCCACACTGATTGTAATGTGTCTTTGTCGGGGGCCACAATGATTCTAGTGGTTCTCTAGGGCCATAGTAATTGTAATGGTTCTATGCCAGGTGCCACAGTGATTGCACTGCTAGTCTCCTCAGTGATTAGAACTGTCCTCAGTCCAAAGGGCCACCATCATATAACTGGTTTTCAGCCTGAGGGGCCACAGTAATGGAGGCTCTATTCACATGGCGTCATAGTGCTCACAATGATTGCCTATCTCTGGTACCCTTGCGGTTTTTCTGTCATAAGGGCCAGAAAGGTTGGACTTGGCTGATTATCATTTGTTATATTAGGGGCCCCAGTGACTGCAGTTGGTCCTCTGCCGCAGTGAAGTGGGAATGTATAGATGATTAACAAATTCATCAAACTATATTTTGCTTTCACAAATTCTATTTGATCACTGACACGGAAGGAGGGTGCCATGTACCTCGAAGACCAAGAGACAGCTGTTGTACAGTAACTACACGATAATCGATCTAAGACAGCATGTACTGGGTGAGGGCTCATGCGACTGGATGTGTCTCCTACAGAGGGAGCCGCCATTTGTGGACTGAACCAATGACAGCGCTGAGGCAATGGTTGGATAGTCATCACGAGGCCTGGGGTATGGTCATGAGGTACTGGATCAGACTGATAACCTTTAGAAATGATGGGGTTAGCGTTCTGGGTATGTTACTTGGGCTTTTGCAAATTGACACATAAGATAAAATGATCATGTTTTTTTTTGTTTTGTTTTTCAATCTTTGCTATAATCGCTTATAAAATTATTTGTGATTGATGTCTCGTGCCTGCAGGTTTTATGATCCGGAATATAACGTCAGGGAGTATTTGTTTAATTTCAAAATGGAAAATAATTCTTACTCTGTTTCTGACTCCTATACCACCTACTCTAGCGACCTTAAGTGTAGGGATTGATGATCAGGTCACCTGGTACAGTGACCTGGGAAGGAACTCTCATCGGCTTTTAGTGCATACGTTTACATGGTAATGTAGGCAGAAAACCGCTCTCGTTCACACGTGAGGAAAATGGATAAAAATGCAGGGGATACCCTTCTGTGCTGTAAACATATTTTCTATGCTCTATTAACTTGTGTGATCTGCAGAATATTCCCCCCCCCCCCCCCGGCCAGGTACATAGTGGTATATTCTGCAGATTATGCCATTGCTGACCTTCCTAGAGATCTGCAGAACATTGTTCTGTTCCATCTCCCCTTTGGGAGATACACAGTGATGTATTCTGCAGATTATTTTATTTCTGACCTCTATATATGGGTTTAGTATGAGATCCTGACGGTAGGGATCCTGCTGGTCAGAATACCGACAGTGGCATCCCGACAGTCAGAATGCCAACGCCCGTTAGGAAACAAGGTAAGACTAACACTTACCCCTACCCCTAACCTCACCCCCCCAAGGGGTAAAACCTAACCTAAACTTCCCCCTAGTGCCTAACCCTCCCCCTAATGTCTAACCCTTACCCTGCACCCTAACCCTCCCCCTAACGCCAGATACTTACCTTTGGGATGCCGGCGGTCGGCATTCTGGTGCCAGGATCCCTACACTGTCAGGATTTCTGTGCCGCTATTACGCCCATTGGCATCCTGCACGCCGTGATGCTGACTACATCCCCTATATCAGGGCTCGACAAAACCCGGGGGCCAGGTCGCCATGTTGACCAGATTTGGCTGCCTGTTGGCCAGATTTGCAGCAGCCCCCTGACGCCGCTGCACCCGTCGCTAGTGTAGTGCAGACCACGAGCGCGGTCCACACTACACGGGTGTGGCTGTGTGTTTGTTATAGTAGCCAATGAGAGTCAGAGACTCTCATTAGGAGCTGTGTCCATGGAGTGAGCCGGCTGGAGCTCACTCATGAGCTCCGCCTTCCGGCTCCCCCCTGCAGCAGGTGATGGGAGAGACGTCATGACGTCTCTCCCATAGTGCAGGAGAAGATCAGGCCGGGACTTGGAGCGCAAAGCGGCGGTCACGTCAGGAGTGTGGATTCAGGTAAGTTGTGTTTTTTGTGTGTAAGGGGCACTGCATAGGGGGGGTGACTGCTACAGGGGGCACTGCATGGGGGGGTGACCGATACTGGGGACCAGGCCCGCTGAGAGCAGCCAGGTAATAGGGGGCGTGGCCTAATCGCGGGAGGTGTGGCCACGCCCCCTTCCCGGAAAAAAAAGATATGCAGCGCCGCGGAGAGGGGGCGCTCTGAGCCCCCTCAGCCCGGCGCAAAACCAGGGGGGGCGCGATCAGTGTGATCGCTCCCCCCACAGGCTTAGGAGACTGCTGTGGGTAATCTGTACCCGCTCCCCCCCCCCTCTCGGCGACCCTGCTGGGGACACTGTATGGGGGGGGCGCTACTGGGGCTACTTCATAGTGTTTACTACTACTGGGGGCACTGTATAAGGGGGGCTACTACTGGGTGGACTACTACTACGGGCAAGGCATAGGGGGGACCACTTCTGGGGGCGCTACATAGGGGGACTACTACTGAGGGCACTGTATATGGGGACCACTACTGGGGGCACTGCACAGGTGGGGTGGCTGCTATTGGGGGCAATGTATGGGGGGTGGCCGCTACTGGGGCACTGTATAGGGGGGGCACTACGTTACCTGGGGCACCCCATTAGTGGTGTGGCCATGGTGGTTGGTTGCCTGGGGCGTAGGTGCTCAGTAATGCTGCCCCGGGGGAAGGGGGGGGGGGGTTCTGGCTCCTACGCTTCTAGAATCATAATTGTGCTGAAAATTGCTCCAGTCCACCTATCCTCTGACAGATACATACTGTAGTGATATATTTTGCAGATTGTTAGTGACTTCTCTAGGATCTGCAGAACATTGCTTTGTTACAGCTCCAGTAACAAATTCTACATCTGTTAGGGCTGAGCAGCTATAAGAGTCGCCCGTGTGAGGATGGCATCTGTGGGGCGTGTGTTCCTGCACTCTGTGCTGTAGATTGTTGATGAAGCTGAGAATTGACTGTTACTGCAGTTTCCATAGTAACAGACCCGCAGCAGACGGCGCTCTCTCTCTCTCATATATTTACTATTCCACTGATATTTCACATTGTTGGGGGCAGTGTTACATTAGTAGACTGCAAAATATCTCATTATTGTGTTTTTCCCCATGTATCTGCGTTTTAAAAAATAATGGTGATCACAGCTCGTATCCGACCTCTCCAAAGGCAAACTTGCCATAGAAACCAATGGTCTGATTTACGACGTGATACAGGATGCTCTAATATTATGTTGCTAATAATACTAAATATTCCTCCTGAAAGATGCTTTGTTTCCAGACTGAGGTCAAGATGTTGAACACAGAAAAGATTATTGTTTTAATTAAGGATGATACCTCAATCTAATGTAAACGTCCACAATTAAGCGCAACAATTCCTTTTTTTATTGACTACTTAGAAATACCCACAATACAGAGACCGTTCTGTCAGAAGATATAATCTGCATTCTGCAACATATCATAACACAGCGAACAATTGTCAGGTGTTTGGTAGGGTGGTCCTAGCAATAACCGTGCCCTCTCAGTGGCGTGTATACCTTGTGCCACCTTGTACCTAGAATAGACTCTCCACTGTGCTGTGAAGGGAACCCACACACATACCTGCTGCCAGTGGCACCATCTATCCTACTATTTCTTTGGAAAAGATGGTGCTGGCACAGCAGATAGTGAAGAGAGAGTCTTCATTATCTTCTGCACCTGGGCCAAGTACATCACTGGAAAGATGGTGCCACCTGTAGCAGGTAGGGGAGTGCTTCCATATGCCTATATTACATGGTGAAAATACACTATCCAGGGGGATACTGCTGCAGGTAACCCCCATTGGTGATCCCTTTCCCCAAAGCATTTACCGAACAATGACAAGGAGACTAGCAGAAGAAAATCCATTTAAATAATGTTTTCATTTTCTTTCTTTAAATAAGAATTTTATTTCAACTGGAAATAATTTTGAAATATATTAATTGTATCCGTTTTATCTTTTTATTGCTTTCCTCATTTTTTTTTTAATTTGTTCACTCATTGGTACTGAAAGCCCAAGACTGCTCATATCCCAGCTACCTGGGTGACTTGGGCACATGTCCCGGGAGACTGGACAGGCAAACAGCAGGCATATCTATAATGGGTGCAGGGTGTACGGTGCATTTGGGCCTGCACAGAACACACCCTGCACCCACTGAATAAACTTACCTACCGGCCGACACTGCAGAAATTACTGGGAAAGTGGCGCTGTGATACGTTCACGCACAGTAGACTCTGGCAAAGGCACAGAGTAGTATATTGAGGGAGGGGACCGCACGGGGACTGCACACTGACCACCTCCACATATTAAATACTTTTAAAAGTAGTTTATAATATTTTTTTTTACTTACAATTAATGTGAGGAGGGGAATGGAGGCAGCAGAAAGCCACATACTGAGAGTTATATAGTGGAAGGAGCAGGGTCCCCAGCAGCACAGAGTGTATCAGGAGATGAGTGATGTGTTAGTGAGGACAGGGCTGCGTGTGACAGGGGCAGTGAGATGATGTGAGGAGGGGAATGGAGGCAGCAGGAAGCCACATACTGATAGTTATATAGTAGAAGGAGCAGGGTCCACTAGCAGCACAGAGCATATCAGGAGATGAGTGATGTGTTAGTGAGGAGAGGGCTGCATGTGACAGGGGCAGTGACATGATGTGACGAGGGAAATGGAGGCAGCAGGATGTCACAGACTGAGAGTTATATAATGGAAGGAGCAGGGTCCCCCAGCAGCACAGAGTATATCAGGAGATGAGTGATGTGTTAGTGAGGACAGGGCTGTATGTGACAGGGGCAGTGACCTGATGTGAGGAGGGGAATGGAGGCAGCAGGAAGCCACAGACTGAGAGTTATATAGTGGAAGGAGCAGGGTCCCCAGCAGCACAGAGTATATCAGGAGATGAGTGATGTGTCAGCGAGGACAGGGCTGCATGTGACAGGGGCAGTGACATGATGTGAGGAGGGGAATGGAAGCAGCAGGAAGCCACACATTGAGGAGTATATTTACTACAGTGACAGTTTTTAGAAGTGGAGATATTGCCCATAGCAACCAATCAGATTCTAGCTATTATCTTCTAGAAGGTGCTAGTTAAGTGTTAAGTAGAATCTGATTGGTTGCTATGGGCAAAAAAACTCTCCCTTTTTGTAAATATACCCCTGAGAGTTATATATAGGAAGGTCCCCAGCAGCACAGAGTTTATCAGGGAATGAGTGATCTGTCAGTGAGGACAGGAGCAGTGACATGATGTGAGGAGGGGAAATGGAGTCAGCAGGAAGCCATAGATTGAGAGTTATTTAACCTTTACAATGAAGATGGGCCCCATAGCAGCTGCACCCCTTGCACCTATGGTAGTTAAAAAGGTAAATACCCCCTGACACTAGATGGTTAATAAGTTTGATATCCTCTTGCTATATTTCAATGAAATACTCATAAGGAGTAACAATCTTCTCTTGTCTCTCCTAAAACTTTGCATTTTTTACAGTCTAATAGACAGATGGGGACCTGTTTCTCCCCTGACTCGGCCATTGCTGTGATGGTGTCTTCTTTCTTCCCTGATTCAGCCAGCGTGGTGGTGTGCCCTCTTTCTTCCCCGACTCGGACAGTGATGTGGTGGTATTGTCCTCCTTTTCTCCTGCCTCGGTCAGTGAAGTGGTGGTGGTGTCCTTTTTCTCCCCTGACTTGGCCAGTGTGGTGGTGGTGTCTTCTTTCTTCCTTTGATTTAGCTAGTGAAGTGGTGGTGTTCTCCTTCTCACTGACTCGGCCAGTGTGGTATTATCCTCCTCTTTCTCCTGATCTGGCCAGTGTAGTGGTTGTGTCTTCTTTTACCCCTGACTCTCTGCCAGTGCTGCGGTGGTGTCCTCTCCCCCCGCCCCCCCCCCCCCCGCCCGATTTGGCCAGTGCCGAAGTGGTGTCTTCTTTCTCCCCTGACTCAGCCAGTGTGGTGGTGGTGTCCTCTCTCTCTCTCCCCCCGGAATCGGTCAGTGACAACCATGGTCTATAATGAATATGTATCCTATTTACAGAGCCGTTAAAATTAAAGTATCACTACTTGGAGCACTCTGGAGTGAGTTCTATTGCTCATAATAAAGATTAATTACGGTATTTCAAAATATGTGTAGAAGTACAATTTAGTAGGAAACATCTAGTACGGGAAAAGATCATATAATTCAAAATATATACTGGTTTGTTACTTATATTTACTTATATGTACACGCCATATGTGTTCATATACTTATATACGCATATATTCATATAATCTTATATCATATTCATATAAGAACTCACATATATATCATTTAATGTTAGAACCATTTGTCAGCCATGATGCTGGAGCAGGACTTAGATATCATGGTTACTTTAAGAAAGACATTACCTAACTTGTTTTTCTGCAAAGTTAGGGAGTAAAAGGAACACATTAAGACCTTCCTTTTGCGCACTGTCTGACTTATTTACCAAATATAGAATTTCGGCCCTCAGACGAGGATGTTGCAAATTGCACGTAGGCCATGGCTATTGTAATTCAAGGATGGGGAGTATTTCATTAATTAGAGCAAGAATAAACTACGGTCTCAATCTTTTATAAATGTCTTATCAATTTATGCCAAAAGTCATCCAATGCTTGTATGCCTTAGAAGGCAAAGAACTTTGTAAGTGGGGCGTGATAATGTGCAATGATTCTGCAAATGAGAAGACAAGTGTATAAAAGATTTGGGACTTGTTTAAGAGAGCTTAGACATATGACATAGCCAATTTTTTTTTTTTTAAAGAAATCTAGTTGCAAATGTCAACAGGTGTTGATGTGGCGATACAAATAACTTTTGTGATACAATTGCTAATGCAACACTTTACCGAAGAATGGGTTATCAGTCACAGATTTCAGATATCTTGACCACCCTAATCACCGGACCTCATACTGTGCGACTTTGGTTTTGGGGTATTTGGAAGAAGTAGGTGTATTCGGGAGGATGTCATACAGTAGCCTGTCAGATCTGAAAAACAGCATTAGATGTCATACAGTATGCTGGCTATTCCACCTGACATGTTAAATTCTACTACAGATAATTCTGTACTTCTGGAAACTGTTGTTGACCACAATGGAGGACACACTGAAATCTTGAAGTGATTTGTATTGCCACATCGCCACCCAGTGACCAAACAATTATTTTTTTTCAATTAATTGCTAGGGTGTCCTCTGAAGTACCTGTTGTCCAATTTTTTTCTTCATTAAAAGCCTTAGAACTCATTCCAGAGTGCTCTAAATTAGGACACTTTCATTTACACAGCCCTGTAAATATGTAAATCATATAGTCAAAATGTATATAAAAAAAGCTCAATTTGTGGGACATATTTTAATTAATGAAGAATGGTATCCCCAATATTTATGGGAGAATTTTTTTTTTTATATAAAATTATTATGTAATTTGGGGTGGAGGTACATTTTTATGCATGTCCTTCATATGGAAACCAATGAAGAGCATGCATGAATTAATGATAAAATTACCATGTAAATATCTCAATTGAGAAATAATAATAAAAAAAACCTGGTCATATTTAATAATTAACAATTCTTACATTTCAATATTCCCTTGAACAAACTGGGTCCAATGACCTTTAAGTTTAACAACAGATGGGTCCTGGCACCATGTGGTTTGTGATGACATTATAGGTCTGTGCTTGTGCAAATGACAACATTGCGGTAATTAGTCATTTTATACTGAAAAGGCAAAATATTCTTCTTGCATTTCATACATTAAAGCACACGTAATCTGTGCACACATTTTCCTCTAGAGTGATATTAATACATATGTTTTAAATACTTTTATTTGTTCCTCTATTCTGTGAAATATAGTTGATCGTCGGGTTACTGTACTGAGTTAGATGTAATATATCCAACACTCAGAACTGTATCTGTAATGGGAGCAGTAAACGATTTTCAATAATGTAAAGTATTTGTTGAAGGGCAAAGTAATATAATACATCTGCTTTCAGGAAGTGGAGAACTTGTCATTGATCCCTGAGAAAACCAGACCTATATCTTAGTAAATGAAATGCAAGAATTCAGATAAGGCCTCAAAGAGAGTAGTGACCATTTGGATCTATAGGTTAGCAACATTTAGATCCAAATACACTATATATAGATCAGGGAAGATATTTTCTCGAGGTGATAAGGAATCTCTGCAGGAAAGTGTTCCAAATCAATGTCCAGATATGAAAATAATATAGAGAAGTTTTCATCTACTGCCATGTCACACCAAGATGAAGACTATTGCCTTCAATGCTGTGATGGAAACAAAATGACATGACTATGCCAGGAATGTGATCCCTGTAGTTGGTTCTGTGGACCAGACGTAACGCTTAGAATGCTGAACAGCTAGAAGCAGTAAAAAGAAGCTCTATAAATACAGCCACAGCAAAGGTTAAGAGAGCGTGATGAAGAAGGTGAGCAAGTAGAGTGTAACAGGGGGATGGGGGAATGGCAGAGTAGAATGTGATGGAAAGGGTGTGCGAGTAGAGAATAACGTGTGGAACGGGCAAGTAGAGAGTGACAGGGGTAAGGGCTAGAAGAGCATGATGGGGAGGATAGGTGAGTAAAGAGTGACTAGGAATGAGCAAGTAGACAATATTGGGGGTGTGGACATGTAGAGAGTGATGGCGGGACAGGCGAGTAGAGCTTGATGTGGAGTATGGCTGGTAGAGAGTAATAGGTAAAATGGGCAAGTAAAGCATGATGAGGGTGGGTGAGTAGAATTGGGTGGGCATGTAGAGCATGTTCAGGTGGGTGAGTAGAGCATGATGGGTGGTGGACATGTTGATTAAGATGGCGAGACGGGTGAGTAGAGCTTGATGGGGAGGGTGGTTGGTAGGGAATAACTGGGGAAATGTACAAGTAGAGCATAATTGGGAGGGTGGGTGAGTAGATCATAATGGGTGATGGCGAGTCAAGCATGATGGGGAGGATGGATGAGTGTGTGATGATTGACAGGTGAGTAAAGCATGATGGGGATGGTGGACAAGTAGAGAGTGACGGTGCAGACCAGGTGAGTAGAGCATGATGGGGTGGATGGGCACGTATACAGTGATTGGGGGGTGGGTGATTTGCCAGAGACATTAGTAGAGAGTGACTGGGCAAGTAGAGCATGATGGGGAGGGTGGGAGAGTAGTAAGTGATGGGGCCGAGCAAGTAGGTTGTGAAGGGGAGGATGGACATGTAGAGAGTGACAGAGGGGAATGGGTTAGTAGAGCATGATGGGAAGGCTGGGCAAGTACAAAGTGATGGAGGAGGGCTGAGTAGAACACTATGAGCTGGGTGAGTATAATGTGATGGGGTCCAGGTGAGTAGAGCATGATGGGGAGGGTAGGTGAGTAGAGAGTGTTTGGGGGGTCTGAATGAGTAGTAAGTAATAGGGAGGATGGGCATGTAGAGAATGACAGAGGGGAATGGGTGAGTAGAGCATGATGGGAAGGCTGGGCGAATATAATGTAATTTGGGGACGGTTAGTGGAGCATGATGGGGAGGGTGGGTGAGTAGAAAATGACTGGGGAGACGAGCGACCATATATGATGGAGGGGAAGAGCAAATTCAGTGTGATGGGGAGGATGGGCATAATATATAGAGTGACAGAGGGGAACGGGTGAGTAGAGTAGAGCATGACACGGGGGGATGGACGAGCAGAGCATGATGCGGTGTATGGATAATGTGATGGTGGTGACAGTCTAGAAGAAAATGACAGCTGCATATGTTACAAAATATGTTAGGTAGCGCATATTTTAAGATGAATACCCCCACAAGTTTTCTTTTTCTCTCTTGCATGTACTTTTCTCTGTCGCGCTCTCTTTTGTGCTTGTACATACACTTGCTCTCTCATGCTTGCTCTTGCACATGCTCTCTCATGCTTGCTCTTGCACGTGCTCTCTCATGCTTGCATGTGCACTTGCTCTCTCATGCTTGCTCTTTCACTTGCTCTCTCATGCTTGCTCTTGCTCTCTCATGCTTGCTCTTGCTCTCTCATGCTTGCTCTTGCACTTGCTCTCTCATGCTTGCTCTTGCTCTCTCATGCTTGTTCTTGCACTTGCTCTCTCATGCTTGCACTTGCTCTCTCATGCTTGCACTTGCTCTCTCATGCTTGCTCTTGCACGTGCACTTGCTCTCTCATGCTTGCTCTTGCACTTGCTTTCTCATGCTTGCTCTTTCACTTGCTCTCTCATGCTCGCACGTGCACTTGCTCTCTCATGCTTGCTCTTGCACGTGCTCTCTCATGCTTGCTCTTTCACTTGCTCTCATGCTTGCATGTGCACTTGCTCGTGCACTTGCTCTCTCATGCTTGCACTTGTTCTCTCATGCTTGCTCTTGCTCTCTCATGCTTGCTCTTGCACTTGCTCTCTCATGCTTGCTCTTGCTCTCTCATTCTTGCACTTGCTCTCTCATGCTTGCTCTTGCACTTCCTCTCTCATGCTTGCTATTGCACGTGCACTTGCTCTCTTATGCTTGCTCTTGCACGTGCACTTGCTCTCTCATGCTTGCTCATGCACTTGGTCTCTCATGCTTGCTCCTGTACGTGCACTTGCTCTCTCATGCTTGCTCCTGCACGTGCACTTGCTCTCTCATGCTTGCTCTTGCACACTTGCTCTCTCATGCTTGAACATGCACTTGGTCTCTCATGCTTGCTCCTGTACGTGCACTTGCTCTCTCATGCTTGCTCCTGTACGTGCACTTGCTCTAACATGCTTGCTCTTGCATGTGCACTTGTCTCTCATGCTTGTTCTTGCTCTCATACACTCACTCTTGCTCTCTCATGTTCCCTCTCTCACTCTGTGGGGGAGATGTATAATGTGGCATTACCTGTCCTTTGATAACTGCACACGTTAAGTGCTGCGGGTACCACTTCCCTGCATGTATTAATACAGGGAAGTGATCAGAATGACAAAGGCGCAATGCGTCCATGCCATTATCAGCGTCACTATACCAATATAGGGTGCCAATCTGGTGTGGCCATTGTATGAACCGTCAGTGACACTAACCGTTCCAACAACTGCAGCTATCGATTTCGACAGCTGCACTTGTTGTTCCTGCACCGCACAGCACAGCCAGGGATTGTGCATACAAAACAAAGCCTCGGGTGCCACTGGGAGAAAATGGCTGGCGAATGTGTAGAATGTATGCAAGCTCCGGCCAGACAGCCGAAAGAGTGAGAGCACAATTCGCCCGACAGGTGAACTAACACTCTCCCTCTTCGACAAAACAAAATCATGCGTGTGGTGTCTGGACCTGGTTCATCACAATAATGGGCGAAGTAGGTCGAGACATTTACCGCCCGTTAGCCGCCCCTTCGTACATATACCCATGTTTCACTTGCGCAGTCTCCCTTTTACCCTAATATGGTGTTATCAGAAGTGCAGCATTGTGGGCATTTAGGGGACTCTGAATGTGTGGTTATCGGGCATCATTTTGTTGACTATTGAAGAGGTCTTGACAAAGGCTCATGGCGACCCAAAACACTGACCATTGCTGTTTCATGCTATGTTAAAATGTGATAAATAAATTCTAATTTTCTATGCATATGAAGACTAGTGAGTGCCCTCTGGGCTTCTGCCTCTGTGTCTGGACTGGACCTATGACTTCCTGTTGGCGGGTGCACCCCAGTGGATAAATAGTAAGGGTCAACCTTTCCCTTGGATTATTTTATGTGTAACCTGCTGTCAGTGTATTTTTTTTTTTAAACCTGGGGACCACCCTAACCATGTGGATCCAACACCAATTTTTACCACCACTTTAGCTCTAAAACTCTGGACTGTACACAAAAATGTATACCCCTTTTACACTCCAGCTAAAACCCGGGTTATTGCCAGGTTAAGCCGGGTTGCTGCTCATATGTAAATGGGTTAGCCTGAGTCCAGTGTCCCGAGATTCCAACCCGGGTGCCAATAAGGGTTGGATCCAGGTTTCGGGCCAGTGTGAAATGGGTGTCCCGGGTCATCCAACCCGGGTCCCTTTAACTCTATACAGAGTGCCAGATTCTGGGAGCTTGGAGATGATGTCATCGCCAAGCGCCGGCTGAGGGAAGCCCTGGCCACATTCCGGGTCCTAAATCCAAAATAATTAATCTGAGACCCTGTCACCTGTCCATAACCTGTAACATTAACTGAGCCTTTGTCCATAACACCTGCAAATCCATTACTGATGACTGGCATGCCCTCACGTGACAGATATACTAATAAGGGGGTGCTAAGAGACGGCTCATTAGTGTACTGTGGATGTGAAGAACGTCCATCAAAGCACTATAATAAGTATTTTGCGAGTTAACAATCGCCCAATCATTGCTTATCCGTCTGTACGTTCTGCATGTCAATGTATGACTGATTTCTACCATTTATAGTCCCAAGTGCTGTGGCCACAGCTGCCAGTTTCATTATACATTAATAATATCTCCATTTATCCCACTTACAGTACATCGGAAACTTGTGAATCTCTTCTCCATTTCCTGGAAAAATGTACTGAAATAAATATGAAATATTACCAAACTATAATTAAGCCTCAGATCAGTCACATTTTATGGAGCACTTACTATAGAATCCACATCGGTGTATAGAAGCACTTGCTCATTGATATGACACCATTATAGGTTATATATCTATTATTCCAGCATCCTGGCAGACGGCTACCATTATTTACCAATAAAAGTGCCTAGTGCTCATGGCTGCAGCTTCAGTATGCTGACTAGGTCGCAGGTACAGAACTCTCTGTGCCGCAGGGGAACGCAGATGTTCACGTAGTTGAGCGCTTGTTTGCTCCTGCGCTTGCGTGAAAATTTCTGAAATCCTAGGGCGCGTTACACTGAGCGTGCGCTGTTGGCGGTCGATTCAGACGGTATGAGAAATGTGGCGGAAGAGTGATGCGCGTTCCTGGGCAGCGGTCGCCTGAAGAAGTCTAATTTTCAGCTGAAACGCATATGATTTCTAATTCGGGACACCACTTTCCCTGGATGTGGGGAGTATTGCTCCAGGACTAACAGTAGTGCATACAAAAATGGTACGTGTCGTGGGCGCGTCAATGAAAGCGGCTGCGGTCCCGGATGCACAGCCGCAGGCATAGGAGGCCGTAGGCAGACGGGGAAACTGCACCTGCCATAGGGGTGGTGCAAATTTTGATGATGCGACCAACGATGTCCTCTAAGGATGCAACAATCGGTATGACAGCGCACACGGACGCTAAACGTCCATATTCAGCCGCCCCGATGTACACAAGGGGAGGAGTTCGTAGGCCCTTTGCATAAACTCACATGCAGGTGACTGCAAATAGACGCTGCTGCGTGCGGCTCAGTATCCAGCCCTCTGTCTCCTGCTTCATGGTCTCAAGGGATGCAGAAGAATCAGGGTTATCTTTAGGCACCCCTGCGGGGAGTTAGGGTTAGGCGCAACTCGGGGGAGGTTAGGGTGTGGGAAGGGGGGGGTTAGGATTAGGCACCCCTGGGGGGGGACTTAGGATTAGGCACCACCCCGGGAGTTTTAGGGTTAGGCACCCCTAAGGGAGGGTTAGGGGGGGGACAGGGGAGGGTAATCATACTTACCTGCCCCAGTCGAGAACTTTCATCCTGTCGGGCATCCGCAGTCGGTATTTGAACCGGTGGCTAAACAGCCGGCAGCATTTCAATACCATTCCTATTAATTCCCCTTACATATTATTCAACACAGTAGTGCCCCTCATACATTATACCACACAGTAGTGTCCCTTACACATTATACCACACAGTAATTCCTCTTACACAATATGCCACACAGTAGTGTCCCTTACACATTATGCCACACAGTAATGTCCCCTTCCATAGGGTGAGTCACAGTGACGGTACTCACCTGGCTGCCAATCTCTCACTGTCACTCACTGGTTATCTGCCATCCCTGCCTGCGAAACCAGATGCTGCGCCTGCTGCTCAACACCTCCTTTGCGCTCTAGGCACTATGGCCAGGGACCAGGTGAAGGGGGCGTGGCCTAATTGCGGGAGGCGAGGCGATGCCCCCTAAAAAAAAATAGATTAAAAACCCAAGTTGCAGCGCTGGGGACGGGGGGCGTTGTGAGCCCCCCAGCCCAGGCAAATCCGTGGGAACCTGTGGGGGGGGGGGGCATGAATGGGAGGTTGGAGCTGTGTGAGGGGCAGACAGCAGCAAAGGGTAACGTGTGTGTGTGTGTGGGGGAAGGGGTTGGGGGTGCCGCAAATGGGGGGAGGGGTTTGGAGCTGTTTAAGGGGAGAGAGACCAGGATAGGAAGGAGCCGGGTGCACCGCTAGTAACAATAGTGCAGCGGGTGCCCGGCAAATGGAGATTGCAGTGGCAGCCAGTTCCGCCCCCAGGGCATCATGCGATCTGTGCGGCTGCACCAGCCTAGTTATAGCCCTGGGAGAATGTCTCCCTCCTGTACTATGATAAAACCCTTGATATACAGTATTTGAAAGTTTCTATCATGTCTCCCCTTTCCCTTCTCTGCTCCAAACTATACATAATAAGATCTTTAGTGGTTCCGGGTACGTTTTGTGATGTAGGCCATGCAAAATTTTAGTTGCCCTTCTTTGTACAGTCTCTAATGTTTTATATCGTTCTGGAGATATGACCTCTAGAACATTACATTGCTTACTTATCTTTAAGTCACCTGAAATATTGACTCCTACATCCCTTTCCTCCGCAGTAGTGCCCATTATAGTGCCGTTAATACTACATTTAGGCTTTGGGGTTTTGAGATCCAAGTGCATGATTTAAAATTTTTTTAGGCCACAACAGAGATGCATACGTGCCTGCCAGGAGGCGTATAACTCGCAATACTCAACCCACTGGTGCAAAACATACTCGGATGATGATGATGATCGGCAGATGCTTCTGATTGGCTGATTGCATCTTGATCCCTCCCACTGATACTGTTACTATAACAAGTGTGGCTACTGCGATCTATTCGCATTATTTATTTGATATCTGCAATCAGCAAAGGGGAAGACAACAATACGTTACTGAAAGTAGTTTTATTTTGTATCTGTATTTAATTGCATTTTAAATGGTAAATGTGACTTTAGTACTTATTAATAACATGGGGTCTGATTCATTACCGATCGCAACTGCGATTACGCGTGCAGATGGCCATTTGTTGAGTTCTGTGCACGAAAGGGTCAGCATATGACTGCCGTCCTAGGGGAAGATCTAGACTTCTTTTTAAGAAGGTTTTTTTTTTTTTTAAGTTATATAAACTCCTCCCCCTTTTGTTCCTTACTCCTCATACTTCTTAAGCTGGCCACACACTAGACCAACTTAGGGCCTGATTCAGACCCACTCGCGAGCGGCTGTCCGCTCGCAAGTTGGTCGATGTTATGCACTGAGCATGCGCACGACGGCGGGAGCTCCGTCGTGCGCATGCGCCAGACGCGACGAGCGAAGGAAAGTCCGATCAAAGGGGACGTGCTGTCAATGTTGATTGACAGCACGCCCCCTTTGGTGGGCGTGCTGGGGGCGTGCCTCCCTGACGGGGGCGTTCCCACGGGAACGCCTCCCATCAGAAGCCGGCCCACTGACATCACTAGTGATGTCAGTGGGAGTGATTTTGGCTCTGATAGAGCCAAAATCACTCCGGAGCTTGCGGTTGAAAACCTCAACCGCAGGCTCTGGCTCGCAATTTCGATGGTCGCGATGGTCTCGACCATCGCGGCCATCACAAAGCACGCTCGTATAGCCTGTGGGTGGTGACCCACAGCTATACGAGCGTCCAGGAGCCCGGCCCTCATTCAGAGCGTGCGCTCTGCTCAGAGCGTACGGCTCTGAATGAGGGCCTTACATCCAACCAGCCAACTAGTTGGATGGTTGGATGAAAGTTGGTCTAGTGTGTGGCCAGCTTAAGGGGCCTATTCATTAAACCTCAAAATTCTCTAGAGATAATTAGGTTTAGAACTCGCATGGAGTTCTACCTAATTATAGGTGGAATTCATCATTCCACCTCTCCATAAGTATCTATTCCGAAAAGCTGTCATTTTTTGCGATGACAGCTTTTCGGGAAATAGATACTTTTCCCTGCATACACTACCTTATCGCATCTGGAAACAGTGCTGCGCATGCGCTGTTACATCTGTAAAACCAGCGCACGCGCAGCACTGCCTACAGATGCGTTAAGTTTGTGTACCCCCCCCACCCCCTCCCCCCTCCGCTCACCTCCCCCTCCGACTTACCTGTCCGCGCAGCAGCCTCCGGCTCCGTCCTGCTGGTCAGTCATGTGGTTTCCCAGCAGACCACATGACAGATTAGAAAAAAAAAAAACTTTTTTTTTTTTCAAAATATTCTTGTGCTCTGCTGGGGAGCACACATGTCCGACCAGTCTCCGGAGCCTGAGGACGGAGCAGAGCGCCGGAGGGACTCGTCGGGGGACGTGCACACGCGGATACAGGTAAGTCGATTCTGCTATTCGCCACCTCACAGTGGCGAATAGTAACTGCATCAAATTCCGAAAATTCATAATTTTCGGAATTTGATGAATACCACAATTTCCACATCCCCATACTAATGTACTAATGTATGGGGAGTGTGGAAATTAACACAGGGGAACTTAGCAAGGAGATATCTGTGATATCTCCTGTGCTAAGTGGCTACATGAATACCAAAATAACGTTATTTAAGGAAAATGTCCTTAAAAACTTTATTTTAGTGTTGATGAATAGGCCCCTAAGTCTTTACTCTTACAATACAAATATAATTAGTAAAACAACATACTAGTGTACATCATTTTCTGTATTAAAATACACACATCACTGCTCATCCTGCAGGGGATTATTATTATTTTATTACCAGTTATTTATATAGCTCACACATATTCCGCAGCGCTATACAGAGAACATCTGGCCATTCACATCAATCCCTGCCCCTGTGGAGCTTACAATCTATAGTCCCTACCACATGCTCACACACGCATACATACTACGGTTAATTTTTGTTGGTAGTGATTATCCTGACTGAATCAGCCTGTATCAAAATACAGAATGCTCCAAGCAAGGGATTTGAATACCAAACTTCCTATATCATATCCAGAAAAAAGGGGGACTCATCGGCGCTGTCAGAAAAAAAAAGGCACTAAGGTGCAAATAAATAAAATTGTACATCTACGTATGTATTTTAAAATACAAATAAATGAATAAATGACATATGTAAATACTATTGACAAAAAAAGTCCCAAAAAATGATGAGTGCACAGACTGCTGCCTGTAGTCACCTGTATCTCTGCAGAAAAACACAGTTGTATAGAAGAATAAATAATAGTGCAATACAATGTGCAGAGTTGATCAAATAACCTGTATGAGAATATATAATCAATGGATAATATTACCATAACAATTCTAAACACAAAGCAGGTAAGAAATACCCCTTTGCAATACGGACTCGGTACGGTATACTGCCGGACATCAGCCCGGCGGATGAAATACAGACGCCGGAAGGACGGCATAAGGAGATCCCGGCAGGGTGAGTATAAAGGCTATACCTAACCCTCTCCCGCCTCTAACCCAAGCCCTCCCTTAGTGGTGCCTAACAGTAACCTCCCCCCAGGGGTGCTTAAACCTAACCCCCCCCCCTTCCCGCACCCTAATGGGACTGTGGGCCTGATTCAGAGCCGGACACTCTGTCAGAGCGCTCGCTCTGAATCAGTGCCGGCCTTCTGTTTTTTTTTAGAACGGCCTCCTGGTCAAGACCATCGTGCTTGTGACGAGACCCTTGTGGTAGGGTCTCGTTGCCGCAAGCCCCAGAGAGCTTTCGGCTCAAACAGAGCCGAAAGCTCTCCCACTGACATCACTTGTGATGTCAGTGGGGCCGCCACCAGACGGTAGGTGTTCTCATGGGAACACCTCCGTCTGGGCAGCCACCCCCTGGCCCGCCCACAAAAGGGGGCAAGCTGTCACTCAACATCGACAGCTCGCCCCCTTTGTTTTGCGAGACCCGGAGCGAAGGAGTGCCTGTCGCTATCCGGGTCTCGCGCATGCGCACGACAGAGCTGGCTCCGTCGTGCGCATGCGCACTGGCCCACCATCGACCCGATTGCAAGCGCACAGCGCTTGCGACCGGGTCAGAATCAGGCCCATAGTTCTGCTTGGCTGTGGTGGTCTAAGATAAGAATTACAACTAGCTTAAATATAGTTAGAATTACAAGGCTTACTACACAGGTGCAAATAGTTAATGTGTTAAGTGTCTTGACCTGTGGTACATGAGGTTGTGAGTTTGAGTCCCCTGCATGGCATGCTGAGCATTGTGTGCTTTAAATACATGGGGATTTATCTAAAAGTCATTATTGATAAGGTCCACATATCCCCTGCCCATTGGGGCTAAACTGACTCAGTCCATCTGTGATAGGCACACTTCCTTTCTGTCGCCAGGTAAGTCTACAGACAGGAAGTATGCTGCCAGAAGTGCCACAGGGCCAGTCTGGCACTGAACACTGCCAGAAATTAACCATTACGACCCATATTCACCACTGATAGTGATACCGCTGCCTTCACTATTAATACCTATATTCACCACCACTAGACCTTTCACTGCCATCCCCAGAAAGTGTTACTACCCATAATCACCCCAGCCAGACATGCCACTGCTACCCCCAGAATGTAATCATAACTACCTACATTAACCACAACTAGACCAGTGTTCTCCCCAGGGCCTTTTTGATGGGTGCTCTGTCTGGCACGGGTCGGCCAGCGCGGGGGGGGGGGTAGCGTTGGCAGTGGAGGTGCTCACTGAGCCCCTTTCACCTCGGACCTGGCCCACCCTGCACTAGGGGCTGGCTGCAGGCATTACTGATTTACAGCCTCTCCCCTAGAGCTCATTGGGCAGTGGGTGGATGCTGGGTGAAAGGGGGGGAGAGTGCGCAGTGGGCTGCAACTTGCCTCCTGTGATGGGGTTCGGTCTGCTTCTCCAGGGGACACTGTACCCCCCCCCTTACCCCGGCTGGCTCATGATGTTGTCCGGCTTTGGGGAATTTTGGGGGATAACACTGTAGACATATCACTGCCATCACCTGAAACCAAGTCTAAGGTGCTGGATAAATTGAAGATCGCATAAGTTACAGGGACTCCAATAGGTCCTCAAAGATCAAAATCGCCACCACAAATGCAGGCAATCATTTTCTGTTTTTATATTAGAGATGTGTTCACCGCTGTAAGTACGTTCCTTCTGGCTGTGTGACCTATTTTCAGTGAATGCCCTGTACTTCCAGATTCAGCACACGGATTAACATGCAGGATGAACACGCTGCCTACTCTATGCCAGGCAAGATTGGAATAAGGCAGGGAAATAGACAATCATTTTGTGCATTAACTTTGTAGGGCAGAATTTTCCAAAGCACATATTCTGTACATTTTGCCAGGAGTATCAGGTGCCTGTTTGGCACAACACAAAAGGGGCCACAATTGGTGCTGTCACTCTTCCGGTTGAGAAAACTTAAGTCAAATTTTGAGTGGACAACACGTTACTTTATGGCACCATGAATGCATTTTTATTGCCCCTGTCAGCAACCAATAGTACTAGTACTACAGATCCATCAATCACCAGGTGGCAAGTTATTTTCTTCTCCCCACCCCCCTTTTTTATATCTTGCCCCCTCTTCCCCATCTTATTCACCCCATTTCTTATCCCGTCTCTCTCTCCCTTTCCCACTTTCTACCCCCTTCCCCCAGTTTCTTCCCTCCCCATCTTTCCCTGTCTTCATCTTCCCCCCGCCCCTATCTACCCCATCGTTGTCTCTCCACTGCTGCCTCTTAGATAAGCTTCTGAGAATCCAGGGGTCCCGTCTGAGCCCCGGACAGGACTTCGGTCTCCATCCAGCATGACTGATGAAGGAAGGAAGATAACATTGTGCAACATTAGTAATGACAATTCGAGCAGTGAGTGGTGGGCACAGGGACCATGTAGTGCCGCTGTCCGCCTCCACTGTGCAATTCTATAATTCTGGTTACCTGTCCATCTAACACATGCAAAGAATGATCAGTACCTTGCGCCTCAGACTGCTGCTAAGTATTATATCCAAGGTTCACCAACCTAAACAAACATATAACTACAGATTGACATAATACATAAGCGCTGTCTATATAACAAAAACAACACAGGAAGGTCTATAGATGTGAATGGAATATCCAATCTCTATTCCTCCTTTATACGTGTTCTTCACAGACACCTATAGGCCCCTTGTCACGTGCATATAAAGGTAGCCCATTTTAGCCTTTATCTTCTGTGCTGTGCTTGCCCATGGTCAATCCATGTTTTATGTATTTTATGGAATAAATTATCCATTTGGAGAAGCCCATCTCTCTCTTCTTTAAAAAATTGAGGTGTCATCTGTTGGATACTGCTCCCCGACCAAGATACCTTTATGTGCATGTGACAAGGGGCCTATAGGTGAGTCCCATTTCATTAGCCTTATATGTGTGATGGTTAACCAGGAGGAGAAAGGAAGAGAACACTGTAAAGAAACCTTTGTAGGACCGGTATAGGTTATATTTGGTGAGTTCTATCTGGACCAATAATTAGCCCCCTCCCTGTCACTGCCCAATTATTAGCCATCTCCCTATCACTGCCCAAGAATACCCAATAATTAGCCACCTTCCTGTAACTGCCCAGGAATACCCAATAATTAGCCCCCTCCCTGTCACTGCCCAATAATTAGCCCCCTCCCTGTCACTGCCCAGGAAAACCAAATAATTAGCCGTCTCCCTATCACTGCCTAGGAATGCCTAATAATTAACCCTCTCCCTATCACTGCCCAATAATTAGCCCCCTCCCTATCACTGCCCAATAATTAGCCCCCTCCCTGTCACTGTCCAATAATTAGCCATCTCCCTGTCACTGCCCAATAATTAGCCCCCTCCCTGTCACTGCCCAGGAAAACCCAATAATTAGCCCCCTCCCTATCACTGCCCAGGAATGCCTAATAATTAGCCCCCTCCCTATCACTGCCCAATAATTAGCCCCCTCCCTATCACTGCCCAATAATTAGCCCCCTCCCTGTCACTGCCCAATAATTAGCCATCTCCCTATCACTGCCCAATAATTAGCCATCTCCCTATCACTGCCCAAGAGTACCCAATAATTAGCCACCTCCCTGTAACGGCCCAGGAATACCCAATAATTAGCCCCCTCCCTGTCACTGCCCAATAATTAGCCCCCTCCCTATCACTGCCCAATAATTAGCCCCCTCCCTGTCACTGCCCAATAATTAGCCCCCTCCCTGTCACTGCCCAATAATTAGCCATCTCCCTATCACTGCCCAAGAATACCCAATAATTAGCCCCCTCCTTGTCACTGCCCAATAATTAGCCCCCTCCCTGTCACTGCCCAATAATTAGCCCCCTCCCTGTCACTGCCCAACAATTAGCCCCCTCCCTGTCACTGCCCAGGAAAACCCAATAATTAGCCCCCTCCCTATCACTGCCTAGGAATGCCTAATAATTAGCCCCCTCCCTGTCACTGCCCAATAATTAGCCCCCTCCCTATCACTGCCCAATAATTAGCCCTATCACTGGGCAGTGACTGGGAGGGGGCTAATTATTGGGCAGTGGCAGGGAGGGGGCTAATTATTGGGCAGTGACAGGGAGGGGGCTAATTATTGGGTATTCCTGGGCAGTTACAGGGAGATGGCTAATTATTGGGCAGTGACTGGGAGGGGGCTAATTATTGGGCAGTGACTGGGAGGGGTCTATTTAGATTAGGGGTGAGCGGGTTCGGATTTCTGAAATCCGAACCCCCCCGAGCCCCCCCGATCCAAGTCCGATCCGAGTCAGGCTCGACTTTTCCCGCCTGACTCGGATCTGAAATCGAGGCAAAACGTCATCATCCCGCCTTCCGAGTCTCGCGGGTTTTGGATCCTATATAAGGTACCCGCGTCGGCGCCATTTTCTCACTCGGCTGTGGACAGTGAAGAGGGAGGGTGGGAGTTAGGGCTGTGTAGTGTAGTGTAGTGCTGCTGTTGTCCACTACTTCAATGTCCATAGGGGCTGGCTGTGTTGTGCTGTGCTGCTGTTGTTAATAGGGGCTGTGTCCACTACTTCAAAGTCCATAGGGGCTGGCTGGACTGTGTTGTGCAGTCAGTTCTCCATAGGGGCTGTGTCCACTCCAAAGTCCTGTGCAGTGTCCCAGTCCTAAAGGAGTGCTGTAGTGTTGTCCAGGGGGTGCTCTGTCCATCAGGGGTGCTCCCCCCAAGTGCTAAAAAAATAATATATTTTCTGTGTTTGTGAATTGTGTGCGCAGTAGCCGCACGTGCATCAACAAAGTAGTGCCAAGCGTGCGCCTGTGTCACAAGTAAAGGGCCGGCTGGCTTGACCGTTAAAGGGTGCTGTAACCCTCGAAAGTACACTCCAGTCCAAACCAAAAAAAAATTATTTTCTGTGTTTGTGAATTGTGTGCGCAGTAGCCGCACGTGCATCAACAAAGTAGTGCCAAGCGTGCGCCTGTGTCATAAGTAAAGGGCCGGCTGGCTTGACCGTTAAGGGTGCTGTAACCCCCGAAAGTACACTCCAGTCCAAACCAAAAAAAAAATTATTTTCTGTGTTTGTGAATTGTGTGCGCAGTAGCCGCACGTGCATCAACAAAGTAGTGCCAAGCGTGCACCTGTGTCATAAGTAAAGGGCCGGCTGGCTTGACCGTTAAGGGTGCTGTAACCCCCGAAAGTACACTCCAGTCCAAACCAAAAAAAAAATTATTTTCTGTGTTTGTGAATTGTGTGCGCAGTAGCCGCACGTGCATCAACAAAGTAGTGCCAAGCGTGCGCCTGTGTCATAAGTAAAGGGCCGGCTGGCTTGACCGTTAAAGGGTGCTGTAACCCCCAAAGTACACTCCAGTCCAAACCAAAAAAAAAATTATTTTCTGTGTTTGTGAATTGTGTGCGCAGTAGCCGCACGTGCATCAACAAAGTAGTGCCAAGCGTGCGCCTGTGTCATAAGTAAAGGGCCGGCTGGCTTGACCGTTAAAGGGTGCTGTAACCCCCGAAAGTACACTCCAGTCCAAACCAAAAAAAAATTATTTTCTGTGTTTGTGAATTGTGTGCGCAGTAGCCGCACGTGCATCAACAAAGTAGTGCCAAGCGTGCGCCTGTGTCATAAGTAAAGGGCCGGCTGGCTTGACCGTTAAGGGTGCTGTAACCCCCGAAAGTACACTCCAGTCCAAACCAAAAAAAAAATTATTTTCTGTGTTTGTGAATTGTGTGCGCAGTAGCCGCACGTGCATCAACAAAGTAGTGCCAAGCGTGCGCCTGTGTCATAAGTAAAGGGCCGGCTGGCTTGACCGTTAAGGGTGCTGTAACCCCCGAGAGTACACTCCAGTCCAAACCAAAAAAAAAATTATTTTCTGTGTTTGTGAATTGTGTGCGCAGTAGCCGCACGTGCATCAACAAAGTAGTGCCAAGCGTGCGCCTGTGTCATAAGTAAAGGGCCGGCTGGCTTGACCGTTAAGGGTGCTGTAACCCCCGAGAGTACACTCCAGTCCAAACCAAAAAAAAAATTATTTTCTGTGTTTGTGAATTGTGTGCGCAGTAGCCGCACGTGCATCAACAAAGTAGTGCCAAGCGTGCGCCTGTGTCATAAGTAAAGGGCCGGCTGGCTTGACCGTTAAGGGTGCTGTAACCCCCGAGAGTACACTCCAGTCCAAACCAAAAAAAAAATTATTTTCTGTGTTTGTGAATTGTGTGCGCAGTAGCCGCACGTGCATCAACAAAGTAGTGCCAAGAGTGCGCCTGTGTCATAAGGGCCGGCTGGCTTGACCGTTAAAGGGTGCTGTAACCCCCAAAGTACACTCCAGTCCAAACCAAAAAAATATATATTTTCTGTGTTTGTGAATTGTGTGCGCAGTAGCCGCACGTGCATCAACAAAGTAGTGCCATGCGTGCGCCTGTGTCATAAGTAAAGGGCCGGCTGGCTTGACCGTTAAAGGGTGCTGTAACCCCCAAAGTACACTCCAAACCCAAAAAAATAATATTTTCTGTGTTTGTGACTTGTGTGCACTGTGGCTGCACGTGCATCAACAAAGGAGCAGCGCCAAGCGTGCGCCTGTGTCCCATAAGTAAAGAGCCGGCTGGCTCATTTCTTAAAGGGTGGTGTAACCCACAAAGTGCACTACTCTCCAGCAAAAATAAAAAAATATTTTCTGTGTTTGTGTGCGCTTTAGCCGCACGTATATATCAATATAACATAAATGGAGGACCAAACTTTCTCCGATAAAAATAAAATATGGAAAGATCAAGAACCACTTCCTCCTAGTGCTATTGCTGCTGCTGGGAGTTGTTCATCATCCCAGAGAGGAAGTAGGAACATCACTACTTTTACTAAACAATTGACCCTCCAACAGACCCTAGCGATGAGGATGAAGTACGACAGCAGTCATCCTGAAGCAAAACGTATAACTGAGGCCTTGACTGCTATGTTGGTGTTAGACGTGCGTCCGGTATCCGCCATTAGTGCAGTGGGATTTAGACAATTGATGGAGGTAGTGTGTCCCTGGTTCTAAATCCCGTCTAGATTCCACCTGCATCCTCAAAGCAGCAGCGACAAGCGTGCGTCTGTCTGTTAAAGGGTGGTGACACCCTCAAAGTGTGCTACACAAACAATTAAAATATTGTTCTTTTTTGTCGGTCTTTGTGAAATGTGTGGGCTGTAGCCGCATCTGCATCCTTAAAGCAGCAGCGACAAGCGTGCGTCTGTCTGTTAAAGGGTGGTGACACCCTCAAAGTGTGCTACACAAACAATTAAAATATTGTTCTTTTTTTTTCGGTCTTTGTGAAATGTGTGGGCTGTAGCCGCACCTGCATCCTTAAAGCAGCAGCGACAAGCGTGCGTCTGTCTGTTAAAGGGTGGTGACACCCTCAAAGTGTGCTACACAAACAATAAAAATATTCTTCTTCTTTTTTCTGTCTTTGTGAATTGTGTGGGCTGTAGCCGCACTTGCATCCTCAAAGCAGCAGCGACAAGCGTGCGTCTGTCTGTTAAAGGGTGGTGTAACTCTCAAAGTGCTCCAAAAAATAAAAAACTATTTTTTTAATGTGTTTGTGACTTGTGTGCGATGTAGCCACACGTGCATCAACATAGTAGCAGCGCCAAGCGTACGCCTGTGTCATAAGTCAAGGGCTGGTTTGGACATCTGGTCCGGACTGAAGGACGTGCCAACAATTTCTGACAAGTCTACTGTCACTGCATATGATACTGTCCTCAAAGCAGCAGCGACAAGCGTGCGTCTGTCTGTTAAAGGGTGGTGACACCCTCAAAGTGTGCTACACAAACAATAAAAATATTGTTCTTTTTTTTTCTGTCTTTGTGAATTGTGTGGGCTGTAGCCGCACTTGCATCCTCAAAGCAGCAGCGACAAGCGTGCGTCTGTCTGTTAAAGGGTGGTGTAACCCTCAAAGTGCTCCAAAAAATAAAAAACTATTTTTTTAATGTGTTTGTGACTTGTGTGCGTTGTAGCCGCACGTGCATCAACATAGTAGCATCGCCAAGCGTGCACCTGTGTCATAAGTCAAGGGCTGGTTTGGACATCTGGTCCGCACTGAAGGACGTGCCAACAATTTCTGACAAGTCTACTGTCACTGCATATGATACTGTCCTCAAAGCAGCAGCGACAAGTGTGCGTCTGTCTGTTAAAGGGTGGTGACACCCTCAAAGTGTGCTACACAAACAATTAAAATATTGTTCTTTTTTTTCGGTCTTTGTGAAATGTGTGGGCTGTAGCCGCATCTGCATCCTTAAAGCAGCAGCGACAAGCGTGCGTCTGTCTGTTAAAGGGTGGTGACACCCTCAAAGTGTGCTACACAAACAATTAAAATATTGTTCTTTTTTTTTCGGTCTTTGTGAAATGTGTGGGCTGTAGCCGCACCTGCATCCTTAAAGCAGCAGCGACAAGCGTGCGTCTGTCTGTTAAAGGGTGGTGACACCCTCAAAGTGTGCTACACAAACAATAAAAATATTCTTCTTCTTTTTTCTGTCTTTGTGAATTGTGTGGGCTGTAGCCGCACTTGCATCCTCAAAGCAGCAGCGACAAGCGTGCGTCTGTCTGTTAAAGGGTGGTGTAACCCTCAAAGTGCGCTCCACAAACAATAAAAATATTCTTTTTTTTTTTCTGTCTTTGTGAATTGTGTGGGCTGTAGCCGCACTTGCATCCTCAAAGCAGCAGCGACAAGCGTGCGTCTGTCTGTTAAAGGATTACATCGGTGACAGCATCCAAGTAGGCATGTCAGACAGTCCGTACCTGTACTGGCAGGAAAAAGAAGCAATTTGGAGGTCCCTGTACAAACTGGCTCTATTTTACCTGAGTTGCCCCCCCTCCAGTGTGTACTCCGAAAGAGTGTTTAGTGCAGCCGGGAACCTTGTCAGCGAAAGGCGTAGGAGGTTGCTTCCACAAAATGTGGAGAAGATGATGTTCATAAAATGAATTATCAACTCTTCCAGGGAGACCAGCCTCCAGAACGTACAGAGGGACCTGTGGTTCCAGCGGGGACGAATTAATACTCTGTGAGGATGAGGATGTACACACTGAAGAGGGTGAGGAATCGGTGGATGAGGAGGATGAGGATGACATCTTGCCTCCGTAGAGCCAGTTTGTGCAGGGACAGATTAATTGCCAGCTTGTTTTGTGGGGGCCCAAATGAACCAATCATTTCAGCCACAGTTGTGTGGCAGACCCTGGCGCTGAAATGATTGGTTTGTTAAAGTGTGCATGTCCTGTTTATACAACATAAGGGTGGGTGGGAGGGCCCAAGGACAATTCCATCTTGCACTTCTTTTTTTTCTTTGCATTATGTACAGTTTGGGGCCTAGTTTTTCAAACTGCCATCCTGTCTGCCACTGCAGTTTCACGCCTAGATGGGTCACGTGTTTGTGCCGCCCACTCGTGTCGCTTAGCATAGTCATCCAGCTACCTCGGTGCAACCTTTTGGACATAAAAACACTATTGTGAGGTGTGAGGTGTTCAGAACAGACTGGAAATGAGTGGAAATTAAGGTTATTGAGGTTAATAATAGCATAGGAGCAGAAAAACCTACAAATTCTGTGATTTTAGCTGTTTTTATGCTTTTTTTCAAAAAAATACAGATCCAAAACACAAAACCCAGAACCCAAAATACGGAAGGGTGGTTTTGGCAAAACCAATCCAGATCCAAAACACGAAGAAAGATCCAGATCCAAAACCAAAACACAAAACACGAAAAGTGGCCGGTGCACACCCCTAATTTAGATGCACAGAGGTGTGCGGACGTGTTATGGGGCGTCTCTCCTTGCACAGTCAGACACACGGCTGTACAACAGGGAAGAGCTTGTAGCATAAATTTACAGACGTGACTGTGGCAAAGGACGATTCACTATCAGGCCCTATATGTTTTTTATTGATTTTGTGCCATAATGTCCTCAACTCCCACTGTATACAGTATCTCAGCTAAACTCTCCAGTCTAGAAATAGATAGTTTGGAAATTATATGAATCTACGTACAGTATATTCTACTAGTAAGCTGCAAAACATATTAACAGAAATAAAATACAAATTTTCTTCATATCAACTGGAGATATAAAGTAGATGTATTTTATGGAAATGTTGCCCTTTCCCTTTGGGAGCAGCAGGACGAAAAACCCTTCATCACACAGTTTTTCTTGTTTTATTTTAAAAAACAGAACACAACCCATGGGTGGTTTCCAGGAGCAGGCTTCTACAGCATTACCCTTTAATAACACTGCGTAACACTGTTCATCAAAGGGAACATGATTCATTTTTTATGAGAAACAGGTCAAGGCGGTGCGGGCGCTTCATATATTCCCGGCAGGGACAAGGAACCAGCCCTCTGAGAAGCTGTGTTAGGATGTTGGATTGAGCCGGGAGCTGAGACTTTGTGTTCTCTGCATCTCATCGCTGTCATTTTGTTTTTGTTTAGAATTTTTAAGCAATGCCTAATATTTACATAATCGGTCAATAGCGTCTGAGAAAAGTGTTACGATGTGCTTACATTTTTCTTATTTTACATTAATGTTTTCTTTTACATTTATTTATTCAGCCTTTTAAAATAAAATTGTTTAAACATCTTGGGCCAAATGTATTAGAGTGCGTATTTCATTAAAAATGTGAGCTTAGCACTAAACTCGCATTTTTTACTCGCTCGCAAATGGTGCGACTATAGTAAAAATTGAATTTTTTCGGGCTTTACTATAACTCGCAAAAAAGCATCTCACATCCAGATGTTTTTCCATCCTGAAGTTGGTATGCAATCGGGAAGCCGGTGCACGTAAGCCCGTCAGCCGGCTTCCCGACTGCTTTATCCCGGCGAGGGTTAAATGACAGGCGTCTGTCATTTTCCTGACACCGGGAGACCGGCGCCCGGCATGCCGATCGAAGTGATGCCGGGTGCCGCTGCGGACAGCCACGCGGGGGGGGCTTAGGTTTACGGCTCCCGGGGGGGATTTAGGGTTAGGCTAGGGGGAGGGAGGGTTAGGGTTAGGCACCCCCCGGGGGACTTAGGTTTAGGCGACGGGGAAGGAGGGGTTAGATTTAGGCACTTAGAGGGGGGATTAGGGTTAGGCACCCCAAGGAGGGTTAGGGGGGGTTAGGTTAGATTATACTTACCTGCGGACGATCGGGATCTTCAGCCGTGTTGGCCTGCCGCTGCCGGGATTTGACTTGTGTCCGGCGGTAAATCGTATGTATTCCCTCAGGATAGAACTCGGACAATGTAACAGTATTACTGCCTGAGAAACCGCAGAAACAATAGACCAGTAGACCAGCTTCAGGATAGCGAGTTTATCCTGAGCAGGTCAGAGTAACACAGAAACATGCACATATCCATGAGATACATGCATGTTTCTGTGTGTACTTAAAGAAAAAAAAAATAATATATATTTTTTTAAATATTGTGCACTCCCCCTCCCCCCCCCCCCTCTTCCAGAAGCATAACCAGCACCAGACCATGTAAAGCCTGTCCTGGTTCTAAAAATACATGGGAAAAATATTTTAAGTACCAGCACAGGGCTTTCTGGGGGTGAGTAATGCCACAGCCAAAGCATTAAACCTGACCGCTATTCAGCCCAGGCTGGGGATCCCTGGGAAGGTGGGGACCCCCCCCTCAATAAATGGGTCCCCCTCTCCATGGCACCCAAGGCCTGGGCTGATAGCCCGAGGCAATCCCTGGCCGGTGGGTACCGGGTTGATACTGTAAATGTATAAAAAATAGAAGTGAAAATATTGTCTTTTGTAATAGAACTTCAGGCACCAGCAAGCCTCCCCCGCATGCTGGTACTTGGAGAACCACAAGTACCAGCATGCGGGGCATTACCGGCCTGCTGGTACCTGTAGTTCTACTGCAAAATAAATATTAAAAAAACGACAAGACACACCGTGACAGTACAGGTTTATTTAAACATACATGCACACACACATGTACACTCACTATCACACATACTCACCTAGTATCCCCCTAGCCATTCGGGCCCACTTCTCTATGTAGAAATCCACGGATACCTGAACAAAAAAAAAATCCATACTCACCTCTTCCTATGTGTGGATGACGTCCCTCTTCGTTCCATGTAGGCATCCAGGGGGTTAACAATAACAAACTGCAAAGTCCCAATCCAGTACACATACCCTTCCTTCACACGCATGACTGGGTTCCACATGTGGCCAGTCATTGCAGGAGCCGCCAGCCAATCAGTGGGCGCCTCCATAGGAGCTGCCCGCTGATTGGCTGTGTGTGGTCAGACTGTCTCCCCCATAGACTTGGTGGCGAATCACAGTGGCTGTGAAAGTTATAGTGTCTGTGACAGGTCATTAGAGGCTGAAATAGGTATGTACACTGGCCGGTACTGAGGTGGGTACTAGTTCTTCAGCAGGGGGAGTGGTCATTATTTGTTGTAACTAAAATGTAAACCGCTCCATGAGTATCATGCTAAAATAAAAAAAAAAACGGAGATATCTTTAGGGGTCTATTTATCAAGACCCTCGTGAAACTAAGATTTTTTTTATTGTTGCTTATCGCAGCAAGTAAACACCTTTCAGGCCGGCCATCAAAAAACAGTCACTGGGGCAGCTGGGCAATGCTCAGATCCCCAGTGCCACATGTTTGGCAGCTGCAAAAGTCGTCGTACCCAGTGGCGTAACTAGGGAGGGTCGGGCAGGGTGCGTGCCCTGGGCGCCGTGGGACCAGTGGCGCGGGGGGGGGCGCCGCCGGCCACGGTCTGGCCTGCCCTAGTTAGCCACCAGTGTAGCGCCGACCGCAGTGAGTGCGGTCAGCGCTACACATTTACACAGGACCTAGGCTTCCAGCGCCGGTCCTGTGCTGCACAGCTGAGCCCGTTCCCTCCCCCTGAGCGCTTGCCCAATAGCGCTAGGAGGCGGGCTTAGGCTGTGCATAACACACGCATCGCCGCCAGCGCTGGCGGCGATGCGTGTGTTAAACAGCAGTCAATGAGAGTCAGATAGACACGCTGTGTGCTGGGCTGCTGTGAGGGAGGGGGAGCGGCGCCGGACCCGGGCCCCCTGCCGGGCCCCCGTCGGGCCCCTCAGGAAGCCCGGGCCCGGGTAATCTGTACCCGCTCCCCCCCCCTCTCGGCGCCCCTGCACAACTGCATACTGAGGGTACTGTATAAGGGGTACTACTGGGGTTAAGGTGCATACAGATAGGAATGTTCAGCGTGAAAATAAAGGGGTGTGTCTTGTTGACGCACCCCATTTTTAAGTAACCACGCCCATTTTTTTGCCACGTGCGCCTTCGGTGCGTGCACATCGGGGAGGGGGGGGGCTCCCTTTTCAAATGTGCCCTGGGCTCCAAATACCCTAGTTACGCCACTGGTCGTACCACATGCCAGACCAGTCAGTAGTCTATCAGCACATGACTGTGCCAGCTCTTGCATGCGCACTGGAACTCGATGCATCGTATGAGTCATCGGGTGACGGCTACCACTGGCAATAGTCATCAACAAGAGGGGGTGCATTTTTGCAGGACTTTAGGAATTTCTAAATTGCATAAATAGATCACAGACTTTAAGAAGACATTTATGCCAGCATTTTTTGTGCAGACCCCAGATGCTCTTCTATGATGTCATGACCACGCTTGAGCCTAATTTTTTTTTCCAGAAATCTGCAGAGATCTGTAGGCCAAAGTGGTACTGTCTTCATGGGGTGCCAAAGTTTGCACATGGGTGGATGGGGTGTGCAGTAATGAGCTGGATAGGATTATATATAAATGAGTTGCAGGGTGAATACAATTTAGGAAAGTGTTTTCAGTTTTGCAGGTGGGCGCATAGTATTTCTTTCCCTGCAAAAGGATTTAGCCTGCCTCCCACAAAGCCATAACAACCCTCTCCTGAAATAATCTGTGCTTCTGTGCAGTGGCGTAACTTCGTCCCAGGTGCCCGGAGGCAAGATAAATGTTGGTACCCCCCCAAATTAAAATGTACCACTCCCCCCAGCACCTATGCCAGCCCCAGCTGCCACCGCCCCCCTATGCAGTTCCTTTTATACAATGCCCCCAGTAGTGGTCCCACTATGCAGTGCCCGCCTATGTAGTGCCCACCAGTAATGGTCTCCCTATGCAGTACCTCCAGTAGTGAGGCCCCGGTAGTTGCCCCCAGTAGTGAGCCCCCTGTAATTGCCTCCAGTCGTGAGCCCCCAGTAGTGAGCCCCCTGTAGTTGCCCCCAGTAGTGAGCACCCAGTAGTGAGCCCCTAGTAGTTGCCCCCTGTAGTTGCACCCAGTAGTGAGCCCTCTGTGGTTGCCCCCAGTTGTGAGCCCCCCCGCGCGCGTACGCACGCACACACAATAAAAACCCAAACACTTACCTTTATCCCCGCTCCAGTGCTGCTGCCGTCCATCCCTGGCGTCCGTTCCTCGGCACTATGGGACTGACGTCATGATGTCACTCCCATAGTGCACTGCGGGACCCGGAAGATGGAGGGAGCTCCGTCCTCTGTCTGCTGCCGGGGGTTTGAATAGGACCGCTGGTAACACACTTAACGGGCGCCCGGCAAATGGAGGGTGCAGGGGGTGCGACCGCACCCCCTGCACCCTCCGTAGTTATGCCAATGGAGGTGGAGCGCCGATCAGCAGCGCTACTTCTCCATGCAGCCAGGTGCCCCCTTCAGGGCTGGTGCCCAGCGGCAAATGACTCCATTGTCTCCGGGACTTCCGCCACTGCTTCTGTGAGCATTCTGATGAGCAGGGTTGTTTTATTCTTGTCCACTTCAAAACCAGATGAACAGTAAGTGAGCATTGATACTGTACAAAAAGATGCTCTGATCCTACGGTAAAGTACAGTAATGTCCCTTCATGTTTATATTTAAAATATACTGTTTAAATGTTGTTCAAAGAGGAGTTTCCTAATGCACAGACTCCGGTCTTCCTGTCTCTCCAGGAAGACTTCGTGGCCTATTACAAAATGGCCACCGTGATCACTTCTGAGAATGTGCAGGAGCCATCTTGTCTTTACTGTGTAGAATGACATGGTGGGAGACAGAAGTCCGCTACTTAGCTCCAAAGAGAGACCTGGTTAATGCCGGTATATAATGCTGTTCCAGAGCCCTGCACCGCTACCCGTTTGCAGCAAACACTTGCCGGCTAGTGAGTTGTATGGAGCCCTGCCCCTCTCAAGCTCCGCTCCATCACCAGTGTACATGTAACAGTGAGTACGGCTGTACCTGCTCTCGCTCAATAAACCAACACCACTGGTTAAATAACTGAGCTGTTTATAGTTTGAGTCATCCGCTTGTATGTGCCTACATAACTCTGCAGTATCAACACCTGCACACACATCATTTCCAACAATTGTACGTGTAAATAACACATATGTGATAACCCAAGCTATAACACGTACTAAAGGGTGGCATCTTTTATACCACTGCTTTCATGTGACAAATAACAACCTGTAAAATATTATAAATACAGATTGTCAGCAGTGGCCGGTCCAAAATTCAAATAGGGGAGCAACACCAACTGCCACCCCAAACGCTGCCAAACATCACCAGCCGGGACTCGCTGGCAGTTGGTGTGGCTCCCCTATTTGAATTTTGGCCTGCGCTGTAGCCCCACCCCTGGAGCCGCCACTGATTGTCAGTGTCAGCAAAACAACTCTACGCACTTAAAGCAATCAGTCATGGTCAGTCCTCAGCTCACAAATGGTCTGCACTTTAATTTGCATATTTTATATAATATATTTGCATACATCTAAGAAAAGTTTCCAGAATACCCACATATCTCACACAAAACACTGATCATTTTTAATTCATGCCCTCATTATCTCCCACATTGATTATTGCAATAGTCTTCTTTCTGGTCTTCCTAAAAATGTTGCAGTGCATGCTGGGATTTGTAGTTCAACAACAGCTGGAGGGCCGCTTATTGCCCACCCCTGATGCAAACTGCTTGCCTCTATCTTACCGAAATTCATATATAAAATACTTCTAACATACAAGGCTATCAACCAACATTCGACTTTTCACCCCTATAAAATGAAGAAATACTTTAACGCTGCAATGCAATTGGAAATATCAGTGTAACAATGCGAATAGATCTCTATATCATTAGCATAAGTGGGAGGGACTCAGATGTATTACAGCCAATCAGAACTGCCCGCTAATTGTCATCATCATCAGTTGCCATTTTGCACAGTTGCCTATGTGTCTTTCTTAGGGGTACTTCCCCCTCTTGGAGAGTTTTGGGAGGGGAGATGCAGCTGACCACTGTGGGGGACAGGGTGCTTCTTGGGGGCTTCTCCGAGGATCACGGCATCATACGCACCCCGGTTGGAAAAGTGCAAATTGCATTTTTTCCACTACATGAGCCTCATTGTATTATATTCACAGTCTCCAAGTAGAAAACCTGAGATGACCGTCTTAGTGGCAGTTTATTTGCTGTTAACCGGAGCCGGGAACAATCACAGTGCCTCTTTTAGAGCCTCTATAGTCTGCACCTGAAAGCTGCATACAGCGTGTCCTGAAATGGCCTCCGTGGTGTGTAGTATGTGGATTAGAACCTCGTGGTGTGTAGTATAAACATTGATTACAGGCACTTCCTATTTTGTGAATGCGTTCGCTGCTTCCTGAGGTGCTTTTCAGCTGCTAACGAGTTACCTGCTGCTGGTGCTGTAATGGATGGAAATATTTCCTTTGTGGGCTGGGGGCGGGAGATCAATCAGGGTTTCCGAGGGGTGATGGGTGAATCAGAATGACGATGAACAAAATAGTACATTTACAGTATGGTCTGCGTGTCACGGAATTAATGTATAGAACGTTACCTGGTTCACATTTATATCTTTATAAAATAGAAGGAATTTCAATTAATATTCTGCTTTATTTATAATTCCAGGAAATTTACATTACAGTCGTGAAAGTGCGATTCCGTAGCTTAGCGCAGTCCATGGACTGTTGATTTGGGCTTATATAATAGCATTGGCCGGTATTTTTATGCCCCATAATGGTTTCTCAACATCCCCCAGCAGCTTAGTTGCTAAAGCCCCAAGCCTAATAGGTCTAATACTGTACCTTCCTCTCTCGGCGTAGTGATGGATGGATTCACCGATGGGCAACTAAGTCCCACTGCGGTGATTTCCATCCAGCTTCCACCACATGAGGAACAAGTGTCCTGGTTCTGTGCCAAGCCGGCACACAACTACTCGAAACGGGTTTATGCATTGCATGTTCACCACTTCTTAGATTGTAAGCTCATGTGGACAGGGCCATCTTTACCTTTTGTTTCATGTCAGTATCCTATATGTAATTTCTTTGTATCATGATCCCATTTTTCCCCAGTTCACCAATCTGTGCCCAAAAACATTACAGATACGTTTCGGTGATTCGCAGAGCTAGATCTGTGTCCTAGATCTGTGTCCTAGAAGTGCCAGTGCGGCGCTGGCTGACGTCATGCCGTCACGCGCTGCACTGCAATAAACAAAAGAAACTTTATTGCACCGGCCGCTGCCAGTGCAATAAAGCCACATCAGTTCACAGACACAGACTCTCCGTACGGATGCGGCTGGTACCTGCCTGCTGTGCGCTCCTGATCATGCAGCAGTAGGGCTGGATTAAGGCTTGTGGTGGCCCCGGGGCAACTAAATTGTGGGGGCCCCATCAATAGGATGACATGACATCTGATTGGGCGGAGACTGGAAGGGGGGGGGAGAGAGAGGGAGGGAGGGGGAAGGAAGAGAGGGGGCAGAGGGAGGAACGGAGTGAGATAGAGAGGGGTGGAATAGAGAGAGTAAGGGGAGGGAGACAGAGAGGGATGGGGAGGGAGACAGGAGGAGGGGACAGAGGGGAGAGAGCAAGAAAAGGAAGGAGGGGGAGAGAGAAGGGACTGAGTGAGCACATACACACACACATACCTTTTGTAGCTGCAGGAGCTCCGCTATCAGCTTTCTGATGGGGGCGGGCACTTCACAACATTAGGCCCCGCCCCCTACACATGCTCCCGCGAATCGTGGTGTTTTGACAAGAGGGCGGGGCTTCTATAGTCCGGGGCATTTATAGTCCGTGACTCCATGACCCAGAGTGTGGTGTCTGTGCCTGACTGTGTGATTCTTCTGACGGGAGCCGGCCATGGTGAGTGGCCAGCTTCCGGTCAATATCTGTGGCAATGTGGGGGCCCCTGGACGACCGCCCCTCTTATAATCCGGCCCTGTGCAGCAGCACAAACGGAGATCAAGGTAAGTATGTGTGGGCTCCTCCTCCTAGGCCCCCTACAACCTCGAGGCCCGGCATAGCTGTGCCACTAGTCCCCCTCCCCGTCGCCCGTCGTTATCATACACTAGCAATCTACAACCCAGACTGGTCAGTGAAATCCAACAACTTGGACAACCTGATTTGGCAATTGCGATCACTTTCTGATTGCAATCGTCAATCAGGGAAGCATGTATATTGGCAAATTATTGGGACAATTATCTCCAAATTGTCCCAATCCATCACAGGTTCTTAAAGTAAATTGTCAAACTCATAATTAATTATTTGCCTGCAAATTGAAAAAAATTAAATGTGTTAAAGATATATTGAACATTGTTCTTCACAGTGGAACTACAGGTCCCAGCAAACCTTCCCAGGCATGCCAAAACTTGGAGAAGTGCCAGCATGCCTGGACATTATGGTCCCACTGGCACCTATAGTTCCACTGTAAGGAAAATATTACAAAAACATCAGGACACCCACCCTTTATTATACGTACTCACACTTCATACTTACCTACTCCTTGGATGTGCTCAGTCTCTTTTTCCATGTATAGTCCATGGTCTTGGTAATACAAAAAAAAAACGCAGTCACCCGAGCCCACGGACGTGCTGTACAGTATGTACAGCGCTAACCAGGATATGACTGTTCACACGTGGGACACTGCACTACACAATGTAGAAGCGCTGATTTGCTAAAAATGTCCGACTCTTAGCCAATCAGCGGATGCTGCCATAGCCTAGACTACTAAATGGACAAGAGGACCCAGCACATCTAATGAGTAGGTAAGTATGAAGTGTGAGCATGTGTAATACCACTTTTACACCTAAACAGAGTTCCTATCCGGATCAGACCCGGAATTTACCTAGCGCCGACCCAGGATATTCCCAAGTCGGCGCCGTTCACACCGCAGTCGGGTCTGCATAGACCCGGCTTTTCCGGTGTTGAAGTGGACGCTTGGAGATGACGTCATCTGCAAGCTCCACTGAAGCCGGACCAATCGGCCGGCATGCAGCGAGCTCCAGGTCATCGTGACCCGGAGGGCGCCGTTCACACTGCAGGGTTTCACGGGTTACTCCAACCCTCTCCCCTTTTACTGCAAGGAGCTGCCCGGGTTAACCCTGCAATAACCCGGGTTTTAGCTCTGGTGTAAAAGGGGTATAACAAAGGGTGTAATAAAGAGTTAAAAACAATCTGTGTGTGTATTCCGTCGTTTTTGTAATTTTTTTTTTGTAATATTTTCTTTACAGTGGGACTATAAATGCAAATTCGACCTTTACTAAATTTACCTCCTGGACTTTGACTTGGCCATTGTAGAATAAGTCAAAGTCCAGGGGGTATATTTACTAAAGGTCAGTTTTGGCTTTCTGGTGTATTTATAGGTGATTTTCTGTGTGATTTACAAATCATGAATATACTAAGGACAAAATCGACTACAAAACCGAATCCCGACCAAAATCGACCATTGACCAAACATCGATACTTTCACATAGACCACTAAAGGATTCTGGGCCTGATTCAGACCCGGACGCTATGCTGCGCTCACTCGCATTGAGCGATTTTTCGCAATCTGCGCATGTGTATGAGTCGCAATGCGCGTGCGCGAACCAGTCATTGCGATGGGAAAGTGCTCGCCCATAGCCCGCAGTCAGGAAGCTATTTTGAGTGACAGATAGTGCCGTTTGTGGGTGGTAACAGGGGAAGGTGCCTGTAAACGGGGGTGTGGATGTGCGAACGCAGGCGTGTCCGACCGTCACAACGGCGTTTAATGGGTGTGCATAATTACAGTCAGGTGCATCAATATTGGGACATTGGGCCTGATTCAGAGCCGCTCGTAAGCGGCCGCTCGTTCGTTCCGACCGATGTTCGCCCAACTGCGCATGCGTACGGATTTTAATACGCATGCGCGAAACAGTCAGTGCGGCCAAAAATCTTTGGTTCGCTAAATAGAGAATGCCTGCTATTTTGAGTGACAGGAGGAGGCGTATGTGGGTGGTAACAGAGGAAGGTGCTTGAAAACGGGGAGTGGAGATCCGAACGCAGGCGTGCTTAAAGGTCAAAACGGGCGTTTTATGGGTGTGCATAATTAATACAGCAGCGTCATTGACCACGTCACTGGGTTATTTTATAGTCAGAACTGCTCGCAAAATTGTGGTAGGAAAAACCAACCACAAGAATAGCGAGCAGTTCATACGCTGGTCGATGTACTCGATTAATCTAATAAATAGCGGACATGACGTAGGATGCGAGCGGCCAGGGGGCGTAGTTATCCAAAAAACGACCGCAAGTTTTGTTCGCTCGTTTAGACATGGAGGCGTCAACAGATCGCAAAGAGCGAACGGTTCATTTGAATAGCCACCCCCTTTTCCTGACCGACCGTCCGCAAATAGCGTCCGGCTCTGAATCAGGCCCATTGACAGAATTTTCATATTTTGGCCTCTATTCACCACCACAATGGTTTTGAAATGAAACAAACAAGATGTGCTTTAACTGCAGACTTTCAGATTTAATTTGAGGGTAATTACATCCAAATCAGGTGAACGGTGTAGGAATTACAATATGTGCCTCCCACTTTTAAAGGGGCCAAAAGTAAGACAAACTAAACAATCCTAAATCTAACTTTCACTTTTTAATACTTTGTTGCTGAGCGCTCGCAAGTGGGTCGATGTTGGCCCAGTGCGCATGCGCGACACCCGGATAGCGACGGGCAAACTGTCGCTCCGGGTCTTGCACCAAAGGGGGCGTGCTGTCGATGTTGAGTGACAGCACGCCCCCTTTGGTGGGCGTGCCGGGGGCGTGCCTGCCCCGACGGAGGCGTTCCCATGGGAACGCCTACCGTCTGGGGCCGGTAGAGCCGAAAGCACTCCAGGGCTTGTGGCAACGAGACCCTACCACAAGGGTCTCGGCGCAAGCCCGATGGTCGCGATAGTCTTGACCATCGCGACCATCTTCCTGGCCGCTCGCTATAGCTGTGGGTGGTCACCCACAGCTATACGAGCGGCTAGGAGGCCGCTCTAAAAATGAAGAAGGGCGGCCCTGATTCAGAGCGAGCGTTCTGTCAGAGCATCCGGCTCTGAATCAGGGCCTTCATTCATACTTGCCTACCCTCCCTGGACAGTCGGGAGCCTCCTGAAAATAGGGTGGGGCTCCCGGCCCCCCAGAAGAGTGGCCAAGTCTCATGGCCTGCACCATCTGCCCACCACTCCCTCCCCCTTGTAATTGGCCGATCCGGGGGAGCCGATGATGCGATTCGCACTGAATCGCGTCATCGTGGCCCCATGCCTGGCTGCACAATGCCTGTAATCTCGGCATTGTGTAGCGGGAGCGTGGCCGCGATGACACGATCATGCAGTCACGCCCCCATTTTGCCCCCAAATTCGCATCACGCCCTCCTGCTGTGCTGATCTGGCTGCCTCCTCCTGGATGAGACAGCCAGATTGTCGGCAATCCTGACCTAATTATGATGCCTATCAAAGAAGGCGCAAGCATGTGGTGCACTGTGGCTTACAGGCATGGCTGGTTCTAGACATTGCGGAGCTCAGGGCGAAGGTTCCCAGTTGCGCCCCCCCCCAAAAAAAAACAAAGACAAAACATTTTTTAGATGGTTCTCCTCTTTGCGTGCGCGCTTCCGGAAAGGGGGCATGTCCTTGCGGAACACCCTCAATTCATTACACTGTGGGGCATGCCCAGCACTTACGAAGGTGCTGGGCTTCCCCCAAGCTCTCCCCTCATGGCGAATAATTGCCATGTGCAGTAATGCACCTTACACAGTATGTCTTACACAATAATGCCCTTTATAACACATTATGCCACATGGAGTAATGCCCTGTATAACACATTATGGCACACACAGTAATGCCCTTTATAACACATTATGCCACATGCATTAATGCCCTGTATAACACATTATGGCACACACAGTAATGCCCTTTATAACACATTATGCAACATGCAGTAATGCCCTGTATAACACATTATGGCACACACAGTAATGCCCTTTATAACACATTATGCCACATGCAGTAATGCCCTGTATAACACTTTATGGCACACACAGTAATGCCCTTTATAACACATTATGCCACATGCAGTAATGCCCTGTATAATACATTGTGCCACACACAGTAATGCCCTTTATAACACATTATGCCACATGCAGTAATGCCATTTATAATACATTATGCCACACGCAGTAATGCCCTTTATAACACATTATGCCACACGCAGTAATGCCCTGTATAACACATTATCCCATACGCAGTAATAACCTCTATAACACATTATGCCGCATGCAGTAATGCCCTCTATAACACATTGACACACACAGTAATGGCCTCTATAACACATTATGCCACATGCAGTAATGCCCTGTATAGCACATTATGCCACACGCAGTAATGCCCTGTATAATACATTATGCCATACGCAGTAATAACCTCTATAACACATTATGCCACATGCAGTAATGCCCTGTATAACACATTACGCCACACGCAGTAATGCCCTGTATAACACTTTATGCCATACGCAGTATTAACCTGTATAACACATTATGCCACACGCAGTAATAACCTGTATAACACATTATGCCACACACAGTAATTCCCTTTATAATACATTATTCCAAATTAAAGTTACGCCACACAGAAGTCCCTTATTCATGTTATGACACACAGTGGTGCCCCTTTTACACAATGCCCTAATACAATGCCCACAGTAGTAGTGCCCCTTATACAATGCCCACAGCAGTGGTGCCCCTTACACAATGGTCCCCCAAGTGGTTTTCCCCATGCAGTGCCTTCATTAGTAGTGCCCGCAGTGGTAATGCCCCCCTTAGTAATGCCTACAGTGTTAATGCCCACAGTAGTAGTGCCCCCATTGGTAATGTCCCCTATAGTAGTGCCCCTGTTGGTAATGCCCCCAATAGTAGTGCCCACAGTAGTAATGCCTCTATAATAGTGCCCACAGTTGTAATGCCCACATTAGTAGAGCCCTCAGTAGTAATGGCCCCTATAGTAGTGCCCACAGCAGGAATGCCCCCTATAGTAGTGCCCACAGTTGTAATGCCCCCATTAGTAGTGCCCCCTACAGTAGTGCCTCCAGTAGTAATGCCCACTATAGTAATGCCCCAGTAGTAATGCCCCATTAGTAGTGCCCCCAGTAGTAATGCCTCCATTAGTTGTGCCTCCAGTAGTAATGCTCCCTATAGTAGTGCCTCCAGTAGTAATTCCCCCATTAGTAGTGTCCACTGTAGTAATGACCCCTATAGTAGTGCCTCCAGTAGTAATGCCCCCTATATTAATGCCTCTATTAGTAGTGTCCACTGTAGTAATGCCCCCTATAATAGTGGCTCCAGTAGTAATGCCTCCTATATTAATGCCCCCATTAGTAGTGTCCACTGTTGTAATGCCCCCAGTATTAATGCCCCCTATAGTCGTGCCCCTAGTAGTAATGCCCCCTATAACCATGCCCCCAGTAGTAATGCCCCCTATAGAAATACCCCCTATAGCCATGCCCCCAGTGCTGGTGCTATGGGAGGGACGTCATGATGTCACGACATCCCTCCCATAGTGCTCTCTGCCGGAAGCCGGAGCTCAGGTGTGAGCTCCGGCTTTCGGCTGCAGGGAGGGAGCCGGGTGCCCGCTGATAAAAAAAAATATCAGTCTGCGCCCGGCAAAGCTTGGGGGTGGCGCTGTTTTTTTTTTTTACAGGATTTTTTTTTCCTCCTGGGGTCTCAGTGGCGCCCTCTAGGGGCCGGCGCTCCGGACGACGGCCCTGTTAGCCCGCCCCTAGAACCGCCAAACAGTTCATGCGGCATAAATACAGAAATTGACCTGACAAAACTATCAAAAATTACTTTTTATGTACCTATATGAAATCCCCACTCTCCTGCTAAACACGCCCCCCTCCTCTGTCGCCACAACACTCCCTTTCAGTTTGCTTGGGTGTGTGCCAGCCTTTTTATAATGAGTTTCTGTGGCTTACAGTGCATGTGATATGTTTTTGGCAATATAATACATAAGGCGGTGTTTGGCAACTTTGAAGTGCACATTCCAAATCGACCATTTTTACACTCTTGAAAATCCATTTTTTATTCACTTCTCTTTTCTTATAGCACCTCTTAAGGAGCATACACACTGGGCGATATTACTGAGCGATTGCACAATTACGACATCATAATCGTGCAATCGCTCAGTAATCGTGCACAAACTGTGCACTCTTATGTCGGAAACGACCAGCGATGCGCGCTTCCGCTGATTATTTCTGACATTGTCCATCGCCTGAGCATGCAGGCCAGTCAGCCAATAACGACAGATTGGCATGTTCAGGAATGATGGACAGTGCCTGCACTGAACGACTGATCGTTCAGTGCAGACACTACAGGGGATCAGGAACGACGGTGCGATTATGATGTCGTAATCGTACAGTCTTTCCTGATTGCCCAGTGTGTACCCACCATTACTCTAATCTACATATTCTCTATATGTTTTTTAATATTTAGCTGGTTCTACCCCTTATGATGTTGAGTGCACTGTATGTCGTTTTGGGTTATAATTTTTAGATAAGACATTTAAATAAAAGTACATTTTTATATTCCATACATACACTCCTAAATGGTTTTGTATCATATTTGAGATCAATCAATGTGCACCATTTTCAAAAGACAACACCTTTTTCTTGCCTTTCTTTATGTATGATTACCTGTTGTCGTATAATGGTAGCACCCCCACTAAATATATTTATTGTTAAAGATAATGAATATGGGGTTTCTATTTATGAAAGTTCCGAGTAATAACTATATATGTAAACATAATATACAGTGTGCAGATGTATCCTTGTATTTGTAATTGTGAATTAAATAAAATTTTATGCACTCGCATTCAAAGTATGAAAATATTCTCTATTCCGCAATCCATTGTGGACAATGGTCTTCACTGGGGCTATTGACTTATCTGTTTTTTTCATCTTGTACTAATAAAATAACATTTGGTTCTTGACCCCAAGACATATCTTTAGTACTGTCTGTGCCTCCTGAAGTGGCCTTTTGGCATGGACAATAATTCAGCCCAATTTATGGGTCTAAAGGAAAGCAAATAAAACCTTCAAGCAATAAAGAGTTTATTACAGAGCAGCAAGAGTTGCAGTATTCTTATAACTGTACAGGAAAATTAACATCTCGGCTTATGGTAAAACTATGTTGTACAGTATATTTGATATGTACTACAGATTAATATTTCTGAATGGCTTCTAATCTGGGAAATAAATTTGTGGGGACCATTTATTAGGGTTACCCCGAGATGTTTTTCTTTTAGTATAAAGAGAGAATTAAGCTGGAGGCAGATGGAGGAGATTATTGTATATTTAATACTGTTTGTTCCCACTGTTCTGAAGACTGAGATTCAGCCATATGTTAGTGCTCCTAACGGAGAAACAATTACATCATGTATAATCCAGTACCAAACAACTTGTGATCTAATTAGGTAGTTAGAGATATGCAGAGAGATGGGAATGTAAAAAGATGGGAGTGACATAGGACAGATTCCCAGAGCTATGGGTCAGTCAGAGGAAAGGTTTAAAGTGTGTGAGCAAGGATGGAGTTTCAGTAGTAAGGAGTAGTCAGAGAGAAAGGTTTAAGGTGTGTGAGAAAGGATAGAGTTTCAGTAGTAAGGAGTAGTCAGAGAGAGAGAGGGTGGAGTTTCAGTAGTAAGGAGTGGTCAGAGAGAGAGAGGATGGAGTTTCAGTAGTAAGGAGTAGTCAGAGAGGGAGAGGTTTAAGGTGTGTGAGAAAGGATGGAGTTTCAGTAGTAAGGATTAGTCAGAGAGAGGTTTAAGGTGTGTGAGAAAGGATGGAGTTTCAGTAGTAAGGAGTAGTCAGAGAGAAAGGTTTAAGGTGTGTGAGGGAGGATGGAGTTTCAGTAGTAAAGATTAGTCAGAGAGAAAGGTTTAAGGTGTGTGAGAAAGGATGGAGTTTCAGTAGTAAGGAGTAGTCAGAGAGAAAGGTTTAAGGTGTGTGAGAGAGGATGGAGTTTCAGTAGTAAGGAGTAGTCAGAGAGAAAGGTTTAAGGTGTGTGAGAAAGGATGGAGTTTCAGTAGTAAGGAGTAGTCAGAGAGAAAGGTTTAAGGTGTGTGAGGGAGGATGGAGTTTCAGTAGTAAGGAGTAGTCAGAGAGAAAGGTTTAAGGTGTGTGAGAAAGGATGGAGTTTCAGTAATAAGGAGTAGTCAGAGAGAAAGGTTTAAGGTGTGTGAGAGAGGATGGAGTTTCAGTAGTAAGGAGTAGTCAGAGAGAAAGGTTTAAGGTGTGTGAGAAAGAATGGAGTTTCAGTAGTAAGGAGTAGTCAGAGAGTAAGGTTTAAGGTGTGTGAGAAAGGATGGATTTCAGTAGTAAGGAGTAGTCAGAGATAAAGGTTTAAGGTGTGTGAGGGAGGATGGAGTTTCAGTAGTAAGGATTAGTCAAGGTTTAAGGTGTGTGAGAAAGGATGGAGTTTCAGTAGTAAGGAGTAGTCAGAGAGAAAGGTTTAAGGTGTGTGAGGGAGGATGGAGTTTCAGTAGTAAGGATTAGTCAAGGTTTAAGGTGTGTGAGAAAGGATGGAGTTTCAGTAGTATGGAGTAGTCAGAGAGAAAGGTTTAAGGTGTGTGAGAAAGGATGGAGTTTCAGTAGTAAGGAGTAGTCAGAGAGAAAGGTTTAAGGTGTGTGAGAAACAATGGAGTTTCAGTAGTAAGGAGTAGTCAGAGAGAAAGGTTTAAGGTGTGTGAGAAAGGATGGAGTTTCAGTAGTAAGGAGTAGTCAGAGATAAAGGTTTAAGGTGTGTGAGGGAGGATGGAGTTTCAGTAGTAAGGATTAGTCAAGGTTTAAGGTGTGTGAGAAAGGATGGAGTTTCAGTAGTAAGGAGTAGTCAGAGAGAAAGGTTTAAGGTGTGTGAGGGAGGATGGAGTTTCAGTAGTAAGGATTAGTCAAGGTTTAAGGTGTGTGAGAAAGGATGGAGTTTCAGTAGTATGGAGTAGTCAGAGAGAAAGGTTTAAGGTGTGTGAGAAAGGATGGAGTTTCAGTAGTAAGGAGTAGTCAGAGAGAGAAGTTTAAGGTGCGTGAGAAAGGATGGAGTTTCAGTAGTAAGGAGTAGTCAGAGAGAGAAGTTTAAGGTGCGTGAGAGAGGATGGAGTTTCAGTAGTAAGGAGTAGTCAGAGAGGGAGAGGTTTAAGGTGTGTGAGAAAGGATGGAGTTTCAGTAGTAATTAGAATTAGTCAGAGAGAGAGGTTTAAGGTGTGAGAAAGGATGGAGTTTCAGTAGTAATTAGAATTAGTCAGAGAGAGAGGTTTAAGGTGTGTGAGAGAGGATGGAGTTTCAGTAGTAAGGGGTAGTCAGAGAGAGAGAGGATGGAGTTTCAGTAGTAAGGAGTAGTCAGAGAGGGAGAGGTTTAAGGTGTGTGAGAGAGGATGGAGTTTCAGTAGTAAGGAGTAGTCAGAGAAGGAGAGGTTTAAGGTGTGTGAGAGAGGATGGAGTTTCAGTAGTAAGAAGTAGTCAGAGAGAGAGGTTTAAGGTGTGTGAGAGAGGATGGAGTTTCAGTAGTAAGGAGTTGTCAGAGAGAAAGGTTTAAGGTGTGTGAGAAAGGATGGAGTTTCAGTAGTAAGGAGTAGTCAGAGAGAAAGGTTTAAGGTGTGTGAGGGAGGATGAAGTTTCAGTAAAGGTTTAAGGTGTGTGAGAAAGGATGGAGTTTCAGTAGTAAGGAGTAGTCAGAGAGAAAGGTTTAAGGTGTGTGAGAAAGGATGGAGTTTCAGTAGTAAGGAGTAGTCAGAGAGAAAGGTTTAAGGTGTGTGAGGGAGGATGGAGTTTCAGAAGTAAGGAGTAGTCAGAGAGAAAGGTTTAAGGTGTGTGAGAAAGGATGGAGTTTCAGTAGTAAGGAGTAGTCAGAGAGGGAGAGGTTTAAGGTGTGTGAGAAAGGATGGAGTTTCAGTAGTAAGGAGTAGTCAGAGAGAGAAGTTTAAGGTGCGTGAGAGAGGATGGAGTTTCAGTAGTAAGGAGTAGTCAGAGAGGGAGAGGTTTAAGGTGTGTGAGAAAGGATGGAGTTTCAGTAGTAATTAGAATTAGTCAGAGAGAGAGGTTTAAGGTGTGTGAGAGAGGATGGAGTTTCAGTAGTAAGGAGTAGTCAGAGAGGGAGAGGTTTAAGGTGTGTGAGAAAGGATGGATTTTCAGTAGTAAGGAGTAGTCAGAGAGAAAGGTTTAAGGTGTGTGAGAGAGGATGGAGTTTCAGTAGTAAGGAGTAGTCAGAGAGAAAGGTTTAAGGTGTGTGAGAAAGGATGGAGTTTCAGTAGTAAGGAGTAGTCAGAGAGAAAGGTTTAAGGTGTGTGAGAAAGGATGGAGTTTCAGTAGTAAGGAGTAGTCAGAGAGGGAGAGGTTTAAGGTGTGTGAGAAAGGATGGAGTTTCAGTAGTAAGGAGTAGTCAGAGAGAGAAGTTTAAGGTGCGTGAGAGAGGATGGAGTTTCAGTAGTAAGGAGTAGTCAGAGAGAGAAAGGATGGAGTTTCAGTAGTAAGGAGTAGTCAGAGAGAGAAGTTTAAGGTGCGTGAGAGAGGATGGAGTTTCAGTAGTAAGGAGTAGTCAGAGAGAGAAGTTTAAGGTGCGTGAGAGAGGATGGACTTTCAGTAGTAAGGAGTAGTCAGAAAGGGAGAGGTTTAAGGTGTGTGAGAAAGGATGGAGTTTCAGTAGTAATTAGAATTAGTCAGAGAGAGAGGTTTAAGGTGTGAGAAAGGATGGAGTTTCAGTAGTAATTAGAATTAGTCAGAGAGAGAGGTTTAAGGTGTGTGAGAGAGGATGGAGTTTCAGTAGTAAGGGGTAGTCAGAGAGAGAGAGGATGGAGTTTCAGTAGTAAGGAGTAGTCAGAGAAGGAGAGGTTTAAGGTGTGTGAGAGAGGATGGAGTTTCAGTAGTAAGAAGTAGTCAGAGAGAGAGGTTTAAGGTGTGTGAGAGAGGATGGAGTTTCAGTAGTAAGGAGTTGTCAGAGAGAAAGTTTTAAGGTGTGTGAGAAAGGATGGAGTTTCAGTAGTAAGGAGTAGTCAGAGAGAAAGGTTTAAGGTGTGTGAGGGAGGATGGAGTTTCAGTAAAGGTTTAAGGTGTGTGAGAAAGGATGAAGTTTCAGTAGTAAGGAGTAGTCAGAGAGAAAGGTTTAAGGTGTGTGAGAAAGGATGGAGTTTCAGTAGTAAGGAGTAGTCAGAGAAAGGTTTAAGGTGTGTGAGGGAGGATGGAGTTTCAGTAGTAAGGAGTAGTCAGAGAGAAAGGTTTAAGGTGTGTGAGAAAGGATGGAGTTTCAGTAGTAAGGAGTAGTCAGAGAGGGAGAGGTTTAAGGTGTGTGAGAAAGGATGGAGTTTCAGTAGTAAGGAGTAGTCAGAGAGAGAAGTTTAAGGTGCGTGAGAGAGGATGGAGTTTCAGTAGTAAGGAGTAGTCAGAGAGGGAGAGGTTTAAGGTGTGTGAGAAAGGATGGAGTTTCAGTAGTAATTAGAATTAGTCAGAGAGAGAGGTTTAAGGTGTGAGAAAGGATGGAGTTTCAGTAGTAATTAGAATTAGTCAGAGAGAGAGGATTAAGGTGTGTGAGAAAGGATGGAGTTTCAGTAGTAAGGAGTAGTCAGAGAGAAAGGTTTAAGGTGTGTGAGAGAGGATGGAGTTTCAGTAGTAAGGAGTAGTCAGAGAGAAAGGTTTAAGGTGTGTGAGAAAGGATGGAGTTTCAGTAGTAAGGAGTAGCCAGAGAGAAAGGTTTAAGGTGTGTGAGAAAGGATGGAGTTTCAGTAGTAAGGAGTAGTCAGAGAGGGAGAGGTTTAAGGTGTGTGAGAAAGGATGGAGTTTCAGTAGTAAGGAGTAGTCAGAGAGAGAAGTTTAAGGTGCGTGAGAGAGGATGGAGTTTCAGTAGTAAGGAGTAGTCAGAGAGAGAAAGGATGGAGTTTCAGTAGTAAGGAGTAGTCAGAGAGAGAAGTTTAAGGTGCGTGAGAGAGGATGGAGTTTCAGTAGTAAGGAGTAGTCAGAGAGGGAGAGGTTTGAGGTGTGTGAGAAAGGATGGCGTTTCTGTAGTAATTAGAATTAGTCAGAGAGAGAGGTTTAAGGTGTGAGAAAGGATGGAGTTTCAGTAGTAATTAGAATTAGTCAGAGAGAGAGGTTTAAGGTGTGTGAGAGAGGATGGAGTTTCAGTAGTAAGGAGTAGTCAGAGAGAGAGAGGATGGAGTTTCAGTAGTAAGGAGTAGTCAGAGAGGGAGAGGTTTAAGGTGTGTGAGAAAGGATGGAGTTTCAGTAATAAGGATTAGTCAGAGAGAGAGGATTAAGGTGTGTGAGGGAGGATGGAGTTTCAGTAGTAAGGATTAGTCAAGGTTTAAGGTGTGTGAGAAAGGATGGAGTTTCAGTAGTAAGGAGTAGTCAGAGAGAAAGGTTTAAGGTGTGTGAGAAAGGATGGAGTTTCAGTAGTAAGGAGTAGTCAGAGATAAAGGTTTAAGGTGTGTGAGAAAGGATGGAGTTTCAGTAGTAAGGAGTAGTCAGAGAGAAAGTTTTAAGGTGTGTGAGAAAGGATGGAGTTTCAGTAGTAAGGAGTAGTCAGAGAGGGAGAGGTTTAAGGTGTGTGAGAAAGGATGGAGTTTCAGTAGTAAGGAGTAGTCAGGGAGAGAAGTTTAAGGTGCGTGAGAGAGGATGGAGTTTCAGTAGTAAGGAGTAGTCAGAGAGGGAGAGGTTTAAGGTGTGTGAGAAAGGATGGAGTTTCAGTAGTAATTAGAATTAGTCAGAGAGAGAGGTTTAAGGTGTGAGAAAGGATGGAGTTTCAGTAGTAATTAGAATTAGTCAGAGAGAGGTTTAAGGTGTGTGAGAGAGGATGGAGTTTCAGTAGTAAGGAGTAGTCAGAGAGAGAGAGGATGGAGTTTCAGTAGTAAGGAGTAGTCAGAGAGGGAGAGGTTTAAGGTGTGTGAGAAAGGATGGAGTTTCAGTAATAAGGATTAGTCAGAGAGAGAGGTTTAAGGTGTGTGAGAGAGGATGGAGTTTCAGTAATAAGGAGTAGTCAGAGAAGGAGAGGTTTAAGGTGTGTGAGAGAGGATGGAGTTTCAGTAGTAAGGAGTAGTCATAGAGAAAGGTTTAAGGTGTGTGAGAGAGGATGGAGTTTCAGTAGTAATGAGTAGTCAGAGAGGGAGAGGTTTATGGTGTGTGAGAAAGGATGGAGTTTCAGTAGTATGGAGTAGTCAGAGAGAAAGGTTTAAGGTGTGTGAGAAAGGATGGAGTTTCAGTAGTAAGGAGTAGTCAGAGAGAAAGGTTTAAGGTGTGTGAGGGAGGATGGAGTTTCAGTAGTAATGAGTAGTCAGAGAGAGAGGTTTAAGGTGTGTGTGAGAGGATGGAGTTTCAGTAGTAAGGAGTAGTCAGAGAGAAAGGTTTAAGGTGTGTGAGAAAGGATGGAGTTTCAGTAATAAGGATTAGTCAGAGAGAGAGGTTTAAGGTGTGTGAGAGAGGATGGAGTTTCAGTAATAAGGAGTAGTCAGAGAAGGAGAGGTTTAAGGTGTGTGAGAGAGGATGGAGTTTCAGTAGTAAGGAGTTGTCATAGAGAATGGTTTAAGGTATGTGAGAGAGGATGGAGTTTCAGTAGTAAGGAGTAGTCATAGAGAAAGGTTTAAGGTGTGTGAGAGAGGATGGAGTTTCAGTAGTAATGAGTAGTCAGAGAGGGAGAGGTTTAAGGTGTGTGAGAAAGGATGGAGTTTCAGTAGTATGGAGTAGTCAGAGAGAAAGGTTTAAGGTGTGTGAGAAAGGATGGAGTTTCAGTAGTAAGGAGTAGTCAGAGAGAAAGGTTTAGTGTGTGTGTGGGAGGATGGAGTTTCAGTAGTAATGAGTAGTCAGAGAGAGAGGTTTAAGGTGTGTGAGAGAGGATGGAGTTTCAGTAGTAAGGAGTAGTCAGAGAGAAAGGTTTAAGGTGTGTGAGAAAGGATGGAGTTTCAGTAGTAAGGAGTAGTCATAGAGAAAGGTTTAAGGTGTGTGAGGGAGGATGGAGTTTCAGTAGTAATGAGTAGTCAGAGAGAAAGGTTTAAGGTGTGTGAGAGAGGATGGAGTTTCAGTAGTAAGGAGTAGTCATAGAGAAAGGTTTAAGGTGTGTGAGAAAGGATGGAGTTTCAGTAGTAAGGAGTTGTCATAGAGAAAGTTTTAAGGTGTGTGAGAAAGGATGGAGTTTCAGTAGTAAGGAGTAGTCAGAGAGAGAAAGGTTTAATGTGTGTGAGAAAGGATGGAGTTTCAGTAGTAAGGAGTAGTCAGAGAGAAAGGTTTAAGGTGTGTGAGAAAGGATGGAGTTTCAGTAGTAAGGAGTAGTCAGAGAGAGAAAGGTTTAAGGTGTGAGAGGGGATAGAGGGCCTGATTCAGCAAAGAACACAGCTGCAAATTTGCATGCACGCAGTCAATGTTTACATTCTGCGCATTCATATGCATCGCAGTGCTCGAACCGGCCGCTGCGATAGTGAAAGCGAATGCCGCAGATACGCAGAGCCACTGAGAAATAATTGACAGGAAGTGCCGTTTAGGGGTGGAGAGGGGGGGTGGTGGAAGGAACACAGGCGTGCCTGTGCGTTTGAACGCCGTTACAGGGGCATGCATAATTATGCCCCTGCTATGGCGTACACAGCCAGAGGTCTAGATGGCGGCAGGAATTTTTGCAGTTTGTGAGTCAGGTCAAGCTCAACCACAACTGTGCGTATGGGTCCGATGTTACCGATGTTTTCGCTGTCTTGCGGATGTTTGTAATGGGAAGTGGGCGGCTTTATAAGCTGGGGGGAATCATGGTATAGTGCAGCGATCGCATTCATTTGCATAATTTTGCAACGAGCAGGTACGTGCGATTGCAGACTTGCGATCCCAGCTGAATGACGCCGATAGTCCTTTCTCTGGCATCTGAAGAGGAGAAGGGGCTTTTCTCAATATAAAAAAAGGGTTCACCTATTTCGAGTAGAGATGAGTGGTTCGGTTCTAGTCTGTTCTTTTCGCCAAATTAGGATAAGTTCTAATTTATCTTATTGTCTCTCCAGAGAGCCGGATAGCACATAACATGATGTTTTTCAGATCCGAACGTAACCTAGTAGAACCGAACCGCTCATCTCTAATTTAGAGTCGCATACCTCATCTCTATGGGGTCAGATTCTGAAAGCTTTGCTTTCCGTTTACTGTGATGGCATTAGACTGTACCTGGCAAGGGGGACCTTCAAAGTCGAAAAAGGCTTTGCTTGATCCCCGCTGGGCCATACCTCTGTATGCATGCCAAGCATGCACATTTTACTGTGACCCTTCATCGGCAGTATCGGGCTGCAAGGGAAGGCGAGAAATCCTTCACAGAGGTTTGGGGGTTTTCGGCGGAGACACAGATTGTTAATATGCTCCACTACTAACATCTGTATTGCTGTGATAAGCACAGATACAGATTACTGGTAATAGACTATTATTATTATATATATTATATATAGTATTAGTAAATAGACTCTTTACTCTGTTACCTACTAGCCTCATTGTGGAACTTTGCTGGTTATTAGAACCTACTTGTGCTAAACTGGTGCAGATTATAGAAGATCCACTGTGATATTCATTCATGCCATGATGGGATCCTCTTGTCAATGCAGACTGAACGGTCTTATGTTAAGCAGCGTCCTCAGCAATGTAACACAATAGGGGAACATAACAATTCACCTGTGTCACTAGCAATCTCCTGCCCAAGTTGTCTTGATTAGTTTTGCATTATATTATTGACCTGAAATAATCTTTAGTGTTTTTTTTTTAACCCCACTCATATTGACACAAAAATAATTAAGATGTGTTAAGTAAATCAACATTTACTTGCAATTTTGCCCTAAATTGTACTTGTGATGTTAGTATATAGTATATGCTTGTACTTTCCATTGGATCAGCAATTCACTTGAGAGAGGAGAACATTTCAGGATAAACTAGGAAGGAGCTCCTGAAGTCACTTCAATTTATCGTATGATTTGTATTTATAATCTGTGATCCACCCAAACCCCACATGGGAGGAGATGTATCCGACCTGCTAAAGAGGACAAGAGGAGAATGTTCTCCTTAGTAACCTATCAGATGCTAGCTATCATTTATCAAGTACATTCTGTAAAATGAGAAGAAGAAACTGATTGGTTGCTGTGGGTAACTTCTTCACATTTTCTTCTCTTTACTCTAGAAGGTTTGTTTATAGCTGAGTGATCCCAGGCTCCTATATCTATGAACTGAACCACTTTATACTAGAGATGTTCTGGCTCAGTTTTACTGATAACTGAGCCCACCCGAACGTCATGGATCTGAGTGAATCAGAGTGGTGGCTCGGGTTTTCCCGCCTTGCTCGGATTAAAAGTCGAGACAAAATGTCATCATCCCGGAGTCAGTTTTTTTGCTGGTTTTGGATTCTATATAAGCCCCTCCCGCAGTGATTTGGGTGCCATTTCACACTGACTCCTGCTTGTGCTGTGCTGTGTAATGGTCCAGTGTCTGCTGTGCTGTGTCCATCCTCTCCACCTCTAGTGGCTGCTGCTGTGCTGTGTCCATCCACTCCCTATGTCCAGTGGCTGGTGCTGTGTACATCCACTCCCTGTGTCCAGTGGCTGCTGCTGTGCTGTGTCCATCCACTCCCTGTGTCCAGTGGCTGCTGCTGTGCTGTGTCCACCCACTCCCTGTGTCCAGTGGCTGCTGCTGTGCTGTATCCATCCACTCCCTGTGTCCAGTGGCTGCTGCTGTGCTGTGTCCATCCACTCCCTGTGTCCAGTGGCTGCTGCTGTGCTGTATCCATCCACTCCCTGTGTCCAGTGGCTGCTGCTGTGCTGTATCCATCCACTCCCTGTGTCCAGTGGCTGCTGCTGTGCTGTGTCCATCCACTCCCTGTGTCCAGTGGCTGCTGCTGTGCTGTATCCATCCACTCCCTGTGTCCAGTGGCTGCTGCTGTGCTGTGTCCATCCACTCCCTGTGTCCAGTGGCTGCTGCTGTGCTGTGTCCATCCACTCCCTGTGTCCAGTGGCTGCTGCTGTGCTGTCCATCCACTCCCTGTGTCCAGTGGCTGCTGCTGTACTGTGTCCATCCACTCCCTGTGTCCAGTGGCTGCTGCTGTGCTGTGTCCATCCACTCCCTGTGTCCAGTGGCTGCTGCTGTGCTGTGTCCATCCACTCCCTGTGTCCAGTGGCTGCTGCTGTGTTCCTCCACTCCCTTACTAGTCTGTCACATTCAGTGATGCTGCACTGTGACTCTGCCGGCCATAACCCACTGCAATGTAAGTAATGTGACTCTGCAGTTGTCATTTGCTTGAAAATGTAATTAACTAGTTTCTTTACCAACAGGTAATTTCTTTAGAGGAGAAAGAAATTATCTGATGGTAAAGAAACTAGTTAGAATGCTTGCCATTTCAATACTATCTATACTTGGGAGTAAATTTACTAAAATGAGAGTTTTTAGAAGTGGAGATGTTGCCTATAGCAACCAATCAGATTCTAGCTATTATCTGCTAGAAGGTGCTAGTTAAATGATAAGTAGAATCTGATTGGTTGCTCTGGGCAACATCTCCATTTCTAAAACCTGTCATTTAAGTAAATGTACAACCTTGCCATTGGAGCCCAGCTTCTATATTTAAACGGCACTATCTGCACTATCATCGGCTGGACAAAACAACCGCATGCTGGACACATTGAGCACTTAACAACTGACAGCCCAGTGTCCACTGCTCCCTCCAGGGAGAGATGGCGGTCTCACCAGAGTTTGTGAGCTGCGACATTGGGAGTGGCCATCTGCAGACAAGTGAAATATTTACTGCACCATGCAAGGTGCCTGACCGGAGCTCTACAGGGATCAACCGGGAGGGGTAAAACTTTATATCCTTGCATCACTTACAGTGCCTGCAATTTGTGAAGACTTTGTAACTCTCCTATGACAGTATTGCGGTTTGCTGCACTTGCCAAAGACCGGCAGTAATACTGGTATATATATATATCCATACTAAATTTTCACCTGGATATATGTGAGCAAGGACTAAGTGAGATATATTAATTGTGCCAATATAGAAGTGTTTTAGGTTTACAAACAACAGCTTTCTTTTATTAATTATATGATGTTTTAAAGTTGCTGGGACCCATGTACTATCTATTTATAAGTGGATATATGTTTTATAAATACATTTATACTTTTAGAAACTTCATACTCAGGTTATTTAAGTTGATCTCTGCATATTCCTCTTATACTGTATAATTATTCTTTGACTGCTGGAGCACAGCTCATATTTCATTGTTCTAATATGTTGCAAAATCACAGAAGTTTTGTCATGGGCAGCTGATGAACTAGTCAAGGTATATTTGCAACTATATAATTTTGTTTTATATCCAGTTTATTTATTATCAGCGCCACTGTGGTGAGTTATATTGTACGTGTTTGTGCCATCCACCGCTGTCGCTTAGCTTAGTCAGCCAGCTAGCTTGGTGCAACCTTTTGGCCTAAACTGGATGAAAACGATATTGTGAGCTGTGACGTGGTCAAAATTGACTGGAAATTAATGTTTTTGAGGTTAATAATACGATAGAAACAAAAACCGTCCCAAATTATGCGATTTTAGATTTTTAAAAAAAAAATACAGATCCAAAACATGTGAAGGTGATTTTGGCAAAACCAAAACCCGACGACGAATTAGAACCAAAGCCAAAACATTGGGGGGGTCGATGCATATCTCTATTTTATATATTTCTGACCTCTATGGGTGGTAGGTTCAAGTTCAGAACATGGGGCCCCCTGGGGTAGCATAACTAAAGTGCTTCAGAATGTCAGTAAACTTGGAACGTCAGTCGGGACTGTGCGGGAGGCTGCGGAGCTGCCGGCTGTTAGCACTACCATGGGATCCTGTCTGTGGACCAGTCCCTCTGCAGATACGTCTACTCTGTCCTCCAGACAATGAGGACACTGAAAAGCGTTACATTAAAAAGAAATGAGAACATACAGAAAAGCGTTACATTAGTAACAGTTTAATAAAGCATTACATTAGAATGTTTAGGTGTTAAATTAATTGACGTAGTGTTCTGAACATGTTTAATGATGATCTGAAGCAGATTAGTTATTCTGATCTAGGGGGCCCCATGTTCTGAACTTGAACCTGGGTGGTATAATGCTGAGAGAAACCCCACCACCCAAAAACCTCCACAGCACCTTCCTTCTTATCCATATAAGTGTGTATGTGACTGACCCGTGATATAGGTTGCACTAGTCAGGTATGTGGGAGCAACTTTAGCATAAAACAATGGTTTGCGAGAGAAGAATTGGCTTTTGTGCCTTTCGCTCTGTACTGCAATATTTTTACCTTTTACCTTCTTCAGCTTTAAACAAAGTGCTTTTATTGTTCCGTGATTGATGTACTATTTATATGTTACACTTTGCATAAACACTGAAGGCAGGTATAAGACTACAAGGTAATAGCTCACCCTTTGTTTTGACAGACAAATCTCACAACAAATATTTTGTGTTTATTTACATCACTAAAATACTTCAGATCCATTTTCAGAAATGATGGTTTGGGCAAGAAACCAAATCCCAGACCACACTGAATTATGGTTTTCAGTACAGGTATTATGAACAGTTACCACACAAACTCCTTCTCAATGTCCCCGAGCCCAATTATAATATACTGTACGTTGTGCTTTCTGTCTAGCTAGCACAATACTGAATGACCATTATATTAGATAAATATTATATATGTGTATATACTGTGTGTATATATAGATGGATATATATATATAGATTCATACTTTTTATTATATTAAAATAGAAATGAATGTAGCAGTAGAATTTACCACACATCAGTCTTTGCATCCATGGCCCGTATTCTCATAGAAGCGGAAAGCAGAGATCCACGAAAAAGTATCGCCGATTGCGACTTTTCGCCAGGTGGAAACATCTCCGTATTCAATTCCAAAAGTTTTTTGCGTACGCGGAAACACAATGCAATGTCATAGGCGAAAAAGATTAGCCTCTGAATAGCAGAAGGAAAGAGTCTAACATTTTTATTTAGGGGTGCAAAGGTGGGGAGACCACTCAGAACCCTTGGAACAGCCCCCCCAAAGAATGAATGCGTCAAAAAAATCCCTAAAAAAAAGTAAGGAACACCCCTAAAAAGTAGTTTGAATTAGGGGGTGAAAAAGTACATAGTGGAGGTACAGACATAAAAAGTAGCAAAATTGATTTTGGGGGGTCTGCAAGGATGGGGGAGGTGTTTTTTTGATTGCAGGTGTTTGCTTAAGGTGCATTTTTTTTTAAGTTTTTCATAACTTCACTTTAGTGACTTTTAAATATGCTTGCACCCATTTTCAAGGGAATCGGTATGATTTACCGACGCATGTCCGGCGTTTGGAATCCCGACAGCGGTTGCCCGACATGGGTGAAAATCCCGATCGTCCCTAAGGTAAGTATTGACTAACCTAATTCCCTCCCCTAACCCTGACCCTCCCTTAGGGGTGCCTAACCCTAACTTTTCCCCCCTAATCCCCCCTCTAAGTGCCTTAACCTAACCTCCCCCTTCCCCGCCGCCTAACCCTAAGTCCCCCCCGGCGGTGCCTAACCCTAAGTCCCCCCCGGCGGTGCCTAACCCTAACCACCCCTTCCCCTAGCCTAAACCTAACCTCCCAGGGGGGTGCCTAACCCTAAGTCCCCATTGGGAACCCCAAAACTAACCCTCCCCCTCTCCCCACGGCTATCCGCGCTCGGCGTCCCTTCGAAGGGGATGCCGGGCGCCGGTCTCCCGGCATCGGTAAAATGACAGGCGTCTAAATTTAGTGACCTGTCATTTATCCCTCGCCGGGATTAAGCAGTCGGGAAGCCGGCTGTCAGGATTAGGTCCGCCGGCTTCCCGACTGCATACCTTTTCAAGTACCCCAAATTTGATAGGACTAATTATTTTCTCAAAAAAAACCCCTGCTTTATGCCATTCTTCACCACTTGTGCAAAGATGCTAATTAGAGGCAATTGGACCAACGTAAGTACCCCAAACAGTTCTATTAGGGCTAATCGGGCACTACTACATTGATTCCCAATGTTTCTGCATCTTTTTGGGGGGGTTCTGGCTGGTTTCCCCGATTCTGACACAACTTGTTGGAATTGAATAGGGCGATAAATTTCCGCGGCTAAAATACGCGATGTAGGCGAAAAGTCCGGCAGGCAAAACTTTATCGCGTAAGCGAAACTCAGTGGCGTAACTAGGGCAGGGCGAGCGGGGTTCGTGCCCTGGGCGCCGTTGGACCAGCGGCGCAGGGGGCGCCGCCGGACACGGTACCGGCCCGCCCGCCCTAGTTAGCCAGTGTAGCGCCGACCGCAATGAGTGCGGTCAGCGCTACACATTTGCACAGGACCGGCGCTAGGCTTCCAGCGCCGGTCCTGTGCTGCACGCCTGAGCCCGTTCCCTCCCCCTGAGCGCTTGCCCAATAGCGCCAGGAGGCGGGCTCAGGCTGTGCATAACACACGCATCGCCGCCAGCGCTGGCGGCGATGCGTGTGTTAAACAGCAGCCAATGAGAGTCAGATAGACTCTCATTGACTGCTGCAGCACCCACTGCAAGAGCCGGACTTCCGTCCGGCTCCTGCAGTGGGTAATGGGACTGACGTCATGACGTCATAACGTCAGTCCCATAATGCTGAGCGCACCAGCCCGGGCGGACTGGAGGGCGGGAGCGGCATCGGCATCGTGGGCAGGAGCAGCGTGGAATCAGGTAAGTATATTTTTATATTTATTTATTTTTAAACCTATATGCACAACGGGGGAGGGGTTGGCTACTAATGGGGGGGACATCTACTGGGGAGGACATCTACTGGGGGTGCCATTGGGAGGACCTCTACTGGGGGGGGGCTACTCTACTGGGGACTACTCTACTGGGGACTACTACTTGGGGGGGGGACTACCACTGGGGGCATTCTAAAAGGGGCCTAGTATTACAAGAGGCACTGGACTCGGGGGACCACTAATGGGGGCAATAATAGGAAGGGCCACTACAGGGACCACTGGATAGGGGGGGGGTCACTACTGGGAGCCTGCATCAGGGGGACCACTACTGGGGGCACTGCATGGGAGGGGGGGACACTACTGCTGGGGGCACTATATAAGGGGCTTACTGCTAGGGGCACTGCGGGGACCACTACAGGGGGCACTAGATAGGGGGGATCACTACAGGGTGCCTGCATAAGGGAACCACTACTGGGAAAACTGCATGGGGGGGACTACTGTTGGGGGCACTATATAAAAGGGCACTGCATAAGGGGATACCGCTACTGGGCGCACTGCATTGTGGGGACTGCTACTGGGGGCACTGCATAAGGGGGAACACTACGTGGGGCACTGCATTTGCGGGGGCCACTACTGGGGGTACTGAGTAAGGGGAACTAATTGGGGGCTGTATAAGAGGGACCACTACTGGGGATACTGTATAAGGGGCACTACTATGGGCCTGCATGAGAGGGACCACAACTGCATACTGGGGGTACTACTGGGGTTAAGGTGCATATGGATAGGAATGTTCAGCTTGAAAATAAAGGGGTGTGTCATGTTGACACGCCCCATTTTTAAGTGACCACGCCCATTTTTTGCCGCGCGCATGGGGGGGGGGGGCTCCCTTTTCAAATTTGCCCTGGGCTCCAAATACCCTAGTTACGCCACTGGCGAAACTAATTGAATATGGGCACATTTGTGTGACAGTATTTCAGTTCCACTACGGCGTACCCATTCCACACTCTGGGCCTGATCACAAATGTGTCGCTGCTGCCTATGTGTATGCAGAGTATATGCAAAAAATATGCTAAGGTCGCAGACGCCAGGATTTGTATTGAGATGCCCAAAGGCGCCATTGCAAATACTGGATCGCAGACAGCGACAGGGCCTGAAAATGGTTGCAACAGTCCTGGGTTACCTCCTCCAAACTGCCGTTAACTGTCAATCACTCTGCAAATAAAAAGATGGTGCTTTTAATGATGGCAATGTATTTTGGCGCATGGGCAGTGTGTCTCCGACGCAAGCGCAAAACGCTGACATCGCCATAGCGTTCATCTCTGAATCAGCCCCTCTGTTTGTTTGTTTATTCAACTGGATTTATAGCCTACAAATAGATTAATGACCAGTTGCTTACAGCGGAGGCTCATAAATCTATTTTCCGGGCCTAAAAAGGGCGCACTTGCGTGGGGGGGATCACGATCCTGTACATGCGCACTAATCAACAAGCAGGCTTCTAGGGACTGCATTAGCTGCAGCTCCTTTGAGACAGATCGGGCTGCCGTTATAGCAGTGGGGTGGCTTCCCATTGGAAGCGCTCTCTCTGCTAATTGCAGTCCGGGCTGTCTATCCCATGGGAAGGAAACACTTCCCCTTGAAACAGCCTATCTATCATGTGATGAGCAAGGCACGTTTCCGATGTGTGATGGGTTCCTCAGGATGATGGTCTGATTTCATGATCATCTTGGTGAAGAGTTCCTCAGGGGGATGCGGTTAAGATCCAGACACCCGGGATGCTGTCTGCTGGAACCCTTTAACTGGAATCCCAATTGCCGAGAGAACACCCGCGACGGAATCCCAACATGACTGGGGATGCCGACGTCGGAATCCCGGCAGATGGCATCCCGATTGTAAGGAGACCGGGGCGTATCAGCTGTGGGAAGGGGGTGGTGGTTTAGGTTTATGCACCCCAGGGGGACTTAGGGTTAGGCTCTAGATACGGGGGTTAGGTTCAGGCACCACTGGGGGCAGGTTGGGGTTAGGCACTAAGGGGGAAGGGTTAGGGTTAGGCACTATGTGGGGAGGGTTAGGTTTAGGTACTTACAGGGAGGGTTAGGGTGTGGGGTAGGGAAGGTTAGTATGAGGGTGCAGGAAAGGAGGGTTAGGGTGTAAATAGGACAGGGGAACATTACTCACCGTCCCCTCATCGGGATTTTAACCCATCAGATAGCCGGCATCCCGTCCATCAGTAATTCATACCGATTCCTCCTCAGGATGATGTTCTGATTTCATGATCAATTTTTGGCCTCTTACCCATGGACAAGGCATGGAATCATTGGACTCTATAGCAAAACTGGGGGAGGGATTAGTGAGCTTGGCCCACCCTCCAGAGGCCTTCTGCGTTGCTCCTATGAGGACATAGCTAGGTCATCCTCAGGGCCCCATTACAGTCGAACCCTCAAAGTGACCATGGTGTCCACTACTGGTCTGACCATACTGTGTAGAGCTAATCGTTACAAGATTTAAATGTATGTTTCACCAAGAGTGGATGATTATTTTTGTTAACATTTTTACAGTTGCAAACAGGCTCATAGTTTTTTTTCATTTAAAATTATATTGTAGGTTTGTGTTATAAAAGTTTCATGATAAAAATTTCACATAGCATAAGGAAATAGTGGTTTACAGCATAAGAAATAAAATAAGCATGTTACAGAACATGTGGCCTGATTCCGTAATGCGCGCAGTGTGGATGTCGCACACAGTTGGCCGAAGTTTTAAGTCTGCGAATGCGTCTGAGTCACACTACGAACGCGTCCTGATTTTTCTTCCAGGCTTGCTGGCGGGGCCCGGGTCCGTCGCCACCCCCTCCCTCTTACCTCACAGCAGCCCAGCATACGCTGCAGTGGGAGTCTGCTAGCGACCGCTGAACAGCAGCTGCAGTAGTCCCCTATGCCTGTGGGGGCGGGGGGAGCGATCACACTGGATCGCGCCCCCCTCCCTGGCTTTGCGCCTGGGCTGAGGGGCTCACAGCGGCCCCCTCCCCAGCACGTGCTGCAAAAATATATATATATTTTTTAATCCTAAGGGGGCGTGGCCATGTCTCCTGTGATTAAGCTACGCCCCTTCCCATGGACCCGGTGCAGCTCTCAGTGCCCCTGCCCAGAAGGTACTGACCAATACCGCTATCCAGTAGGGTTGATCACCCTAAATACCCATTAACAAAAATACCTAAAAATCCACATTTTATAGGATAACCCAGTAAATTTCATTTAAGAAATGTACTGCTTCCTGACTTAAACCTCCTTTTACTGATCCTGTTGCTGATATTTACTGACCTTCACTTTGGAGTTAGGGGCCTGATTCAGAGGTTCCGGCAGTGCAACAGGTCCGCCAAGAGCCGCGGGGGGCCCGGGTAACAGGGGGCATGGCATAATCGCGGGAGGCGTGGCCACGCCCCCTTTGAAAAATAATTAATCATTTTTAAGTGCTGGCGAGGGGGGCGCTCTGAGCCCCCTCAGCCCGGCGCAAAGCCAGGGGGGTGCGATCAGTGTGATCGCTCCCCCCCACAGGCATAGGAGACTGCTGTGGTTGCTCCCCTACGTGCATACATCACACGGAGTGCACACACAAGTACGCTGCTGCGATCGGGACAGACGGTATCAGAAATGGGGGCGGCGATGTGATCGGTGTTTCTGCCTGGTGACTGGGAGGTGGCCTGAAGTGAACGCAATAAAAAGTCTGTCTCATGGGCGTGTTGTGGGAGTGTTGCAGGTGTGTCAGTGAGAGCGACTGCGTTCTCAGACGCTCAGCCGCAGCCGCAGTGGCCATAGACAGACATAGAAACTGTACCTGCCACAGGGCTGGTGCAAGTGCAGGGCCAGATGAACACAACAATTAGCTACAGGCCTCCACACAAAAATAGGCCCATCATCATGGCAGCACAATGATGACCAGCCACCAAGCCGCCCACACAATCAGACATAACTCATAAGTAGAAACTGTGGACCTGATTCAGAGCTGAACGCTCTAACCAGAGCGCTCGCTCTGAATCAGGGCCCTCCTACCTTTTTTTGGAGCACCCTCATGGACGCTCGCATAGCTGTGGTTTACCACCCACAGCTATAGCGAGCTGGTCTGAATGACCCCCTGTATTTCTACTTTTCTCAAAACTTATGCAAATTTTCTATTTTTGTGGATTTAGGGAGACATTGGGGCTGATAGCTTAGAAGTGGACACGCCCATATGGCACTGGTCACACCCACACAGCACTGGTCACACCTCCACTGTTCTAGCTTAGAAGTGGACACGCCCATATGGCACTGGTCACACCCACACAGCACTGGTCACACCTCCGCCGCTCTTCAGTATGGACCCTTGAACATTTTCAGCCTCAGGCCCGTGTGGCCCTTAATCTGGCCATGTGCAAGTGTCAATGAAGCGTATGATGGTGCATTGATAGTGGTCTGTCAGTGGCGGGTCTCAGTGCTGGCACATTCAGACGTAGGCTCCCACACAGGAGAAGGGCTGAAATTAGCATTTGCATATTATCGAAGCCGCAACTCTGGCAACAGACACAACAGCTGAATCAGGCCCTAAGTGTCCCTCCCCCTAGTATTCATACCACAGTGATGCACAGATGTGGCTGAGACTCCCTACATGTGTGTCACATACATGTATTAGGTTTGATTTTAATTTTCTGTCACAGTGTAAGGCATTACCCTAGGGATGGCCATCGATAGTATAACCATCAATGGTACTATTGGGGGCTAACCTCGATGGTATGGAACCATCAACTAGGAACCATCAATGGTTTCACCCACCGATGGTCATCTCTGCTCTCTTACTCAAGGGGCAGCGGATCAACCACAGTTGGGGGCGGGCTGCGTCGGGGGGGGGGTTAGCTACGCTCCATGTCCCGGCGCCAAAGAAAGAACATTCCCCTTCACTGCCACCATACAGAAGTTCATTGGATGAGTTAACCTCTTATGTTCTAGCAGGAAACAATAGAGTGAGTGACATTTTATTCAGTGAGGATATGTGTAATTAATACTGTTCTCCTTTTGGTAGAGGAGATGAAAGAAATCTTTCCATCTACTTGCTGGGCTCCTCTGCTCACTCAGACCAGCGGCTCGCGTTTGTCAGGATGACTGAAATTCAAATTTTCTTTTCAAAACAGTTTTCTCTAAAGACAAAAATTAAATTAAACTTCTTGAGGTCATATGTCACTAGAATGAGGCCATCTAGACTCAAGAAAGCTAATTGTATTGCTTGTCATCGAAGATTTAATTACTTCTTAAACAGAGGATTGCAATAAACTCTCCTTTAACTACGCAGAATATCTAATAAGAACAGCGAGGAGATTGCACTGTGGAAGACTGTATTCCGTGTTGTATTCATAGTAACACTGCTACGCAGAGTGAGCAGCTTGTGGTGTGATCATTGTCCAACATGTCCTGTGATTTCTCTAGTAATAGCATATGCAGAACCTGTGTGATTGAGGTGGGACCAATGTTGTATTAGTCCAACATGGGCCTTCTGGGATCCTCCATGTATCAAGCCCCTAAGGATGCAATGGCCATTGCTCAGTATCATCTGCATTGGCCATCGTAGGGGATCTTCTGTGATGGCTTTGCTGTGCTTTGGTATTAAATTGGAAAGCTATTTGCTGCATATATAAGGAGCACAATGTTTAATGCTGCTGGCCAGTCCCAACAAGGCGCTGTGTGGTGGTATACTCAGGAGAGATGGACTTATTTGCCGGTGGTCCATCCAGCTACCTTGCACATTTGCCTACCAGATTTTGCAATAATATACATTGTATTGGTACACTCTGAGTTAATGTAAAGTATTGTTTGACTATTATTAATTTTTTACATGGGTATTACAGTTTGATCATCTGGGTGAGCAAATGCATCACACAAAAAAGTATACACCAAGTCGCGATCTGCACAATCAACACATACACATAATGGCATGTAATACTGTAGGGTAGTGGTTAGCATTACTGCCTCCCAGCATTGAGGTCATGAGTTAAATTCCCGGTCATGGCTTATCTGTGTGGAGTTTGTATGTTCTCCTTGTGTTTACATTGGTTTCCTCCCAAGCTCCAAAAAGAAAATGAGTAGGTTAATTTGATTCTGGCAAAATTAACCCTTGGACTCCCAGAAGAGTGGAGAATACTCCTGCATAATACCCACGAAAAGGGGTGGGATGCAAGGGCATAATAACGTGATTATAGGAGGATGTGCATCATTGTGTCATCGGGAGCAGCGGCGTATCAAGGGGGGGTCGAGCAGGGCTCGTGCCCTGGGCGCGACCCGGCGGCAGTGTATTTGTGTTGTCAGCCAGGCAGCCAATGAGAGTCAGACAGACTCTCATTAGCTGCTGCTCCCACTGCTGGGAGCCGGGCTGGAGCTCATTCATGTGCAGGAGGAGAACAGATGCCGTATGCATGCACATGGCATCTGTTCTCTTGTGTAGGGAGAGCCTGGGGGCCGCCCAGCGTCTCGGAGTGGTGGGCACGCCCCCAAAGTGATGAAAACAGGGGAAGCCGCGAGGCTTTGCCCCATATTCTGTAAACTCCGCCCCTAATTACTTAAGCCATGCCCCTTTTCGACCTGTCCCTCCTTAACAACTTTAAATGTTGGGAGGTATGAGATACTGGGGGGGGTCATGTGCAGCGATTTCTTTTACTCTCAGGACACATGTAATACAGACAGTCCTGATGTCCCCCACTCTCAGGACACATGTAATACAGACAGTCCTGATGTCCCCTCACTCTCAGGGCACATGTAATACAGACAGTCCTGATGTCCCCCACTCTCAGGACACATGTAATACAGACAGTCCTGATGTCCCCCACTCTCAGGACACATGTAATACAGACAGTCCTGATGTCCCCTCACTCTCAGGACACGTTATACAGACAGTCCTGATGTCCCCTCACTCTCAGCACACATGTAATACAGACAGTCCAGATGTCCCCTCACTCTCAGGACACATGTAATACAGACAGTCCTGATGTCCCCTCACTCTCAGGGCACATGTAATACACACAGTCCTGATGTGCCCTCACTCTCAGGACACATGTAATACAGACAGTCCTGATGTCCCCTCACTCTCAGGGCACATGTAATACAGACAGTCCTGATGTCCCCCACTCTCAGGACACATGTAATACACACAGTCCAGATGTCCCCTCACTCTCAGGGCACATGTAATACAGACAGTCCTGATGTTCCCTCACTCTCAGGGCACATGTAATACACACAGTCCTGATGTCCCCTCACTCTCAGGACACGTTATACAGACAGTCCTGATGTCCCCTCACTCTCAGCACACATGTAATACAGACAGTCCTGATATCCCCCACTCTCAGGACACATGTAATACACACAGTCCTGATGTGCCCTCACTCTCAGGACACATGTAATACAGACAGTCCTGATGTCCCCTCACTCTCAGGGCACATGTAATACACACAGTCCTGATGTGCCCTCACTCTCAGGACACATGTAATACAGACAGTCCTGATGTCCCCTCACTCTCAGGACACATGTAATACAGACAGTCCTGATGTCCCCCACTCTCAGGACACATGTAATACAGACAGTCCTGATGTCCCCCACTCTCAGGACACATGTAATACAGACAGTCCTGATGTCCCCTCACTCTCAGGGCACATGTAATACACACAGTCCTGATGTCCCCCACTCTCAGGACACATGTAATACAGACAGTCCTGATGTCCCCCACTCTCAGGACACGTTATACACACAGTCCTGATGTCCCCCACTCTCAGGACACATGTAATACAGACAGTCCTGATGTCCCCTCACTCTCAGGACACGTAATACAGACAGTCCTGATGTCCCCCACTCTCAGGACACATGTAATACAGACAGTCCTGATGTCCCCTCACTCTCAGGGCATGTGTAGTACAGACAGTCCTGATGTCCCCTCACTCTCAGGGCACATGTAATACACACAGTCCTGATGTCCCCTCACTCTCAGGACACGTTATACAGACAGTCCTGATGTCCCCTCACTCTCAGCACAAATGTAATACAGACAGTCCTGATGTCCCCCACTCTCAGGACACATGTAATACAGACAGTCCTGATGTCCCCTCACTCTCAGGGCACATGTAATACACACAGTCCTGATGTGCCCTCACTCTCAGGACACATGTAATACAGACAGTCCTGATGTCCCCCACTCTCAGGACACATGTAATACAGACAGTCCTGATGTCCCCCACTCTCAGGACACATGTAATACAGACAGTCCTGATGTCCCCTCACTCTCAGGGCACATGTAATACACACAGTCCTGATGTCCCCCACTCTCAGGACACATGTAATACAGACAGTCCTGATGTCCCCCACTCTCAGGACACGTTATACAGACAGTCCTGATGTCCCCTCACTCTCAGGACACGTAATACAGACAGTCCTGATGTCCCCTCACTCTCAGGGCACATGTAATACACACAGTCCTGATGTGCCCTCACTCTCAGGACACATGTAATACAGACAGTCCTGATGTCCCCTCACTCTCAGGGCACATGTAATACAGACAGTCCTGATGTCCCCCACTCTCAGGACACATGTAATACAGACAGTCCTGATGTCCCCCACTCTCAGGACACATGTAATACAGACAGTCCTGATGTCCCCTCACTCTCAGGACACATGTAATACAGACAGTCCTGATGTCCCCCACTCTCAGGACACATGTAATACAGACAGTCCTGATGTCCCCTCACTCTCAGGGCACATGTAATACAGACAGTCCTGATGTCCCCCACTCTCAGGACACATGTAATACAGACAGTCCTGATGTCCCCTCACTCTCAGGGCATGTGTAGTACAGACAGTCACAGTGTCCCCTCACTCTCAGGACACATGTAATACAGCTAGTGTACTGCCGCGGCTGGCATCCGGAAAGCAGGCTTTCCTACAGGTACATATTAGGGTTCTTGATTCTGCCCTAAAACTTGCAGAAACAGCATTTTATTAAAATTGTATGGGGAGAATGGATTAATAAATATAGGACCATTAATTTAAGATACAAGATAAACAGGGCATTATTTTAGGGGATGAATAAATTGTAAGTGAGTGAAGGAAGGTGGTCTTGTTAGTATGTTGGACTTTGAGGTGTTTTTTTTCACTTTTACTGTTTCCATCACGTAAACTTTCTGGAGCGTCCCACCAACTTGGGAAGCCTAGCCACAGATTGCTGTTACAGGGGTGTACTGTGCAGTGCCAGGCAAACAGGCTTAGTTACATGCATAAAGAAGCAGAGTGCACCCACAGTATTAGCTGTCCATAAATGCCCTTTATTAATTGCATGAACTCTTTCCCACAAACCAAGGCTGGTGTCACGTGACTGTACTAGAGGATTATGAAGCTGGAAAAGAATTCTTACTGCTTTCTAGCAATGACAAATGTTACAGACACGACTGCTTAGAAATTTGTAAGCATCAAAAAAATAAAACACAATGTAACAGACATATTGCTGTTTGTTATTAATGCCAGTAGTCTGATAGCATTAGAAGGTAAGCTTCACAGCCATTGACATTCATGAATATTGATAAAAATTGATTAGTATTTATGATAAGGAATAATTGTTCCCTGTGGGCCCCTGTCTGCTTGTCTGAAATGAAATGTCATAAGTAAAGACTTGATTGCAGTCTACATTGGCATGTTACCCATAGCTACAGGCTTGTGATTGTCTGATGAGTCTTATGGGGAGAATTATATAAAAAAAAAGCTTTTCTACAAATGGCAGTCTGATCGGGATCGGTATGATTTACCGTCGGATTCAAATCCGGACGCCGGAAGACTGGCACCAGTGAAGATCCCGACTGCGCTAAAAGTAAGTACTAAGTAACCTAACCCCCCCTCAACCCTCCTTTAGGGTTGCCTAACCCTAACCTCCCTCCCTAGTGCCTAACCCTAACCCCCCTTCCTCGCTGCCTAAACCTAACCCTACCGCGAGGGTGGGGGGTGCCTAACCCTAACCTCCTCCCGGGGGTGCCTAACCCTAACCCTCCCTTCCCCCAGCCTAACCCTAACCCTTCCAGGGGGGTGGCTAACCTTAAGTCCCCTTGGGAGCCCCTAACCTAACCCTTCCCCCCCCTCCCCCCCCCCCCGCAGCTGTCCGTGCCCGGCTCACCTTCGATCGGGATGCTGGGTGTCGGACTCCCGGCGTAGGTAAAAATTACAGGCGTCGGGATTTCGACGCCTGTCCTTAGACCCTTGCTGGGATTAGACAGTCGGGATGCCGACGGTCGGCATTTAGACTGTCGGCATCCCGACTGCATACCGTCTGATCTTACATGTATTTTTACTATAAAGTGGTATCTTTGGTATTCAAGCAAAACAGTATAGCTCTTTAGCAGGAACATAATGAGTGGTCATCCACAGAGTTGGATTAAAGGGTCAGGTTGCCCCTAGAGACAACATTATCTTCGCCCCCTCATTGGCCAACTATCCTCCTACATTACATCACTGCCAGCTCCGCCTCCTTTATGTAGTGGCTGATCCCAATGGCTACAGACAGCCAAGGCAGTCCCAACCTCAACCTTCTCCAGACTTACCAACTCTCCCTGACAAATAGCAGACATCTCCCTGACTCCCTGAAGAGTCTAGAAATCTCCCTTATTGCACCTTACCCCTATTATGAAGCTGTTATATTAAAAAAAAAAAAAAAAAAAAAACGGATACACAGTATGCATTCAAATGGGATCATTAGTATCATTTCCCTGCATTGGTTATAAGGCACATTGTGCCTGATTCAGTACGGATCGCAATTGCGTACGCAGCTGCAATTTCGTACGCAACGCAGGTGCAAAAATATACTAATGCCTGCCACAGCTCAGCCGGCATAGAGACGCCCGCTGCTGCTTTCTCACATCCGTCCAACCTCGCACTCCTGCGTATACATCGGTACCATCGATGTACATCGGCCCATCACGCACATTTACAGCAGGTCTGACCAGCCACATAAACTGCAAGTCTTGTTGCACGGGGTGAATACTCAAGCTGCGCATGCAATCGCAGTGGCTAATATATGCACGCCTATGCAACGGCATTCAAATGGACCTGCACGCCTGCGTTTCTCAGACCACTCCCCCCGTCACCACCCCCAAACGCTCACGGCCTGTCACTCACTCTGCGATGGATTCCTCTGTGCATGTGTGAATGCAGTTCGGTCCCAGCGCACACGCAGTGTGGCTTATATGCATGTGCAATGGCTAGCAATTGTTCGATGCGCGTACATACTGTAGTTGCATTTGCAATTGCTGCTGAATCGGGCACAATGATCCCTATGGCTATATGCATTTTCTGAAAAGTATCAGTGTGTTGTCATCAACAAGTAGATCTTGCTAACTGCTTTGGGGCTCATTTACATTTGGATGTGAGTCAGTGTATGACACGCCTCCTCAGATGTAGCAGGACACGCCCACTTTTAAACGCGCTCATAGGTGTTGCTTTCACACTCTCCCTGAAATGCTTTTTCAAAAGTAGTCAAGTATAACCTTCCCCCATCTTCCGCACCACAATTCCCTCACCTGCCTAGTGGGAAATACACCACTGGTCATCTACTAACATCTATATAATTCTGGGCATGGTAAAATGTTTAACTACAGTAATGTCTTTACAGAAGGTCATACGTTAGAGGTGACTTGTTCTGCTAGTGATGTGGCCTCTCTTCTCTTATCACCTCCTCTCTGTACAGATGGAATAGATGACCCTTTCCAAAATACCCATTCTAATATGTGTGTACCTCTCTACTAGTTATGGTATTTAGGCATTCGCTCACATGTAGCATGCTTTTCTCTGCCAAAGATCCGCCTTGGGTGCACTTACCACACGGGATTACAGACAACAGCAGAAACCAGCTGTGGTATGGGTGTTCACCACCTCCTAGTAACTGGATCCAGTCTATAGATCTACAGTAAAAAGGTCAACAATGTCAGATGTTAGACAGTCAATAGGTCGACACACTAAATTTCGGCATGTAAGAAGGTCGATCGGTACAAATAGTCGATAGAGTCAAAAGGTCGGCACAAAAATGGTCATCGGACGAAGACTTTTGGAGGATGGCCTGGCATCAAGAAGGGCAGCAAAGAAGCCACTTCTCTCCAGGAAAAACATCAGGGACAGGGATTGGACTGCTGAGGACTGGGGTAAAGTTATTTTAATCCCATTTCAGATTGTTTGGGGCATCTGAAAAAACACTTGTCCGGAGAAGGAAAGGTGAGCGCTACCATCAGTCCTGTGTCATGCCAACAGTAAAGCATCCTGAGGCCATTCATGTGTGGGGTTGCTTCTCAGCTACGGTAGTGGGATCACTCACTTAACAAAAGCCATGAATAAAGAATGGTACCAAGACATCCTCCAAGAGCAACTTCTCCCAACCATCCAAGAACAGTTTGGTGATGAACTTTTCCAGCATGATGGAGCACCTTGCTATAAGGTAAAAGTGATAACTAAGTGGCTCGGGGAACAAAACATCGAAAATGTGGGTCCATGGCCAGGAAACTCCCCAGACATTAATCCCATTGAGAATTTGTGGTCAATCCTCAAGAGGAGGTTGGACAAACACAAACCCACAAATTCTGACAAACTCCAAGCATTGATTAGGCAAGAATGGTTGGCCATCAGTCAGTATGTGGACCAGAAATTGATTGACAACATGCCAGGGCGAATTGCAGAGGTCTTGAAAAAGAAGGGTCAACACTGCAAATATTGACTCTTTGCATAAACTTAATGTAATTGTCAATAAAAGCCTTTGGGTTCTATTTAATAACATTATTTTTACTAAAATAAAGTGAAAAAGGGTGTTTTCACACCCTTTTCACATTATTTTAGTATCACCTATAGTTATTACAGGGCAATTGGAGTAGAATTCGTAAAATTCTACTCCAACCCCTAAGTATCACTTATTTTTAGTAATCAGATCGCATTTCCCATAATTGTAATGAGAAATGTGATCTGGCCAAAGTTACCAAAAATAAATTGTAAAAAAATATGGGGGAAAGCCCTGTGATGCAGTATGGGAGATCACCTGATCGGAGGCATGGAGGACATCACCGGAGGCCCGGATCATGCAGGTAAGTGTAATTAAGGGAGAGGGGGGGTTGCGGGGGGAGGGGAGTCACGGGGGGGTCTGTGATCGTGGGGGTGGGGCTTAGCACCGGGGTGGAGCTTAGCGCCGGGGGGGGTAGTAGCAGCGGCGGCCGGTCAGTGCATGCGCGGGCACTTTGTCACGGTATTTTTGGTGAAAATACAGTGACTAGTGTGCGGAGGGGATTCGCAGGGACAGAGCTTTATCGCAAGCTCTGTCCCTGCAAGGGATTTGTAGTAAATCTCACTACAATCTGCATTCAGTATGCGAATTGTAGTAAATAGAGCCCTATGACACTTATGAAATGCTTGTAATGTTACTTCAGTATACCATAGTAACATCTGACATAAAGGTCTAAAAACACTGAAGCAGGAAACTTTGTGAAAACCAATACTTGTGTCATTCTCAAAACTTTTGGCCATGGCTGTACATATATGTACACACTACACACACATACATACGTCACACATACATTACACTTAATAGATTTGTGTCATATTGGCTGCGCCTCCTCCGTATTAACCCGCGTATCACATAATTTTGCCGCAAGGGGGACGGGCTTAATAACATGGTGTCTGCTCTCGTGGTTGTCAGGGGAGGTTTCTGAGTACTCAGAAACCTCCCTGCGTGCTGCTACTGCCACACCCCCTAGTAACAATAGTAATACTTGTTCATTGGTCATTATAGAGCTCTGTATTGAGGCTGCTGATGTCATGTGAGATGATATCTGGATGGTGTAACATGACGGTGTTTCGCCACCAGTTTTTGCCTTCATCAGAGGGTGTTTTGATGAGAAATTGATTGACCACTACAGAATACAGTTTGATTTTCTCTCTTTATCCGATTTTTACTGCACTATATTGTACATTTAGATTTATCAGTTTAATATACATATTTATTTTACATATTATTATTCTATTATTACATAATTCCATTACTGTATATATTACGTTTTTATTTGTTATATATAATTCTGTCGTTTTACTATTACACTAAGGTAGATTTATATTGTTTCTTCTACTCACTGATTCTTTTCTTTATTGTGTATCTTTATCTCTGTTCTAACTTTTATATGCACTTAAGTTATTAAGTTAGGCATCCCAGACCAAATGCCACCACTCTGTGAAGTTTTTATCCAAATCCATCCAGTGGAAGGCTCAGAAGAGGCTCCCTGGGTCAAAGTTCTGCCCAGGGTACACCAACGGGAGGTCTGACCAGGACCCCAACCTTCCTAAAACCTGGCCAGGATCCAACTAGACCACCTCGCTTTGGTTTCATCCCAATCAGTGGAGGGGTGTCCGAATGCATAACCGGACAGCCAAACAAATAAACAAACAGACCAATGAATTTTATATATAAGCTATTTCCTTTATCTACCTTATTTTATTTTTTTATGTGAGATAAAGGGGGCGGAAGAACAGTAACTTCTCATGGAGCAGAAGGGCATTTTATAATCCTGCCCCTAGCCTTATAAAATCATTTAATTATAATTTTGACCAACTACATAAGTTTAACCCATAACCCCAATGATAATATCAGTAACTGTAATTACCAATGGTGTCCAGGTACAATTGTCACATTTCTATTTCCAGATCTGCAGATCACAGTCCCAGATTAGCAGTAACAAGTATGGTATTCATAGAGTTGTTGTATGAACTCTTCTATCTTATTGCCATTTTCCTGTATTACATTGTGTTGCATTATATCATTTTTAATTATGTATTTTAGTTTTTTTGTATGAGAATGCTGTGAGGAAACTCAGTATTTCAAACGTTTACAGCTCATTGAGGCAACTCGTTCTGGGGCAATTGGTGGTAGGAGGAAGCTGGATTGTTGCTAAAGAAGTGAAGGCGGGTATCCACTTGCCGATTAAAATGAGCGATTGAACGATAACTATATTGTTCTCGTTCAATCACTCATTAATCGTGCACAAATCGGGCATGAAAATGTCGGAAACGACCAGCGATGCGTGCTCCCGCTGGTAGTTTCCGACATCAATCATCGCGTGAACATGCCAGTCAATCTGCCGATAACGACAGATTGACCATATTCAGGGATGAGAGAGGGTTACACTGAAAGACATATCGGTCAGTGTAGGCACTGCAGGGGAAGAGGAACGACTGTACAATTACAATGTTGTAATCGTACTGTCGTTCCATTATCTGCTAGTGGATACGCACCTTAAGGTAGTGTGTACAGAAATATACTTACAGATATACTCAGAAGCTAACAAAGATATGAGCTGAATAATACAAATATATATGTATCTTTAGCTGTAATCATGACTGACTTTCTCCATATCTCATGTACAGTATAGTAGATGAGCCACACTGACGGGGTGCATATGCCAGAATTCCATTTTGAGGGCAGTTTACTTCATATCAAAACAGATGTAATCCCCGAATGAAAGATAATACCCTTTTCTGAACTATGGGCCTGATTCAGAACCGCTCGTAAGCGGCCGCTCGTTCGCTCCGAGCGATGTTTGCCCAACTGCGCATGCGTACGGATTGTTATACGCATGTGCGAACTAATCAGTGCGGCCGAAATTCATGTGCTCGCAAAATAGCAAATGCCTGATAATTTGAGTGACAGAAAGAGGCGTATGTGGGTGGTAACAGGGGAAGGTGCTTGAAAACGGGGAGTGGAGATCCGAACGCAGGCGTGCTTAAAGGTCAAAACGGGCGTTTTATGGGTGTGCATAATTAAAACAGCAGCGTCATTGACCACGTCACTGGGTTATTTTATAGCCAGAACTGCTCGCAAAATTGTGGTAGCAAAAACCAACCCCAAGAATAGCGAGCAGTTCATACCCTGGTCGATGTACTCGATTAATCTAATAAATAGCGGACATGACGTAGGATGCGAGCGGCCAGGGGGCGTATTTTTTCAAAAAACGACCGCAAGTTTTGTTCGCTCGTTCAGACCTAGAGGCGTGAACAGACCACAAAGAGCGAACGGTTGATTTGAATAGCCACCCCTATTTTGTGGACGAGCGAGCGCTAATTGCGTCCGGCTCTGAATCAGGCCCTATTTTCGGGAACATAAGAGGGAGATGGTCACTACGACTGACTATGAAGAACCCCACTCAGAATCAGGGAACAATATAGTAGGCCTGTTTGTAATATACATCTTAATGCACCAACAAAGACAGTAACATCAGACCGTAAAATCCATCTTAAACAATTCACTCCCAGATAAATGTTACTGTTCTGCGAACGTGGGAAGATAAAAGTCACTCCTATTTATACATTATAATGCAATTCTATGTAGGCCATATCTTGGAAAGTGGATTACTTGTGTCAGTAATTTAGGTCTCATATTTCCCACTCACTCTGTCTGTCCCTTTATAACAATGAAGATTGTGTTGCAGAACTGTAACAATAATTTATTATTCATAGGCTGACAAATAAGGGATTGCAGAGCAGTCTAATGACTGGAAGAACCCCCGAAATTCTGGGGGAAGGTTCAAATTAGCACCATGGATGCGATTTGCCATTACGGGAATGATAAATCGCATCCATCCACTTCACGAGTTTTGCCACACACCCCATATAAAGAGAGGCGCTGCTGCTGGCGGGTAAGAAGTGTTACATGGTTGAAAAGGGGATGGACAGGACTCAGGCCCCCGCCGAGCCCCTCCAACAATCCCGGCTATTTAGTACTCGCCCCCTCCCTCTCGGCGCCCCTGAGTGTATGCATTCAGGTCAGTACTGTTGCGTTTCGCTCTTCATCTGAAAGGCCACTGTACTTCCCTCATCTTTGGGTTCCTTGACTTGTGCAGATAACTGCGTGACCGTAACTAGGGGTGTGCCAGCATTGCCAACACTCAGAGAACAACGCTGAGGGGGGCGGCATTGTCGTTGCCTTGTGGCACCTGTATTTGCTTACAGGGTGCCCAGGAATGATATCTTGCCGAGCCACCAGAGAGGCGCCCTGCGTGTCCTTAGGAGGCCTGGCCCCTTTCATGACATGATGTCACATGTGCAGATGGCAGGGATGGTCCTGGGCTCCTTGCCACTTCTCACGTTCCGTATTTTAGTTCTGCTGATCTGCCCTCATGCTACTTGTATGGACAACTACACTGTATACTGCTTCTTTCTGTTCTTTACACTAAATGTTATTCTAATTGTCCATTAATGTATTGTACGTATGGATTACACCACAGTGAATTTCTTAAGGGATGGTGGGTTATCCTTGTAATTTCTAGCATTAATCATGATACAGTATATGTTGAGTAATAAGATTATCAGGATCGTTACTGCCCGTCACTAGGTCAACCGGAAAGTTTACATTGAGTTACAAAGCATCATATACCCAGAACTAAAAAGACGTTGCTGAGGGCTTAAATGACACCAGGGCCGAAACTAGGATATCTGTCACCCGGTGCAAGGCAGCAATTTTGCGCCCCCATCCCTTCCCGTACCTGGATTTTGTCCTTGCTCCTCCATAAGGCAGTGCATTACTCAGACGTCCCTGGTATAGTGACTTACATTATTCCATACACCATAATGCCCATTACACATTATGCCACACACTGTAATGCCTATTAAAAAAGTGCCACTTACATATTTGCCCGACACCATTTTATGCCCCACAGTAATGCTTCTAATTACTTTAAAATTACCTGCTCGTTGCCATGGAGTTTCATGCTTGTTGCCAGGGGTTACATGCTCATTGCCAGGGGGTTTCATGCTTGTTGTCAGGGGATTTATGCTCATTGTCAGGGGGTTTCATGCTTGCTGTCAGGGGTTCCATGCTCGTTGCCATGGGGTTCCATGCTCATTGCCATGGGTGTTTATGCTCAGCCAGGGGGGTTTATGCTCGTTGCCAGGGGGGTTTGAAGGGAGAAGATGCAGCTCTCAGCATCCTCTCCCTGCAGCGCCAGCGTTCCCGGCACTTCCGGGAACGCTGTGTGCATTGCGCTCTGCTAACAGACACTAGAGGTCCAGTAGGACCTCTAGCATCTGTCTCTTCCTTGGCGGCGGCCATTTTTTGATGGCCGTTTTCAGCAGAGTCCATGCGGACGGCTAGTCCGCATGGAATCTGCTGAAAACGGCCATCCAAAAATGGCCGCCGCCAACAAAGAGAGAGACACTAGAGGTCCAGTAAGGACCTCTAGCATTAGTCTCCTCTTCGGCGGCGGCCATTTTCAGATGGTAGAGTCTTCTTTTTCACCCCCAGGCAATACCCTCCCGGTGCACGTGCACCTCTAGCCCCCCCCTACTTGCGGCCCTGATGACACTATAAGGGCAATTCTACAAAATAACTTCTTCAATGAATGCCCCCGGCTGGACGGCTCTACCATGTCGTCTGAAGGGCTGCCCCTCCCCGAAGTACACAGCTTTTAAATCATGACCTTTGTTAGGAAATCTTTCTGTGTAAAATGCTCCTTCCTGCACTTAGTTAATGGATAGGAAAGCATCTAGTGTGTAGAAGCATCTCGGTATCATCTTTTCCAAGCTGTGCAGAAATAGGACCACCAGTCGGTTCTTCTAGAGTATATACCAGCCCGGGTTGTCCTGTCACTGTAAACGGATCTGGCTGCTGCTGAACATTCTCACCAGTCCTGTTTGTCATCTTCTGACTGATGTTTAGTGCTCCTATTTCACAGACGTCATGCCGGCAGCAAGGCTTTCACTCAGAGGGGCCTGATACAGAGATGGACGCAAGCCCTATATTCTCGCAGTTGGCCGATGTTTGAATTAGTGCGCATTTGTCAGAGTCGCACGGTGCATGCGCCCCGATGGGTTACCGTTGTAGCATGCAGAGCGATTGACAAGTAGGGACCGTTTGTGGGAGCGTCGCAGCCGGCGACTGCCTCCTTGTACAGAGATTTGATGGCTCTGACATGTTAGTTCTAGTGGCCATCCTGACAAACCATAGGGCAATTGCTTGGATTTGAACGTCTCGTTACAAATCTAGGAAGCTGCGACATTTGCATTTTTTCGCACTGCTGTTGCGTACAAAGACGCAGCCGCGACGGGATTTGCGGCTATCTCTGAATCATGTCCCAAAGTCTCATATTAGGCATTGCACAGATGTCATCTCTGATATCTATATTGTAATTGGCTATGGTCTGTCCCGTCACTGTTACACGCAGTTGGAACTGTATAAGTTTAGGAGAGAATGGGAGGGGGGGGGGGGCGATAAGACCCCTTGACCCAGCAAATGAGGGGTCCAGCATGCTAGTACCGGTAAAGTAATAATGGATGCCATTTTCATTTCCTTACAGTAATTATTTTAGTTGTGTGCTTATTTTCAGTATGGGTTTCTGTTGGCATTTATTTATGCATAACTTATATTCATTCTACTTCAAGTTTATTATTACTCTCCTTTATTTATGTGGCCCACAAGGGTTCCACAGCACCTTACAAAGTACATAAACTAGTGAGCCAAACAAGAAAACCGTGACTTAATATGCAAAACAATGCAGAACAAAGGCCAGGTCTGTATCAGCGATCATAACGCTCAAATTAGTATCAAGGCGCCAGCAACCATGGATTAGGTGCCGTTATAGGGACTCGGTATGGAATAGATAAGAAAACTAAGGAAAGGAGAAGCACAAGAGTTAAGAGGGCCCTGCTCGTAAGAGCTCACATTCCAAAGGTTTAGCTATAGATGCTGCCGAAAAAAACATTTACAGAATATTATTATTATTACTATAAACATGTATCTATACAGCACCAGGCTACCTCCCAGCGATTGACACTGCTACACTTGTTATAAAGTACATTTCTCAGCTCAGGAAATAATTATAGTCAAAGTCTGGTATTTTTGCTCGCTGCTCGTGTCAGTAGCTGTACTTTGGCTGTAGTTCAAGCAATGTTCTTATTTTAGAGTACTCATTATGGAATTGCAAATGCTCAATGGTTTTGAATACCTTAGAGTACTAGGGTTTCCTGGATGTATTGCACAAAGTGTTTGTCTGTGAGAAAGAATATTTACACATTGAGCTGCGAATGATTGGGGAATGCAGGTAGATGCTCAATGACTGAACAGGTTTAGGAGAGGATGTTGACATAAGGGGACATCTTTTTAGGTTCTTTCTCTCTTTCCTTCTTGCAAAGAGTAATAACAACACAAGAAAAATGCCCCTTCTCAGATATCTGGGATAAATCTACCAAGTCCAGGGGGTAAATGTAATAAGATAGGAGTTCTATTAAGAAGTGATGTTGCCCATAGCAACCAATCAGATTCCAGGTATTATCTTCTAGAAGGTGCTTGATAAATGAGAAGTAGAATCTGATTGGTTGCTATGGGCAACATCACTTCTTAATAGAACTGCCATCTAAGTAAATTTACCCCCAGGACTTTCTTTCCTGTGGTTTGGAGGGGGAAAATTGAAACCATTGACGATGTGCAGTTTTCAGTGTTCAAACCTGCATGGTATAACCTGATAAGAAATATTCAGTTTAACATCAGTAAGAACCCAAGGACCTCATTCAGAGTCGGTCGTAAGCGGGCGCTCGGTCGTACGCATCCGATGTTTCCAAACCACGCATGTGTACGGTTAGATGTGCGCATGTGCGTACAAGACCTTGCGATCCAAAATGCTGTAGATTGTACGGCTTACGAGCAGGAAGTGGCGTCTGAGAGTTGATTGACATGAAAGGCCGTTTGTGGGTGGTGACGGGGGCGGTGGTCTGAAAACGCAGGCGTTCCTCACAGTTTTCAGGGCGTTTTAGGGGCGTGAATAAGTTACCTGCTAAGACCGACATAGAAGGCCGGAAGTAGTAAATCGTCACTCTGCGAGCAGGTTCGGGGTCTGGCTGATCGTACAGCTTGAGGTTGGGTATGTGCTCTCTCAAGCCCCAGAGTACAATCGATACTATCGAATGTTACTGATGTTCGGAGTGATGTTTCTATTTTGAGCCACAAAATGCAAGCAGCTAATAATCGTTTGTTGTAGCTAATAACTCTGCTAATTGGCATGTAATTGATTCAGCTGCGTTTGCATTAGCGAATAATAAGAATAAATATATGTCAGGGGGATGGCTTATTCTATGCGTTTTTTTGGTAATTTTTGGAGTAATTTGTACACAACACAAGCGTCCGCAACCATCAGTAGAAAATGAACATACTGCTATCACTCGTTAGCTAGAGGAGGTGCATTGTTCACGTATGGGCGTCACTTTGGTTAAGACCGACCGGCGATGCGATCGCTTCCTTTTTCAGTTTTGCGGTCCTTAGGCGTACAACCGAGCGGCCAGTTACGACCGACTCTGAATGAGGTCCTCAGTGCTGCCCTCTAGTGGGGTGGTGAAGAAATTACCTAGAAAAGTTCAGTAATGAGTAACACTGAGCTATAGGCAACATCTCCAATTCTAAAAACTCTCACTTAAATGTAAATATACCCCTTATACTACGATTTTATACCAATTCCTTTTCAACAACAACAAAAATAATCCTACTGTAAGTACCTAGGGCCTGATTCAGCAAGGATCGCAACTGCGATTACGCATGCAACCAGTCGATTGTTGCATCCCGCGCATACGTATGCATCGCAGTGCGCGAACCAGCCAGACAGTGACTATGCAAGCCAATCGCAGAGTGATTGACAGGGGGTGGTGACGGGGCAGGGGGGGGGGAGGTGAAACGTAGACGTGCCAGTGCGTTTGAACGCCGTTGCAGGAGTGTACATAAATTAGGCACTGCGATGCCCTACACAGCTTGGGCTCTCACTGCGTGCGATGAAGTTAGCAATTTCTGTGTAAGGTCAGAGCTTGTGCAAGTGTGCGTGAGGCTGCGATGGTACTCTATGTTACCGATGGTTTTCGCAGTCTTGCTAAGTATTACGGATGTGTGTAAGGTAAGGTGGGCGTCCTTATGTTGTTTTGCGACGGCATAGTGAACGCAGTGGAATAGCATATCATCACAGTGACGCTGCATGTGTAAGCGCTATTGCATTCGCAGTTGTGATCCATAACGAATCAGACCCCTAGTACATTAGTTACTAACAAAGACACAAAAATGGAGGTAAAAGTAGCACAATGCAGGTAAAAGTAGCACAATGCAGGTAAAAGTAGCCATGTTAAGAAAAAGTAGCAATATATAGACAAAAAAAAAAGTACAGAGCACGGGAATCACGCCAGGCATCTTGCACGGTATGGTACAAAAGCGATAGGTATAGGAGGACACATCTGTATTTGCACAAGTCTCTCAGCAACTTAGGGCCTGATTCACTACCGATCGCAACTGCGGTTACGCACGCAATCGGCCGATTGTTGCATACTGTACATGCGTATGCGCAAACCAGCCACTGCGATCGGACAGCGATCGCAATGACTACGCAGACCCATAACAGAGTGATTGACAGGAAGTGCCATTTTTGTGGGTGGTGACTTGGGGGTGGTCGGAGAAATGCAGGTGTGCCAGTGCGTTTGAACGCCATTGCAGGAGCATGCATAAATTATCCACTGCGATGCAGTATGCAGCCGTCAGCCTGATAGCGTGCGATGAGATTAGTAATTCCTGAGTACGGTCAGGGCTTGTGCAAGTGTGCGTGAGGCTACGATGCTACTCCATGGGTTCGCAGTCTGAGTATTATGGTTGTGTGTAAGGTAAAGTGGGCGTCCTTATGTGTTGCTGCGACGGCATAGCGATCGCAATGGATTAGCATACTATCGCAGTTGAACTGCGTGCGTAATCACTATTGCAATCGCAGTTGCGATCGGTAGTGAATCAGGCCCTTAGTCTCTACTAGACAGGCCTGCATCGGTTGTCATGAGAATGCCGCCTCATTAATTATGGAGAGGAAGTGCCTTAAGGGGCCTATCCATTAGGCGACCTGAAAGTCTGTACGTCTAGCGTTCAGACCTTCAGGTCGCCGAGGTGCGGTGACCGCACTGAACGGCGTTCACTGAACGTCATTCAGTGCAGGAGCCCGACCTCCTATCTCTGAACATGCCGAACCTGACGAGCATCCAGGGCCGTAGCTAGGGTAGTGCGGCCGGTGCCATCGCACAGGGCACCACAGGTCAGGGGGCGCTGTTTGGGCCTGTCAAATTACTCTTTATTATCATTCTCACTTGTAGCTTCCTTTTATTTCATCCCCAGAATCTCCTGGCCTCCCCTATCTCTTCCCTGACCCTTCCCCATGAGGCCATTCCCCGTTATTGGGTGTATTATGTCCCTTTGAAAAATGATGGGGACTCCAATGCACTTTCTGGCACAGGGCATCAAAAAGTCTAGTTACGGCTCTGCGAGCATCATCAGGTTGACGGGCATGTTCAGTAGACAGTCGGGGTCAGCAAGGACACAGCATACACGCGCACTGCTGGTTCTTGCCGGCTATCCATTACCCAACTTTGTGAACAATGTGACCTAAACCTCCTGGTTTTGGTCAGATTGTTCACAAAGTCGGGTAATGGACAGGGCCCTTTAGTGTCACTAGCACCTAGTGAATTGCAAATCTGACATTGGCTCAGTGCACAGAAATGATTGCACTGTATGTGCCTATCCGCTAATTGTTTCTTAGTAAATCCCATCAATCCCTACCTTAATAATTATATATTTCAATCCAAAAAAGCCTCATACTTCTCAATCAGATATCTCGGTGTATTTATGGAAAATAATACCTCATACAACATCACATTCACCACTCTACAGATTTATAAATCATTCAGGACAACTTCTCATTATCTTATATATTTAATGGAAGGAAGAGTGTATCAGTGCTGTAAGTCTGTGAGTGGACGCAAGCACCGAGCGCTCTTATCCTACCCATTAATCAGCCTCTGAAGCACATTTAAAATCTGAATGGACTGATGGTACCATTGTTAATTACAGAATGATCAAGTAAAACTTTCCCAGCATTACAGTGAATAGTTCCTGGAAGATATTCTATTTATATATCAGAGAAAATTATATTAATAAGTTGTCATTTAGAAATACTTGATTAATTAAATCTTAAAAGTGTATTTAATTGTTTAATTATGTTAATTTGTTTAGTGAAATTATTGGGAATTGGTAGGTATGATGACCCATTGACACTCTCCTCGTCCCCTCCCTCTGATCTTCCATCTCTATGTGGTCACATCTTATTCCTTTTCACCCATCTTCCACTCTACTTCACCTCTCCTTCTTGTCCCTCCTCCTCCCTGTCCTTCCATCTCATCCACCCTCACCTCTCCTCTTCTCCCCACCCACCCCTAATCCTCCCTAATCCATCTTCTCCCTCTGTATTCCTCTAACCTCTCCCTCTCCTCCCTTTCCTCTACCCTCCTCCTCCCTGTCCTTCCATCTCATCCACCATCACCTCTCCTCTTCTATTTACCCCCCTCAATCCTCCCTAATCCATCTTCTCCCTCTCCATTCCTCTAACCTCTCCCTCTCCTCACTTTCCTCTACCCTCCTCCTCCCTATCCTTCCATATCATCCACCATCACCTCTCCTCTTCTCCCCACCCCCCAATCCTCCCTAACCCATCTTCCACCCTCTCCTTTCCTCTAACCTCTCCCTCTCCTCCCTTTCCTCTACCCTCCTCCTCCTCCCTGTTGTTCCATCTCATCCACCCTCACCTCTCCTCTTCTGTTTACCCCCTCAATCCTCCCTAATCCATCTTCTCCCTCTGTATTCCTCTAACCTCTCCCTCTCCTCCCTTTCCTCTACCCTCCTCCTCCTCCTCCCTGTCCTTCCATCTCATCCACCATCACCTCCTCTTCTGTTTACCCCCCTCAATCCTCCCTAATCCATCTTCTCCCTCTGTATTCCTCTAACCTCTCCCTCTCCTCCCTTTCCTCTACCCTCCTCCTCCTCCCTGTCCTTCCATCTCATCCACCATCACCTCTCGTCTTCTATTTACCCCCTCCATCCTCCCTAATCCATCTTCTCCCTCTCCATTCCTCTCACCTCTCCCTCTCCTCCCTTTCCCCTACCCTCCTCCTCCTCCCTGTCCTTCCATCTCATCCACCATCACCTCTCCTCTTCTATTTAACCCCCCTCCATCCTCCATAATCCATCTTCTCCCTCTCCATTCCTCTAACCTCTCCCTCTCCTCCCTTTCCTCTACCCTCCTCCTTCCAGTCCTTCCATCTCATCCACCAGCACCTCTCCTCTTCTCCCCACCCCCCAATCCTCCCTAACCCATCTTCCACCCTCTCCTTTCCTCTAACCTCTCCCTCTCCTCCCTTTCCTCTACCCTCCTCCTCCTCCCTGTGCTTCCATCTCATCCACCCTCACCTCTCCTCTTCTGTTTACCCCTCAATCCTCCATAATCCATCTTCTCCCTCTCCATTCCTCTAACCTCTCCCTCTCTTCCCTTTCCTCTACCCTCCTCCTCCCTGTCCTTCCATCTCATCCACCATCACCTCTCCTTTTCTCCCCACTCCCCAATCCTCCCTAACCCATCTTCCACCCTCTCCTTTCCTCTCACCTTTCCCTCTCCTCCCTTTCCTCTACCCTCCTCCTCCTCCCTGTCCTTCCATCTCATCCACCATCACCTCTCTTTTCTCCCTACCCACCCTCAGTCCTCCCTAACCCATCTTCCACCCTCTCCCTTCCTCTCACCTCTCCTTCTTGTCCCTCTTCCTCCCTGTCCTTCCATCTCATCCACCCTCACCTCTCCTCTTCTCCCCCCCCCCAATCCTCCCTAAACCATCTCCTCTCACCCTCCCTTTCCTCTGGCCCTTCCCCTCTCACCCTACCTCTCTTCTCCCCAACCCCCTCCTCCCCTGCCCTCTTTTTCCATCCTCTCACCCTCCCCCTCTCCCATTTCCCTCAGTACCCTTCTTCTCACCTGTCTCTCTTTATGATCTCGTATTCCCCCCTCCCTCTGTTTTATCGATGTGCTGGTGTAGGCATTGCTGCTTACACAACAAGGAAATAGATTTGTTGTGATTACTAAAACAGTGCAGATTGGGAAGGCAGGAGGGGATTCAAGATTGTTATTTATATTTATATATAATCATATTTTACATAAAACATATAACGATTCTACATGGACTGGTCAGTGTTTCTCTGCTCCTATGAGGTACCTGGGTGTTAGAGCTGGTTGCTCACTAGGTAAAACGGAGTTACTTAAGGTGCAGGATCGCACAGGCATAAGACAGAGGGGAACTTACAACGTTGTTTTTATTATAATAATTATTCCCTGAATATAAATACAGAGATTTCTGCGGCGATCCCTGTGTTTACTTCGCAAAAGTAGCCCCCATAGAGAACCTATGGGGGCTGCTTTCCTGCCAAATTCATCAAGCTTTGGAATGCAAAGCATGCCAGAGCTTGACCCCGGTAGCTAACACATACAGTACTTACAGACCTTTCCATTCTCCCCTCCAGGAGAAACCTGCAGAGGAGATGCAGCTGACCACTTTGGTGGCGGGAGTGGACTCTTCAGGGCATTAGGCCCGGCCCCACGTCGTGAGATGGGCCCGACCTATCCATACAGACCCACAATTCCAGGTATTCTCTCCCCATCCTGCCCACTTCATTAAGATGTGGACGGGATGTGGCAATAAAGAAAATATAATTATCGTGTCTCCCGGATGTAGCCTTAATCTTCAGTACCCAGGCCCTATTCATCTCTCGACAGCCCTAATTCCTCACTGTCCTCGTGAATACATAGATCATTCTATGCCTCTCTCCACCATATCCCCCAGCAGGTGCTCACTTGTGGATTGTTCCCATTGGTAATTTAAAATTCTGCAACCTGCCTAGGTACACCACTTCCTTCCTTCATCAGTCGCAAACCAGGAAGCAATGCACAGAAATGAGGCCAGGGTGCTAAAGGCAAAGGGTGGTGAAGAAACTTTCAGTAGGTGCTCTGGCACATTTCTCACTATACTAATGAGTTTATCATTGAGCAGCGGTTCAAAGGGTCAAATTTGCAACAATTATTATTCGGGTGAGGAGGTGATTTATTTTTTTATATGGGCACGCGTCTGTCTTATCACCTTTTGAAATTTGCTTTGGTCTCCAGTAATACCCAGTAATGTCCCTGCTTCTCATGACTCCTATCTTGCATCTTTTAACAGTGGCTATTAAAGGTATTCACCCACCTTGGACTTTTCATGTTTTCCCACTAAGCTGCACAAAGTACTCGACAATGTACCAAAATAAAAAACCCAAAAAAAACATTTTTAATCCAACCATTTGCAAAAATAATTAGGAACAAATAACTGTAGGGATGGCCATCGACCATCGTTGATTCGTAATCATCGATGGTTTATGGCCGATGTGGAATGCTCTTGCCAGTGATGGGGGAGAACCAGAATGTTTTGGGGGTTTTTTTTACAATGTGCCGGGACTCGGACCATAGCGCCGCCCCCGGCACCCGCGAAGCACTGCCCCCAGGTTCTGATTGGCCCACGGGCCAGTCAGCCACGAAAAAGGGATGACCGTCGGTTGGTGAAACCATCGATGGTCATACATTGAATAGTTTGTAGCCATCGATGGCTACTTGTTATTTTGGCATCGATGCTAACCTTTGATGGTAACACCACCGATAGCCATCCCTAAATAACTGAAAATAAGTAACTGGATTAGTACGTACTTGGTAGAAATACCTTGATGTCTACTAGTTTTGCCCATCTAGACACTGCAATTGGGCCCATGCTTCTTGGAAAATACTGCACAAGCTCCATCAGGTTGGAGGGTGATTGTCCACAGACAGCAATTTTCCATGATAGTTTCATGTTGTGACACAGGAAATGTCCAAGGAGGGTGAATACATTTAATAGCCATTGTATTTAGGGACTGCCTATTAACCAGTGATCTACATGATGATTGCATAATGTGTACAGGAGACAAGATTAATGGGATACAATCCTCCAAAATTATATATCTGTGCCGTCTTTTGGAAGATTGCATAGTGTGTACTCTCTATATCGTGTGTTCTGGGATGAAGGGTAAATTGGAACGACCATTGTCTCTTTTGTACGTCTGTCTGATATGTACCTGTGTACCTAGCCTGAAGCAATCAGGATTCAAAGTGAGAAGTCTTAAGATCTATTAATTTGTGATACACTGTATGGTAAATTTAACTTGAAGGATATCATAGATATATAGTGAAAACAAGGGGAATGAAGGTAGCGCTAGTACTAATCCTATTAGGTTGCTGCCTATAGAGGAAAGGGTTGGGGATCACCTTCCCTAATATGGTGCGTATCAAAAAGAAAGATCCTCTGGCGCCTCCTATAGGTTCCGTATATGGCAAATGAAATAGTAATCACAAATTAGTATTAAAACAAATGGTTTATTTTAAGACACCATGAGCATGCTTATGTATGGTGATATAGAGCAATGTAAGATAGGCTTTAGCCAATAAAAAATTATACAAACTCACTAACAACATATAACATAAAACATAAAACAGATACAGTGATAGATAGGAGAACAGACACGCTATATATGCGTTTTACTCTGTTCCTAGAATCCTTTTAAAGATAGTCCAAATATGAGGAGGTAAGATATATGCAGATATCCTCCTAAGTGATATAAGTCTCAAGTGATAGTTCCAAAATGTATATGCACATGTGCTTACCGCACTGGATGATGTTCCTCCAAATAGTGGCTTTTTCGGGAGGTAAATCAGTTTGAAGTAGTTTGCCGGCAAACTTGGGGTGCTCTACGTATATGGACGTGAACCAGGTCCCCCTCCACTGTCATCAACGCGTTTCGCCTACTACTAGGCTTCCTCAGGATGGTGTGCGGATGTCCTTCTTACTGACCTATTTATACCTCCTCGCTCTGTATTACCTGCTCTGCCGCATGCACTTCACTTCCGGCCGGCGGCTCCACTGTGTTCGCGTCACTTCCGATTATTCTCGATCGTTGGATGGGGCAGTGGCGGTCTTTTGGATACCCTAGATAGGCTGGAACTAAAGATATTAGCCTAGTAACTGTTGTGGCGCAAGCTGGAGAGTCAAATGACAGGTAGGACAGGCTCTGCTCAAAATTATTTCTTAGGAAATTTTACAAAGTAAAGGCCCCCCATACACAGTGCGATATAGCAGCCGATCCGATGGATTGGTACAATATCGCTGCTATATTGTCCTGTGTGTGGACATCATATCGGTCAGTGCGCACTCCCGTAGGGTCGTACGTCGCACCTCCAGATCTTACTGCATGTTCACTTGATCTGGGGATGTGATGTACTATCCCATGCAGCGCTATGCGGGGGGGTATGGTGCCCTCATATCAGGCAGTCGGCTACCTGATCGTTCAGTGTGTGGGGACCGCCCGATATGTCGGCCGTCGCATCGCAAGGTGCATATCGCACCGTATATGGGGGCCTTTTACTTCAATCTAATTTCAGATCAGGGAAGCCTAGAGCAGCGGTATTTTGTGAGTAGACTACTGGAGCCTAAAGACCCACTAACTACGATGTACTGTAGATACTGTATACTGTAAGTGTGTTAGGCATTTTTTATTTTGTGTACGTAAACACTGGCAAAACCTACCATACTGAAGAAATGTCTCTGTCTGCGCTATGTGAAAGCGAATGGACTCTTATCCCAGCAAAGGAATATGGACCTCCTTCAGAGGCGGCTGCACGGAGTGATTTGTCGTAGCGAGCGATGTTTTTTTCAACTGCGCATCCGTGTACATGGCAGTGCTTGTGCGCAAGCCTGTCTTCCTGACCGCAATCCTCTTGCTCGCCAGTCACTACGAGGTCATAGCTGTGATTGACATTTCGTGCCGTTTGTGGGTGGTTACAGGGGAAGGTGCTTGTGAACGGGGGTGTGGTGGTGCGCACGCAGGTGTGGTTGACCTTAAAAAGGGCGTTTTAAGGGCGTGCATATATTACTGAGCGAGTCATCACACACGTCATCTCGTTGCAATAACGACGCTACTGCTCGCAGAGCTAAGGGTAGCCCAGGTCTACCTTAAGCATTGCTAGTGCTGGAGACGGTTTCTGCCTCAACCGATGTTTGTAGGCAATTAACAATGTAACAGGTGTTAATCGTGCTGACGTAGGTTGCCGCCTGCGACCGACTCTGAATTAGGCCGTAGAGATAGGAGGTGTGCTTTCATTGTGTGGGTGTTTCCGCGCTTACGATGTGCGTTGCGACTGAGCACTCGTTTTGCATATTCTCGATCACTTTGGGTGCGACCTATCGCTCCCGAGCGACCGCCTCTGAATGAGGTCCTATGTCATTCTGCCCATATCTCTCGCTGGATAAAGCACATTTGAAACATACAGCAACTGTTGGCTGCAACAGTTTCTCACAGATTGATGGCTGAAGTTTATTTTTGGCTACATGGGTTTAAGAAAACATTTTGCTTTTGTCTTTTACATATAGATGTAGTGTCTACATGGCAACTGTCATGTGAAGGACTCTATAAAGTAATGTTATAATACTCTAATCTTCCACCTGACAGTGAAAACAAACAGCCATCATTTTGAGTATAGCGCAGTGGTTCCCAAACTTTCTTGAATCGTGGCACCTTAGAGTAACAACATTTTTTTTTCACAGCACCCCTCTGTCAAACTTTATTTTATTGAGAAATATAGCAACATTATTAAATTAAGTAAACTGCTTATACGACTTCCCTAGGTCCAGTAATATGATGGTAGACTGGGTTGTGCTCTGTTTGTTCATATATTTAATGATTGGCAGCCACCGGCATTGGCTTTGCCTATCACATTGACATAAATTATTTGACTAGGTTTTGGACCACCCAGTTTGGGAAACACTGGTATAGATTGAGACAGGGGCGTAAGTTCATGCCAGGTTCCTTGAGGCAAAATATATGGTGGTGCCCCCCACCCTGCCCCTGTTATGTTCTGGGTTGTTTGTGGACCTGGGGTGGTAGCAGGAGCAATCACAGAAGCGGGTTTGAATAAAAAACTAGGGGGGTCATTCAGACCCACTCGCGAGCGGCAGTACGCTCGCAAGTGGGTCGATGTTCCCCACTGCGCATGCGCACGACGGAGGGAGCTCCGTCGTGCGCATGCGCGAGACCCGACGAGCGAAGGACTTTCCTTCGCTCAGAGTGTCTCATCAAAGGGGGCGTGCTGTCGATGGTGACTGACAGCACGCCCCCTTTGGTGGGCATGCCGGGGGCGTGCCTGCCAGACGGAGGCGTTCCCAAGGGAACGCCTACCGTCTGAAGCCGGCCCCACTGACATCACTAGTGATGTCAGTGGGAGTGATTTTGGCTCTGATAGAGCCAAAATCACTCCTGGCCTTGCGGTTGAGAAACTCAACCGCAGGCTTTTACTCGCAGTTCTGATGGTCGCGATGGTCAAGACCATCGCGACCATCATTCTGCACGCTCGTATATGCTGTGGGTGAGAGGAGAGGGAGGGCTCCACCCACGGCCACTCCAGGTTTTGGTTCTCTTAGCCTGGTAACAGGCTTGATTGGGTTCCCACCTGAGAGTGGCCAATATAAGCCTAGTGTGTTGAGGGCTTATTGTCTCACCTGGGAGAGCAGACAGGGAGTTTGCTCAGAGACACTTGGAAAACCTATCTGTGAGTACTGTGCTCTGCTGTGCTGTGCTGTGCTGTGCTTTGTTGCTGGCGAGGGCATTAGGCCCTGCCAGGTTCTGGTAGTGAGGGAACTACCTGTGAAGTTAGTGCCCCGACAGGGCTAGGATTTACTTTTATGTTTTCTTTGTGTTATTTCTGACATTGTACAATAAAGACTGGTGCCGACCAGCTTGTACTCGCATCCAGACTGGTGTGCTGCTTCCCTGCTGCTGTGTGTGTGTGTAAGGAAGGAGTCCCCTACCCAGGAGAGGGACCCCCTAATCTAACTGTGTCACAATATATATATAATTTTTATAAATTGCAATCAGAAAATGTGTTCCAAGATATATTCACAACAGACCCCTTAATTACATAATTGTTCCCGTCAAAATACTTTTTAGGAGATACCTTTACGGTGAATGTGTGAGCGATGATATCCTATATATTGCAATATTACTACATTTAGGTCAGTGATTTCATTTCTCCAATAGCAGCAGAGTTAACAGATACCGGAGGAAATACTGTATATCAAGTTTTTAAGAGAGATAAAGTGGAGAGAGATTAAATACCAACCAATCAGTTTCTTACTGCCATGTTACCGGCTGTGTTTGAAAAATGACAATTAAGAGCTGATTGGTTGGTATTTTAGCTCTCTCCACTTTATCTCTTTCCAAATCTTGATACATCTCCCCATAATATTAAACCTTCTAAAGACTGAAGGAGTTGCCCATGACAACTAACCAGATTCTAAGCTATCATATTATAGAATCTATTAGATAAATAATAGCTATAACCTGATTGGCTGCTATGGGCAACACCTCCACTTGTCGTCTGTAGAAGGTTTGATAAATTGAATCTTATTCTTATTCTTGGACAGTGTCATTTTTCCGTGAAGTTGTTTTCAGGTAAGTTCTATACACTGTACAGTAGTTCCTGTGCCTGTTACATAACACCCCAATGTTGTACTGAACAGTACCGAACAACACTTGGATTTATAAAGACCATCGCGACCATCGGGCTTGCGACAAGACCCTGCGGTAGGGTCTCGCTTCCGCAAGCCCAGGAGTGATTTTGGCTCTATCAGAGCCAAAATCACTCCCACTGACATCATTACTCATGTCAGTGGGGCCAGACTCAGACGGTAGGCGTTCCCATGGGAACGCCTCCGTCTGGCAGTCACGCCCCCGGCACGCTCACCAAAGGGGGCGTGCTGTCAATCAACATCGACAGCACGCCCCCTTTGGTGCGAGACACGGAGAGCCCGTCGCTATCCCGGTCTCACACATGCGCACGACGGAGCTCCCTCCATCATGCGCATGCGCAGTGGGGAAACATCAACCCGTTTGCAAACGTCCTTTGCTCGCAAACGGGTCTGAATGACCCCCATTAACAGTATATCTAAGAATTGTGCGTGAAAAACGGAGAAGTGTTTTGTTTTCGGTGTAGGGGGCTGGAGGTTGGGACTATACCTTACACACATCCGTAATGTTTAGCAAGACTGTAAAACCATCGGTAGCATCGCAGCCTCACGCACACTTGCACAAGCTCTGACCTTAATCAGAAATTGCTAACTTCCACGCACGCTATCAGGCCTCAAGCTGCGTAGGCCATTGCAGTGGATAATTTATGCACGCCCCTGCAACGGCGTCGAAATGCACTGGTACGCCTGCGTTCGCCCGCCCACTCCCTTGTCACCACCCACAAACGGCACTTCCTATCAATCACTCTGCGATGGGTCTGCGTAATCACTGCGATCGCAGTCCCAATCCCAATGGCTAGTTCGCGCGCTGCGATGCATGCGCAGTATGCATCAATAATCGCAGTTGTGTACGGTAGTGAATAAGTCCCTTAATTAACACTTCAGTCAATTTGTTTTAACCATCTGGGCTCAAGCATGGATGTCCTTAAAACCTGGACTGTAATGGCGGAGTTTGGGAACCTCTGCACTACACGACTTGTAGAGACGATTCGACCAACTGGGGAACGGGCTGAGTGAATGCGTGGCTCTATACACTGCATTATGTATGGCTACATACATTCAGACCCGCTCGCTAGGATGCGATTGCTCGTAGCTGGCCGATATTTGCAATCTGCGCATGCGTATGTATCGCAATGCGCGTGTGCGAACCACTGCGAAAGATCGGGAAGCGTACGCTCGCTGCGCATAGACAGCCCGGCTGAATGAGTGACAGGAGAAGCCGTTTGTGGGTGGTGACAGGGGCTGGGCATTAAAAACGGGGGAGTGGAGGTACGAAAGCAGGCGTGCCTGAGTGTTTCAACGCTGTTTCAGAGGCGCGCATAATTAACAGGCAGCGTCATAGTACACGTCACCTGGTTGTATTTCACACTGAAGTGATCGCAGTGCTTGCGGCAAGGTATAATCAACCTCAAGCGCTGCGATCGCATCCGATGGTGCTCGATGTACCAATTTTCAATCATGCACTTCCAGCAGATGACGTGTGCAAGTGGGCGTCTTATGAATGGCTGGTGGGCGTCTGCATACACTAAGTGATCGCACGCCAAGACATAGTGGACGTGATATAATGCCTGCATATGATTGCCTGACTTGCTGGGCGTGCGTAGATTTGCATATGCTGGGAGCGAGCAAAAGCATCTAGCGAGCGGGTCAGAATGAGCTCCAGTGTTCGCTTCAGTGAATGAAAGCTATAGAATGACGGTCTGAACGATTAAGCATTTTCAAACTTAAACAATCCAGACCGTTATTTCTGCCGTTTTCAAGCTGTGTACATACCCATACACGATACGATAATTGTTCAAAACTGTTGTGAATCAGTAAGATTGTTCAGTGTATGGCCGACTTAACTGTCATACGGCTTTAGCTAATGTTTATGAAGGTGTTAGTAATTTGTTGAATACAGGTGGGAGGGGACAGAGGGCCTGATTCGGACCTGCTCGCGAGCACTGAGCGCTCGCAAGCTGGTCAATGGTGCCCTAGTGCGCATGCGCACAACGGAGGGAGCGCCATCGTGCGCATGCGCGAGACCCAGATAGTGACAGCCAAGCTGTCGCTCTGGGTCTCGCACCAAAGGGGGCGTGCTGTCAATGTTGATTGACAGCACGCCCCCTTTGGTGGGCGTGTAGGGGGCGTGGCTGCCAGACGGAGGTGTTCCCATGGGAACGCCTACCGTCTGGGTCCGGCCCCACTGACATCACTAGTGATAGAGCCAAAATCACTCCAGGGCTTGCGGTCACTGAGACCCTACTGCAGGGTGTCGTCGCAAGCCCGATGGTCGCGATGGTCTTGACCATCGCGACCATCATCATGGACGCTCGCATAAGCTGTGGGTGGTAACCCACAGCTATGCGAGCGTCCAGGAGGACACTCCAAAAAAAAAAAACGCCCTGATTCAGAGCGGGCTCTGAATCAGGCCCAGAGTTTATTCCAACTGTCATTAAATTCCAACCTGATGACATAATTTTTATCAGGCTCAAAGATGGATAGATAGAGATAGAGAGATAGATAGATAGATCTATTTAGGTTATGTAGGTCTGATTTTTGACCATCTGCTGTTAATGAAAGTCTCTCCTCTCCTTCCATTGCACGTTAGCTTAAAGAAAATACTTTAGCACATGAGGTTTTTAAAGTATTAGTCTATCAGTTGCCAGCTCACCTGTGTCCAGTGGTGGCACTGCCGCCACTCAATGGGGTACGGCTGCTAAACGGACCAGAATTGACCAGTCTTCAATGTGCCTGGCCTGCTGAGTGAAACTACTGTATGTTGAGGTCTGATACGGCCCAGATCGCTTGTGCAGCAGTGATGAGCCTACTGTCCAGCTGCAAGAGCCCATTGGGAAGTAACCTGCTAGAAAAGTTACTAAATTAGGATTAATAATAATAATAATAATATTAATAATAATAATAATAAGTACTGGCCAATGAGATGCAGCCTTAGCCCTTGAACTTCTCACCAGTAATAACCTTTTCCGAGGGGCTCTTATGACGGTATAGAAATAAATAAAATGAACCTCGCATATAGGCCTAGTAGTTACAGAGGATATCGACACAATTGATTAATTGTTTATCAAATGGCAGCATATGCATATATCATATATACACTGTATATACAGTCAGGTCCATAAATATTGGGACATTGACAGAATTTTCAGATTTTGGCCTCTATTCACCACCACAATGGCTTTGAAATGAAACAAACACGATGTGATTTAACTGCAGACTTTCAGATTTAATTTGAGGGTAATTACATCCAAATCAGGTGAACAGTGTAGGAATTACAACGGTTTCTATATGTGCCTCCCACTTTTTAAGGGGCCAAAAGTAATGGGACAAACTAAACAATCCTAAATCTAACTTTCACTTTTTAATACTTTGTTGCAAATCCTTTCCAGGGAATTACAGCCTGAAGTCTGGAACGCATAGACATCACCAGACGCTGGGTTTCATCCCTGGTGATGCTCTGCCAGGCCTCTACTGCAAATGTTTTCAGTTCCTGCTTGTTCTTGGGGCATTTTCCCTTCAGTTTTGTCTTCATCAAGTGAAATGCATGCTCAATCGGATTCAGGTCAGGGGATTGACTTGGCCATTGCATAACATTCCACTTTTTAGCCTTAAAAAACTCTTTGGTTGCTTTTGCAGTATGCTTCGGGTCATTGTCCGTCTGCACTGTGAAGCGCCGTCCAATGAGTTCTGAAGCATTTGACTGAATATGAGCATATAATATTGCCCGAAACACTTCAGAATTCATGCTGCTGCTTTTGTCAGCAGTCACATCATCAATAAATACAAGGGAACCAGTTCCATTGGCAGCCATACATGCCCACGGCATGACACTACCACCACCATGCTTCACTGATGAGGTGGTATGTTTTGATTCATGAGCAGTTCCTTTCCTTCTCTTCTCTTCCCATCACTCTGGTACAAGTTGATCTTTGTCTCATCTGTCAATAGGATGTTGTTCCAGAACTGTAATGGCTTTTTTAGATGTTGTTTGGCAAACTGTAATCTGGTCTTCCTGTTTTTGTGGCTCACCAATGGTTTACATCTTGTGGTTAACCCTCTATATTCACTCTTGTGAAGTCTTCTCTTGATTGTTGACTTTGACACATATACATCTACCTCCTGGAGAGTGTTCTTGATTTGGCCAACTGTTGTGAAGAGGTTTTTCTTCACCAGGGAAATAATTCTTTTGTCATCCACCACAGTTGTTTTCCGTGGTCTTCTGGGTCTTTTGGTGTTGCTGAGCTCTCCGGTGCATTCTTTCTTTTTAAGAATGTTCCAAACAGTTGATTTGGCCACACCTAATGTTTTTGCTATCTCTCTGATGGGTTTGTTTTGATTTTTCAGCCTAATGATGGCTTGCTTCACTGATAGTGACAGCTCTTTGGATCTCATATTGAGAGTTGACAGCAACTGATTCCAAATGCAAATGTCACACCTAGAATCAACCTTAGACCTTTTACCTGCTTAATTGATAATGAAATAACGAGGGAATAGCCCACACCTGTCCATGAAATAGCTTTTGAGTTGATAGTCCCATTACTTTTGGCCCCTTAAAAAGTGGGAGGCACATATTGAAACTGTTGTAATTCCTACACCGTTCACCCGATGTGGATGTAATTACCTTCAAATTAAATCTGAAAGTCTGCATTTAAAGCACATCTTGTTTGTTTCATTTCAAAACCATTGTGGTGGTGAATAGAGGCCAAAATCTGAAAATTCTGTCAATGTCCCAATATTTATGGACCTGACTGTATATATATATATTAGGGGTGAGCGGGTTCGGATTTCTGAAATCCGAACCCCCCCGAGCCCCCCCGATCCGAGTCCGATCCGAATCAGGCTCGACTTTTCCCGCCTGACTCGGATCTGAAATCGAGGCAAAACGTCATCATCCCGCCTTCCGAGTCTCGCGGGTTTTGGATCCTATATAAGGTACCCACGTCGGCGCCATTTTCTCACTCGGCTGTGGACAGTGAAGAGGGAGGGTGGGAGTTAGGGCTGTGTAGTGTAGTGTAGTGTAGTGCTGCTGTTGTCCACTACTTCAAAGTCCATAGGGGCTGGCTGTGTTGTGCTGTGCTGCTGTTGTTAATAGGGGCTGTGTCCACTACTTCAAAGTCCATAGGGGCTGGCTGGACTGTGTTGTGCAGTCAGTTCTCCATAGGGGCTGTGTCCACTCCAAAGTCCTGTGCAGTGTCCCAGTCCTAAAGGAGTGCTGCAGTGTTGTCCAGGGGGTGCTCTGTCCATCAGGGGTGCTCCCCCCAAGTGCTAAAAAAATAATATATTTTCTGTGTTTGTGAATTGTGTGCGCAGTAGCCGCACGTGCATCAACAAAGTAGTGCCAAGCGTGCGCCTGTGTCATAAGTAAAGGGCCGGCTGGCTTGACCGTTAAGGGTGCTGTAACCCCCGAAAGTACACTCCAGTCCAAACCAAAAAAAAAATTATTTTCTGTGTTTGTGAATTGTGTGCGCAGTAGCCGCACGTGCATCAACAAAGTAGTGCCAAGCGTGCGCCTGTGTCATAAGTAAAGGGCCGGCTGGCTTGACCGTTAAGGGTGCTGTAACCCCCGAAAGTACACTCCAGTCCAAACCAAAAAAAAAATTATTTTCTGTGTTTGTGAATTGTGTGCGCAGTAGCCGCACGTGCATCAACAAAGTAGTGCCAAGCGTGCGCCTGTGTCATAAGTAAAGGGCCGGCTGGCTTGACCGTTAAGGGTGCTGTAACCCCCGAAAGTACACTCCAGTCCAAACCAAAAAAAAAATTATTTTCTGTGTTTGTGAATTGTGTGCGCAGTAGCCGCACGTGCATCAACAAAGTAGTGCCAAGCGTGCGCCTGTGTCATAAGTAAAGGGCCGGCTGGCTTGACCGTTAAGGGTGCTGTAACCCCCGAAAGTACACTCCAGTCCAAACCAAAAAAAAAATTATTTTCTGTGTTTGTGAATTGTGTGCGCAGTAGCCGCACGTGCATCAACAAAGTAGTGCCAAGCGTGCGCCTGTGTCATAAGTAAAGGGCCGGCTGGCTTGACAGTTAAGGGTGCTGTAACCCCCGAAAGTACACTCCAGTCCAAACCAAAAAAAAAATTATTTTCTGTGTTTGTGAATTGTGTGCGCAGTAGCCGCACGTGCATCAACAAAGTAGTGCCAAGCGTGCGCCTGTGTCATAAGTAAAGGGCCGGCTGGCTTGACCGTTAAAGGGTGCTGTAACCCCCGAAAGTACACTCCAGTCCAAACCTAAAAAAAAAATATTTTCTGTGTTTGTGAATTGTGTGCGCAGTAGCCGCACGTGCATCAACAAAGTAGTGCCAAGCGTGCGCCTGTGTCATAAGTAAAGGGCCGGCTGGCTTGACCGTTAAGGGTGCTGTAACCCCCGAAAGTACACTCCAGTCCAAACCAAAAAAAAAATTATTTTCTGTGTTTGTGAATTGTGTGCGCAGTAGCCGCACGTGCATCAACAAAGTAGTGCCAAGCGTGCGCCTGTGTCATAAGTAAAGGGCCGGCTGGCTTGACCGTTAAGGGTGCTGTAACCCCCGAAAGTACACTCCAGTCCAAACCAAAAAAAAAATTATTTTCTGTGTTTGTGAATTGTGTGCGCAGTAGCCGCACGTGCATCAACAAAGTAGTGCCAAGCATGCGCCTGTGTCATAAGTAAAGGGCCGGCTGGCTTGACCGTTAAGGGTGCTGTAACCCCCGAAAGTACACTCCAGTCCAAACCAAAAAAAAAATTATTTTCTGTGTTTGTGAATTGTGTGCACTGTGGCTGCACGTGCATCAACAAAGGAGCAGCGCCAAGCGTGCGCCTGTGTCCCATAAGTAAAGAGCCGGCTGGCTCATTTCTTAAAGGGTGGTGTAACCCACAAAGTGCACTACTCTCCAGCAAAAATAAAATAATATTTTCTGTGTTTGTGTGCGCTTTAGCCGCACGTATATATATCAATATAACATAAATGGAGGACCAAACTTTCTCCGATAAAAATAAAATAGGGAAAGATCAAGAACCTCTTCCTCCTAGTGCTGTTGCTGCTGCTGGGAGTTGTTCATCATCCCAGAGAGGAAGTAGGAACATCACTACTTTTACTAAACAATTGACCCTCCAACAGTCCCTAGCGATGAGGATGAAGTACGACAGCAGTCATCCTGAAGCAAAACGTATAACTGAGGCCTTGACTGCTATGTTGGTGTTAGACGTGCGTCCGGTATCCGACATTAGTGCAGTGGGATTTAGACAATTGATGGAGTTAGTGTGTCCTCGGTTCCAAATCCCGTCTAGATTCCACCTGCATCCTCAAAGCAGCAGCGACAAGCGTGCGTCTGTCTGTTAAAGGGTGGTGACACCCTCAAAGTGTGCTACACAAACAATTAAAATATTGTTCTTTTTTTTTCTGTCTTTGTGAATTGTGTGGGCTGTAGCCGCACCTGCATCCTTAAAGCAGCAGCGACAAGCGTGCGTCTGTCTGTTAAAGGGTGGTGACACCCTCAAAGTGTGCTACACAAACAATTAAAATATTGTTCTTTTTTCTGTCTTTGTGAATTGTGTGGGCTGTAGCCGCACCTGCATCCTTAAAGCAGCAGGGACAAGCGTGCGTCTGTCTGTTAAAGGGTGGTGACACCCTCAAAGTGTGCTACACAAACAATTAAAATATTGTTCTTTTTTCTGTCTTTGTGAATTGTGTGGGCTGTAGCCGCACCTGCATCCTTAAAGCAGCAGCGACAAGCGTGCGTCTGTCTGTTAAAGGGTGGTGACACCCTCAAAGTGTGCTACACAAACAATTAAAATATTGTTCTTTTATTTTTGGTCTTTGTGAAATGTGTGGGCTGTAGCCGCACCTGCATCCTTAAAGCAGCAGCGACAAGCGTGCGTCTGTCTGTTAAAGGGTGGTGACACCCTCAAAGTGTTCTACACAAACAATTAAAATATTATTCTTTTTTTTTCGGTCTTTGTGAAATGTGTGGGCTGTAGCCGCACCTGCATCCTTAAAGCAGCAGCGACAAGCGTGCGTCTGTCTGTTAAAGGGTGGTGTAACTCTCAAAGTGTTCCAAAAAATAAAAAACTATTTTTTTAATGTGTTTGTGACTTGTGTGCGATGTAGCCACACTTGCATCCTCAAAGCAGCAGCGACAAGCGTGCGTCTGTCTGTTAAAGGGTGGTGACACCCTCAAAGTGTGCTACACAAACAATTAAAATATTGTTCTTTTTTTTTTGGTCTTTGTGAAATGTGTGGGCTGTAGCCGCACCTGCATCCTTAAAGCAGCAGCGACAAGCGTGCGTCTGTCTGTTAAAGGGTGGTGACACCCTCAAAGTGTTCTACACAAACAATTAAAATATTGTTCTTTTTTTTTCGGTCTTTGTGAAATGTGTGGGCTGTAGCCGCACCTGCATCCTTAAAGCAGCAGCGACAAGCGTGCGTCTGTCTGTTAAAGGGTGGTGTAACTCTCAAAGTGTTCCAAAAAATAAAAAACTATTTTTTTAATGTGTTTGTGACTTGTGTGCGATGTAGCCACACTTGCATCCTCAAAGCAGCAGCGACAAGCGTGCGTCTGTCTGTTAAAGGGTGGTGACACCCTCAAAGTGTGCTACAGAAACAATTAAAATATTGTTCTTTTTTTTTCTGTCTATGTGAATTGTGTGGGCTGTAGCCGCACCTGCATCCTTAAAGCAGCAGCGACAAGCGTGCGTCTGTCTGTTAAAGGGTGATGACACCTCAAAGTGTTCTACACAAACAATTAAAATATTGTTCTTTTTTTTTTCGGTCTTTGTGAAATGTGTGGGCTGTAGCCGCACCTGCATCCTTAAAGCAGCAGCGACAAGCGTGCGTCTGTCTGTTAAAGGGTGGTGACACCTCAAAGTGTTCTACACAAACAATTAAAATATTCTTCTTTTTTCTGTCTTTGTGAATTGTGTGGGCTGTAGCCGCACTTGCATCCTCAAAGCAGCAGCGACAAGCGTGCGTCTGTCTGTTAAAGGGTGGTGTAACCCTCAAAGTGTGCTCCACAAACAATAAAAATATTCTTTTTTTTTTTCTGTCTTTGTGAATTGTGTGGGCTGTAGCCGCACTTGAATCCTCAAAGCAGCAGCGACAAGCGTGCGTCTGTCTGTTAAAGGATTACATCGGTGACAGCATCCAAGTAGGCATGTCAGACAGTCCGTACCTGTACTGGCAGGAAAAAGAAGCAATTTGGAGGTCCCTGTACAAACTGGCTCTATTTTACCTGAGTTGCCCCCCCTCCAGTGTGTACTCCGAAAGAGTGTTTAGTGCAGCCGGGAACCTTGTCAGCGAAAGGCGTAGGAGGTTGCTTCCACAAAATGTGGAGAAGATGATGTTCATAAAATGAATTATCAACTCTTCCAGGGAGACCAGCCTCCAGAACGTACAGAGGGACCTGTGGTTCCAGCAGGGACGAATTAATACTCTGTGAGGATGAGGATGTACACACTGAAGAGGGTGAGGAATCGGTGGATGAGGAGGATGAGGATGACATCTTGCCTCCGTAGAGCCAGTTTGTGCAGGGACACATTAATTGCCAGCTTGTTTTGTGGGGGCCCAAACGAACCAATAATTTCAGCCACAGTTGTGTGGCAGACCCTGGCGCTGAAATGATTGATTTGTTAAAGTGTGCATGTCCTGTTTATACAACATAAGGGTGGGTGGGAGGGCCCAAGGACAATTCCATCTTGCACTTCTTTTTTTTCTTTGCATTATGTACAGTTTGGGGCCTAGTTTTTCTAACTGCCATCCTGTCTGCCACTGCAGTGTCACTCCTAGATGGGTCACGTGTTTGTGCCGCCCACTCGTGTCGCTTAGCATAGTCATCCAGCTACCTCGGTGCAACCTTTTGGACATGAAAACACTATTGTGAGGTGTGAGGTGTTCAGAATAGACTGGAAATGAGTGGAAATTAAGGTTATTGAGGTTAATAATAGCATAGGAGCAGAGAAACCAACAAATTCTGTGATTTTAGCTGTTTTTATGCTTTTTTAAAAAAAAATACAGATCCAAAACACAAAACCCAGAACCCAAAACACGGAAGGGTGGTTTTGGCAAAACCAATCCAGATCCAAAACACGAAGAAAGATCCAGATCCAAAACCAAAACACAAAACACGAAAAGTGGCCGGTGCACACCCCTAATATATATATATATATAGGACACTGTATTGCTTGGTTGAACACACAATAGTTAATTATGGCAGCATTGTATAAGAAAGTTGCTAAATGGGATCAATTAATAAGGAGGGGCTCTAGACTGCACACCCTAATAGCAATGAAAGGTGCCATCATGCTGAGATTTTAAAGTAACATATACAAAAAACAGAGTTGCAGATGCACTATGCAATCATTACTGTATACATTTAAATTTATTATATAGAATTTCAGAGGTAGTTTGCATATCAATGGCCACTGATACGGGCCTGCCCACCAGCGTCAAGGTCATAGGTACAAGTAAGTCCTATTTATATTGTTAGTGTCATTTTATTTGGGGTGAGCGTTTGGGTGTGGGGCCCCCTGAGCTGTTCCGGCTGGACCTCTCCGGGGCATCACTATTTAATACATATTAGAGATGAGATGAGCGGTTCGGATTCTGTGGAATCCGAACCGCTCCGAACATTGGGGATCCGAGTCCACCCGAACCCTGTTCGGGTGTTCACCGCCTGACTCGGATCTGGCGGCTGCCTGATGTCGGATTCTCACTAGAGAATCCGACATCAGGGCTCCTATTGTGTAGGGCAGAGCGCTGTGATAGCGGTCTGCCCTACACAGACACAAACACACAGCCGCCAGCGACAGCTGTGTGTTTGTTACAGCAGCCAATGAGAGTCACACAGACTCTCATTGGCTGCTGCACGGAGGGAGCCGGCTGGAGCTCACACATGAGCTCCATCTTCCGGCTCCCTCCTCAGCGTGTGACAGCAGAGCAGACGGCGCGGGAGTGGAGATACAGGTAAGTTTATTTTATTTTTTTTTACTTGTGCAAGGGCCGGGGGTGCTACTGGGGGGGGGTCTGCTACTGGGGGCGTGGGGGGGCCATACTACTGGGGGGGTCTGCTACTGAGGGGCCTGCTACTGGGAGGGGCTATACCTCTGGGGGGGGTCTGCTACTGGGGGGCCATACTACTGAGGGGCCTGCTACTGGGGGGGCATACTACTGGGGGGGGCTTACTACTACTGGGGGGGCCTGCTACTGGGGCAGCCTACTACTGGGGGGCCATACTACAGGGGGAGCTACTACTGGGGCAGCCTACTACTGGGCGGGCTGCTACTGGGGCAGCCTACTACTGGGGGGGCCATACTACTGGGGGGCTGCTAAAGGGGGGCATACTACTGGGGGGCATGCTAATGGGGGGTATACTAGTGGGGGGGCCTGCTAATGGGGGACATTCTACTGGGGGCACTGCATAGGGGACCCTACTACTAAGGGGACTGCATAGGGGGCACCACTGCTGGGGGCATTGTGTAAGGGACACCGCTACTGTGGGCATTGTGTAAAAGGGGCACTACTGTGGGCATTGTGTAAAAGGGTCACTACTGTGGGCATTATGTAAAAGGGGCACTACTGTGTGTCGTAACATAAATAAGAGACACTACTTTATTGTGTAATGTGAATCAGGCCCTATGTGCGGTGTAATGTGAATAAGATTGTGCACTGTGACTCCTTGGGCCGTAGCCCACTATGTAAACAAGTACTGTGATTCTGCTGGCCGTACCCCACTGGGTGGGTGCACTACTTTTCATTTCTGCCACTGCTGTGTGGCAATGTGCTTTATACTGTGGTGTCTGTGTCGTTGTGCCGCTGCTCTGTAGCTTAGTAACCAGTCAGCTCACTGCAACCTTTGGCCAATAATGTTGAAAACAATATTATAAGCTGTGATATGGTCTAAATTGACTGGAAATTAATATTATTGAGGTTAATAATACTCTAGGAAGAAAAAAAAGTCCAATTTATGTGATTTTAGCTTTTTTTGTAAATTTTTGTAAAAAAAATCCAAATCCAAATCCAAAGTCAGTCATCGCAGTTTGGCAAATCCAAATCCAAAGCCGGACGACGAATTAGAACCAAATCCAAATCCAAGTCCGGCAAAAATGGTCCGGCGCACATCCCTAATACATATAGTCACTTTGTATATCACTTTCATGTTTGCTTATTATTTATGTATTTTTTTCACACATATTCTACTCTTATCATTATTACAACACATTGATATGCAAACTACCTCTGAAATTCTATATAATAAATTTAAATGTATACAGTAATGATTGTTTTTTGGGATCAATTAATAGTTCATCCAGGATGCAGAAAAATATATATATCTGGACAATAAAATAAAAATAATGAACTGATGAGAGTAGATCAGTAATAGCGAAGTCTGTTATTGAGACTTTTTAAGACAATGAACGACATAGGGCCTGATTCAGACCCACTCGCGAGCGGCTGTCCGCTCGCAAGTGGGTCGATGTTCTGGACTGAGCATGCGCACGACGGAGGGAGCTCCGTCGTGCGCATGCGCCAGACGCGACGAGCGAAGGAAAGTCCTTCGCTCGTTGTGTCCGATCAAAGGGGGTGTGCTGTCAATGTTGATTGACAGCACGCCCCCTTTGGTAGGCGTGCCGGGGGCGTGCCTCCCTGACGGGGGCGTTCCCACGGGAACGCCTCCCGTTAAAAGCCGGCCCACTGACATCACTAGTGATGTCAGTGGGAGTGATTTTGGCTCTGATAGAGCCAAAATCACTCCGGAGCTTGCGGTTGAAAACCTCAACCGCAGGCTCCGGCTCGCAATTTCGATGGTCGCGATGGTCTCGACCATCGCGGCCATCAAAATGCACGCTCGTATAGCCTGTGGGTGGTGACCCACAGCTATACGAGCGTCCAGAAGGACGCTCCATTTTCATGGAGGCCGGCCCTCATTCAGAGCGTGCGCTCTGCTCAGAGCGTACGGCTCTGAATGAGGGCCATAATCTCATTATAGTCACTGGTCTCAATGAAACAATCTGGGATAATATCCAGCTAGAGAGTAATTACCAGCTTTCATGGGATTAGTCACGTCCCCATAATGATAAAAGTAGTTGATATTGTGGGGCGCTAAACGCGTTTTGATGTGGAATAGCCAACACCTTCTTCAGTAGCAGTGTCCCCAATGTCCAGAGAAATGGCTATATATACCCTTACAGTATGTGAATACAAATGATGAGCAGTTGTAACAAATCAACTGCATAATCAACCAAACCGTACACATGAACACACACAAAAACAGCAAAAACTGAGTACATATGTAGTTAAGCTCTCATGGTGATCATTTCAACATGCTTTATATATATATATAAAAACATACCCAGTAAGTTCAATAGTGGGTATCGTTCTGCGTCGTAGTCCTGGATCACGTGATGTATGATATTATGACGGTATAGGCTGGGGGAAAATACTGCTACATTATAAATCCAGAGACAAATTACCCTCCCTGGCTTATCCTCATATTTACACACTTTTTACTGGAATAATTCTATAAATGTTGAGATAGCAGAGAGTGGAAGTTAATTGTCCTTTAAAAATTAAATGAAATATATGAATTTGCTATTCTGTGATAAAATCAACAATGCTTTATTGGTTAAAAACCATACAGTATAAGTGGATGTATATATTTGTTTATAGTATATTGAGGTAATTTGCTTATATGTTAAAGATCTCTAGATCATGCTTCCTCTTCCCTTATAGTTCAATTGATGTATGTATATTTTACATGTTCAATCTGTCCTCAGTGCTACTGCTCAGCTCATCTTCCTCTCCAAACGTTCTACATCTCCACTGGCTCCACTTCCTCTTCAGAACCCAATTCAAGGTTCATTCACTCACCTACAAAGACATCACCCATTCCTCTCCCATTTACATCTCTGACCATATCTCCCTTTACTCTCCTGTCCATTCACTTCGCTCAACAAAAGCACATCACCTCTCCTGCCATCTGATTACTTCCTCCCATCCCGTCTCCAAGATTTTGCCCGTGCTGCTCCCTACCTCTGGAACTCTCTCCCTCTCCCTATCAGACTCTCCACCTCTCTACAAATCTTCAAACCGTCTCTCAAGACCCACTACTTCATCAAGGCCTATTAGCTCTCATCCTAAACCACTACTACATACTTTTCTTCCCTGTCTACCCCACCTGTGTCACGCCTGTTTGTCTGCCCCTCCCCTTTAGAATGTAAGCTCTCACGAGCAGGGCCCACTACCCCCATTGTGCTACCTCCTTATACTTTCTTCTACTCCTTACTCACCACAAGGGCATCTAACACTTGATTGCTGACTCCCTGCTGCTTATTTTGAGTGTTATGTCTACTAATGCAGCAATGTGTACAAAACATGTCCTTGTCCTCAGGGGCGTTTTAAGAGAGGAGGGGGCCCGTGTGCAGCCTCCGTTTGGGCCCACTCCTCTCTGTCGGCAGCTCAGCGTGGCACTGAGCGCTGTAGATTCTGGCTCCATGCCAGAATCTATAACACATGTGCGGGTCTCCGGGAAAATGGCTCCCGCGCCTACTTTCTTGGGGAACATCTTTTCTGCGCATGCGCAGATCACTGTGAAAATTTCCGCCGCCATTTTCCCAGTGAGTGTTTGCTGCTCTGCAGCGCCGGTCCAGTGCCGAGGAGCAGCACTTCGGGAATTGGCGGAGAGGTAAGTATGATTTCCTGTGTGTGCAGGGCGTGCGGTGTGGGCCCCCCTGGACCCAGGGGCCCGTGTGCACCGCACACCTTGCACCCATTGTAAAGACGCCTATGCTTGTCCTGCATTGTATTGTACTGTAAGTCACTGGTTTCTTGTTCACTTATTTGTTTATGTACTTTGTAAGGCGCTGCGGAACACTTGTGGCGCCATATAAAGAATAATAATAATAATAATGTTCCTACAACATGAAGAAGGTATGAACTATTTATATTCGGCAGATCATACCCAGTACATTGCACCATATGGCTCCATACATTACATTATACTTATCTATTCTCTGGGAGGGGGCCATCAGGTGAGAGGTGCGGGGGCATGGCGTGGCCAAGTGGGCGGTGTGAGGGGCTTGATGGTGTGATGGCATCAACATGGCCCTACCCCCACTATGCAGTGCCACTGTTATCGCCGTTGCACAGTGGGGGCCATGATGATGCGATTCAGAGCGAAACGCGACATCAAGCTGTCTGCTCCGCCCACCTCACTCGAGAAGTGGGTGGCAGCGGGCAACAATAGGAGGCCTCCAAGAGTCACGCAAGCTTTGGCAGTCTCCCAGACGGGTGAGTAGGTAAGTATGACATTACATGACTAAATAACAATATAACTGTATTGTGTTTAAAACATTCACCTTTAATAATTCTTCTACAGAGTGAGAACAGAAACTGAGAATTCTCTTTGTCATGAGTAGAAACAATGTTGCGAGCAGTTGGCTAAGATAAAACTATAGGTGTGTGTCTGCTTAGATCACTTTCATGAGTAATTTAAACCAGAAATTAGCCTAAACTAAGCAGTATTTAATCAGAAACACCAAAGGGAGGTTGTGAAATGGTTGGTGGTTGAACTTGGATATATACACAATGGACCTCATTCAGAGTCGGTCGAAGCGGCCGCACGGTTGTACGGAAAAAGGGGCCGGATATTCAAATGATTCCCTCGCAAGTTGCGTCCCTAAGTTCGGATCGGTAGTTGGCCGACCAAGGGGAGGAAGCGGTCGGAAAACAAAAAAATACGCCCCTTCTCGTACGCATTGCACGTCATCTCCGGGCATATAAGGATTAATCGAGATCATCGGCAACCATCGAAACTGGTCGTAGAGCTTAAGGTTGACCATACCCTCTCTTAAGCTCTACGACTATGTCAGTGTAAAAACCTCCCATGTCACATGTGCCATGACGCTACTTTGTTAATTATGCACTCCCATAAACCGTATGCACTCCCATAAAACGCCGTTCGCATAATTAGGCACGCCTGCGTTCGGATCTCCACTCCTCCGTTTTCAAGCACCTTCCCCTGTTACCACCCACAAACGCCTCCATCTGTCACTCAAACTACCGACCTGGCTGTGTTCAAGGAGAGAGAAATTTCTTATCGTAGCGGCTATTTTGCACACGCGCATTGCGAACTTTACGCATGCGCAGTATAGCGAACATCGGTGGCGTACGACCGTGCGGCCGCTTCGACCGACTCTGAATGAGGTCCAATGTGCTTTATCAGATATCTCCATCTCATTTGACACCTAGGTGTATTCTGCCCTGCAGAGGCGTCTCATGAGATCAGGTGTTTACCTACATGCTGGACAGTGTGGGTGCACAATATGCTCCGTGTACATCAGGTGTAAGTAAGTGACCTCCAATATGCGGAACTTATTTTGGACAGTGTTGCATGTCTGTGATGGGAGGAATATCCTGACAATAGTTTGGGCAATATTTACAAAGCGGAGATATATCTATCTACATATTCATGTCATGCTGTCATTTGGGAGATCCAGATGTTGTATGTCCAGGAGATAGGGGTTTGTGCTGCAAATCACGTCATGGTGACCTCTTCCTACCACCACAGTGTAATGGAGAAATAGACGGGATCCGAAAGGTTTGTCTACTCAAACTTCGTGAGTTTCACAAACATTCCGGCATAGGGCGGTGTTCAATTAATTTTGCATCCGCGATAAAGTTTCGCCTGCCCGACTTTCCGCCTACATAGCGTGTTTTGGACGCAGAAACTTATCGTGCGCACACCAGCTATTCTCCCTATTCAATTCCAAACCACGCGAAAACAGCAAGCCGTGAAGTCGGAACAGGCGGAAAGTGCTGTCAGAAATGGGGAAATCAGCCTGTACCTCCCAAAAAGATGCACTAACATTGACATGTGCCCGAATAGCCCTAATAAAGCTATTTGGGGTACTTGTTGTTTCAATAGCTTCTTATTATCGTCTTTGCACAAGTGGTGAAGAATGGCATTAAGTAGTATTTTGTTGGTGAAAATAAGCAGTCCTGTCAAATTTGGGGTACTTGAAAATAGCATATTTTAAAGTAAAAAAAAAACTTGCAAAATGCACCTGCAATAAAAAGAAAAACACCTGACCCATCTTTGCAGACCCCCAAAAAGTATTTCACTAGTTTTTGTGCTTGTCCCCCCACTTTTTACTTTTTCGCCCCCAAAGTGAAAGTACTTTTTTGGAGTGTTCTTAACTTTTTTTTCCTCAGTATTTTATGACGCTGTTGTCCTTTGGGGGGTTGTCCCAAGGGTTCTGAGTAGTTTCCCCACCGTTGCACCCCAAAATAAAAATATTGCACTTCTCTTACTATTCATGGACGAATCTTTTTTGCCTATTACATTGCATTGACTTTCCGCATACGCGAAAAGTGGGTGGAATTGAATACAGAGATACGTTTCCGCCATGCGAAAAGTCGAGATCGGCGATACTTTTCCGCGGGTCTCAGCTTTTTGCGTCTGATTGATTGAATACGGCCCATAGTCGGAAAATATTTGTGAAACTGGTCATGAAGATGAACATGTTGTGTTTCAGACCAGGGGTGGCAGCATCAGTGGTAATGTTCAATATTGAGTCTATGTAAAGCAGTAGTCTAGTATCTTAATGAACATCTTAACATGCTTAACAACATCAGATCAGAGGTAAGGGGGGACATGGTGCAGCCAGGTGGGGGGGGGGGGGTGCCAGGATTGTATAATGGGAGCAGGGCCACAATAATGCAAAGTCACAATTCCAGCATTGTTAAGCATGGGGGGAAGGGGGGTGATGACACAATTTTGGTGCGAATTGCATCATCAAGCCAGCCGAACCGTCCACTTCACTCAGGAAGTGGGCAGCAGCAGGCAGCAGAGAGGGGCTTACAGGAAACTTAGGGGTCTTGTTACTAAGCAGCGTTAGGAGACAGAGTGAAAAGTGGCTGCCACCTTATCAATCAGCTCCCAACTGTCATTTTTCAAACACAGCCTGTGAGATGGCAGTTAGGAGCTGATTGGCTGCTACCTTATCACTGTTCACTCTGTCTCCTAACGCTGCTTAGTAACTAGACCCCTTAATCTTCCAGGAGTCTGGGAGAGCTACCCGATATTCTGACGCCTTCCAGCTGTTCCGGGAATGGAGGTAAGTAGAATCTATATATATAATCTATATGATATCATATTTATTAATATGAAATGGAGCATGCGAGAAATTGCGTACGGCTAACAATAGAGACCTAGAATTAGTCATAAGATAGACTTATGCAATGAATGATTCAATTGAAGAACATTCCACAAGCAGGGAATAATTGCCTCATTGCTTATCCAGCCAGGCAAAGGAGAAATATTTGTACTAGTAAGTAACTGCTTCATCCCAGCAGCACACATTCATTAACAAATACATACACATTACACACTGCCTTAATACAGGGGTGCACAGACACAATGCACACAGATAAGTGACAATTATACATTCATCTGCTCTTCAGTTTCCTCCCTCTTCCACAGTACTCTTACTTCCCTGTGTGTTTATCCTTACAAGTATCCTCATGCAATCTACATGAATACCCAACACACACTACTAATCCCCACATATTTGACCATAAACCAAATTATTTCTGCATTATTCTGTGAGGGAATTAATGCCGAGCAGCCCCCATCCCTTCGACCATCAATGGTCGCTTGCATCACCCCTCTTAGCACTTTCCCAGAGACGAGAAACCAAATATCAGCAAATACAGCTCAGAATCATCCAGTCACATTCATGTTCCACTGTATTAAAAAAAAAAATACACATGCCAGCAATTAAAATGATTGTGATTAACCCCAGCTAAATATCAGCTATTCATGTAGGATTGCGTAGCGGTCTTCTTGGTCACATCTTACTGGATGAGCCAAAAGTTCACAAGGAGCTTTCAAAACATCTACGGGATCCCACTGTTGAAAAGTAAAAATCAGCCGGGTGATATAAAAGAATCTAAAAGGAATTATATGTACTATTGAACTTTTTGAAAACTATCATCAAAAAATGGACAATATGTGGCACAACAGGAACAAAAACAAGACCGTGATGTCCCTCAAAAGTAGATGATAGGAGCAAACTCTTACCAAGAAGCCTACATGGAAGGATTAGGAACTTCCGTAAGAAACTGGTCACTCAAAGCATGTGAAAACAGTCTCCCGTATTCCGCACATGTCTGGACAATGAGGGAGACATATCTTACAAAATAAAGAACACCCAAGCCCATCTAAAGTTTGCCCTAAAGTACTTTCAGTTATCTCAAACCATATGGGGAAATGCGTTACAGTCTGATGAGCCCAAGGTTGAACTTTGTAACCCTAATTCTAAACTATATGTTTGGCGGAAAGACAACACACATCACCACCCTTAGAACCATACCTACTGTAAAGCATGGTGGTGGGAGCATCATGTTATGTTCATCTTGGACAGGGTCGCTAGTGAGGATAGAGGGATATTGTGTAGCTCCAAATATCAGGATATTTTGCCACATAATCTGCTGGCCTCTATCAGAAAGCTGAAGATGAAGATCACCTTCCAATCCAATAACGATGCAAAACACGTATACATATCAACCAAAGAATGGCTTCAGAAAAGGAAGATCAAAGTCTTGGAATGGCTCGTTCGCAGCCAAGACATCCAATTGTAAACCTATAGAAAGAGGGCTGGACACAAGAGGTTCCCTCTCAATTTGGACAGTTGTGCGAAGTTGATAGAGACCTATTAAAAAAGATTCATTGCCATAATATAAGCAAAAGGTGTTTCTGCACGTATTTGTTTCGACGTGTGCACACTTATGCAACCAGTGTATTATAATTTATTTTTTTTTACTTTTACCAACAATTTGTTTTTCATTTCAATTTTGTTGATTTCAAAGTCACATTAACGTTGGAAAACGGTCTGATGTATCCTGATTTCAGACTTTACATCACAAACCTGCAATTTTGATAAGCATTTGTAAACTTTTTTTTAATCCACTGTAAAGTTTATGAGATATATGTAATAGTCTGCGTACTGCGAGCACCGGTGAGTCCCGTGCGAGACTGCCCGATGTTTTAAAGTAGCAGTCATGTAAAAGGTAAAATCAGCCTTGTTTGGCCTTTTTAAATGACTGCTACTTTAAAACAACGGGCAGTTTCGCACGGGAATCGCCAATGCCCGCAGTCCGCAGACTATTACATATACCCGTAAGAACCACAACAAATTTAGGCGCTCCAAAGAGAACTGATCTATTTGCAGCTCACCACTTAGGGGATAGGCAAACCCCAAAAAACCTAGTCAGAAAAGAAGAGAAATACAAATGTGGGAGCGCTATTACATATACACCAATATCTCTATCACCTCACGCTACACAACCCTTTTTTTTTTCTATAAATGGTGAAAAACATTCACCAGTCAACATATATCAGTAAAAATATTCTAAGCCTCTTTCTCATCCGCTATAGGAGCCAGCTATGAGGGTGCTGTGGGTGCTTCAAGACCCCCAATACTATAGTTAGTTGTCCTTATTTCACCTCCAATTCCACGAAGGTGGTATTGGATATGCTCACTTATGAAAAAGGTATTGGATATGTTCTCCTATGAAGGTGTTGAAAATGCTCTTCTGAAGAAGGTATTGGATATGCTCTCCTGTGAATATGCCCTTCTGAAGAAGGTATTCGGTATGCTCACATATAAAGAATGTATTTGTTATGCTCTCCTATGAATATGCTCTTCTGAAGAAGGTATTGGATATGCTCTCCTGTGAATATGCCCTTCTGAAGAAGGTATTCGGTATGCTCACATATAAAGAATGTATTTGTTATGCTCTCCTATGAATATGCTCTTCTGAAGAAGGTATTGGATATGCTCTCCTGTGAAGAAGGTATTGAATGTGCTTTTCTGAAGAAGGTTTTCTATATGTTCACTTATGAAGAAGGTATTGTTATGTTCCCTTATAAAGAATGTATTGGATATGCTCTCCTGTGAAGAAGGTATTGGATATGCTCGTGAATATGCTCTTCTGAAGAAGGTATTGGATATGCTCTCTTATAAAGAAGATATTGGATATGCTTTCTTATAAAGAAGGTATTGGATATGCTCTCTTATTAAGAAGGTATTGGATATGCTCTCTTATTAAGAAGGTATTGGATATGCTCTCTTATAAAGAAGGTATTGGATATGCTCTCTTATAAAGAAGGTATTGGATAGTTCTCTTATAAAAAAGGTATTGGATGTGCTCTCTTATAAAGAAGGTATTGGATATGTTCTCTTATAAAGAAGGTGTTGACTATGCTCTTCTGAAGAAGGTATTGGATATGCTGTCTTATAAAGAAGGTACTGGATATGCTCTCTTATAAAGAAGGTATTGTGTATGCTGTCTTATAAAGAAGGTATTGGATATGCTCTCTTATAAAGAAGGTATTGGATATGCTCTCTTATAAAGCAGGTATTGGATATACTCTCCTATGAAGAAGGTGTTGAATATGCTCTTATGAATAAGGTATTGGATATGCTCTCTTATGAAGAAGGTATTTAATATGCTCTTATGAAGAAGGTATTGGATAAGCTGTTTTATGAATAAGGTTTGGATAAGCTCACTTACTGTATGAACAAGGTATTTGATATGCTCTCTTATGAAGAAGGTATTGGAAATGCTTTGTTATGAAGAAGGTACTGTATATACTGTCTTGAGAAGGTGGTACTGGATAAACTCTCTTATGAAAAAGGGATTGGATATACTCTCTTATGAAAAAGGTATTGGTTATGCTCTTCTGAAGAAGGTATTGGATGTGCTCTGTTATGAAGAAGGTATTACAGTATATATGTAGGGTTGCTATTATATCACTTTAGTCAGGGACAAACAAGAATTGCACAGATCTAGCTGTCTGACTCTAAGGGCCAAATGTAATAGGTAGTCTGTTTTGATAAATTGCGAGTTTGGTGCTAAACTCGCAATTTTTCACAACTCTCCAATGTAATAGGGTGTCTGTTCACTAAAACTCGCAGTTTTCAGAGTTACTAAAACTCCCCATTCTCAAACTCGCATCCAGATGTTTTCACATTGAAAACAATCAACTCGCCCAATGTAATAGAGTGTCTGTTTCAGACTCGCAAAAAAAAGATTACCAAAAGTCCCCAAACAATAGACCTGCTTCAGGCTAGCGAGTACATCCTGAGCAGGTCAGATTAACACAGAAACATGCACAAAATGCGTAGGGGGCCCCTGTATATTAAGAACCAGCACAGGGCTTTGTTGAGCTGGTCCTGGTTCTGGAAAATCAGGGGACAAAACGAGTAGGGGGTCCCCTGAAGATTCCAGAACCAGCACCGAACTCTTTCTAGCGGGGGGGGATAATGCCACAGCCAGGGAAAACCTTTCACCAGTTTACCCGGCCAAAGCACTATCCCTGACCGCTAGTCAGTCCAGGCCGGGGATCCCTGGGGAGTTGGGTACCCCCCCAATAAAGGGGTACCCCTCTCCAGGGCACCCCAGGCCTAGACTGATAGCCCGGGGCTATCCCCAGCACCCTATGGGTGCTTGGTTGATAGTGTTAGTGTAAAGTGTAAAAATGAAGTTTCCATATTGTCTTTAGTTGTAGAACCACAAGTACCAGCAAGCCTCCCCTGCATGCTGGTATTTGGAGAACCACAACTAAAAAATACATAAATAAACAAACATACACAGTGAAAGTAAAATTTTAATTAAACATACATGCACACTCATACATACTCACCTAGTATCCGAAGTAATCCATAGGGGTACCTGAAAAAAAAAAATCCATACTCACCTCTCCTATGCGTCGATCACGTCCACTTGTCCAAGTAGGCAATCCAGGGGTTAAAATAAAAAAACGCCAAAAAAAGATCCATGCGGACTGAGCAAAGGTATGTGTACACGATCCATGGGGACTGAGCAAAGGTATGTGTACACACATACCTTTGCTCAGTCCGCATGGATCGGGTTTTTTTGCGTTTTTTTATTTTAACCCCTGGATTGCCTACATGGACAAGTGGACGTGATCGACGCATAGGAGAGGTGAGTATGTGTGAGTGTGAGTGTGCATGTATGTTTAATTAAAATTTTACTTTCACTGTGTATGTTTGTTTATTTAAGTATTTCTTTAGTTGTGGAACTACAAGTGCCAGCGGGCCCGTAATGCCTCGCATGCTGGTATTTGTGGTTCTCCAAATACCAGCATGCAGGGGTGGCTTGCTGGTACTTGTGGTTCTACAACTAAAGACAATATGGAAACTTCATTTTTACACTTTACACTAACACTATCAACCCGGCACCCACGGCCATAAGGTGCCGGGGATAGCCCCGGGCTATCAGTCTAGGCCTGGGGTGCCCTGGAGAGGGGTACCCCTTTATTGTGGGGGTACCCAACTCCCCAGGGATCCCCGGCCTGGACTGACTAGCGGTCAGGGATAATGCTTTGGCCGGGGAAACCGGTGAAAGGTTTTCCCTGGCTGTGGCATTATCCCCCCGCTAGAAAGAGTTCGGTGCTGGTTCTGGAATTTTCAGGGGACCCCTACTCGTTTTGTCCCCTGATTTTCCAGAACCAGCTCAACAAAGCCCTGTGCTGGTTCTTAATATACAGGGGCCCCCTACGCATTTTGGCCCCTGTATTTTTAGAACCAGAACAGGCTTTATAAAGCCTGGGGCTGGTTATGCTTTTGGGGAGGGGGTGCACGTTTGTTTTTTAAAACACACACAGAAGCCATCACGGATCTCACTGATCTGTGATGGCTTCTCTAAAACTCGCACCTTTTAATGCTACTCGCATTAAAAGGTGTCAGTTTACATAGTCCTAAACTCGCCTAAACTCGCAAAGGCAGTAGCCTCGAGCTGAAAAGTTTGCAGGCTATTGAATTTGCGAGTTTCAGTACAAACTCGCACTTTTTAAAAGTGCGAGAAAGTGCGAGTTTGTACTATTACTAAAACTGACACCCTATTACATTTGTCCCTAAGTGTGCGTTTCATCTAGTTTTAGTCAGCCACAGAACCTGCGTACCCTATGGATACGCTCACTTATGAAGAAGATATTGTACCTGCTTATGAAGATGATGTTGGATTTGCTCTCTCATGAAGAAGGTATTGGATGTCCACATTAAAGGCCTGATTCGGAGTTGCACGCTATGTCGATCATACAGTACTGTAGTTGTGCATTTATTTTTTTACTAAGTGTGCATCTAAGTAGCACCACGCATACACCCCAATTGTGTTCATACAGAGTCACAGTTGCGATTTCACGCACGGACAAACGTATTGGGCATTCCCAGGAGGTGGTTATCGGGGTGCACGGAGCATGTCCATCTTATGGGTGTGTTGCGGGCGTGTCGCTGAAGTGTTTGACTACACATACAATTAAACGCACACAGTGGAGGCAACACTCAAGTGGAGAACGTGCACTTACAGTAGCATAGGGCTGGTGCAGGTTTTGCTGGTGTGACTAATGGTGGCATCTAAAGACGACTGACAAAGGACGCACACGTGGAATCAGCACCTAAAATATAAAATGACATTAAATTGCTAAGTAACTCCACCAAATTTGGTGATTCATCATGGAAACCCTTTGCCATTTTGGCTGTCCTGTTTTCATTTTTAAAATGTTGTTTCATACCATATGGCTTTAATACTGCAGCGGACTCATGAGATAATCCCACCATTCTCCTAATATATGTGTGAGCTCTTGAGCTGTAGGTTTCTAAGAAAGACGAGTTGTTATGGCAATTGTGCCTAGCAACAGCAGATCCTGTGCAGTCATTTAAAACCACTTTATACTGTGTATCCAAGATGTGGAGAAAAAGACGATGCAGATCAATAAAATGAAAGAGGATGCAGTCACTGGGATTTTCTATGTGTTTGTATTATATTACCACAGTATATAACCTTGCCATAACGCATGAAAGCCTATTTTGTCTTGTTATATAACATAAAAAGCTCTTCATATGTCATGATAAACTCTCCTGCCTCCTTCTATGACATGATAATGTGACCTGCCTCTTCATATGATGCAATAGTCTCACCTACATCGTCATATGTCATGATGAACTCTCCTGCCTCCACATATGACATGATAATCTGACTTGCCTCTTCATATGATGCAATAACCTGACCTACATCGTCATGTCACGATAAACTCTCCTGCCTCCACATATGACATGATGAACTCTCCTGCCTCCGCATATGACATGATGAACTCTCCTGCCTCCGCATATGACATGATGAACTCTCCTGCCTCCACATATGACATGATGAAATCTCCTGCCTCCACATATGACATGATGAACTCTCCTGCCTCCACGTTTGACATGATGAACTCTCCTGTCTCCACATATGACATGATGAACTCTCCTGCCTCCGCATATGACATGATAATCTTACCTGCCTCTTCATATGATGCAATAGCCTGACCTACATCGTCCTATGACATGATGAACTCTCCTGCCTCCACATATGACATGATGAACTCTCCTGCCTCCACATATGACATGATGAGCTCTCCTGCCTCCACATATGACACGATGAACTCTCCTGCCTCCACATATGACATGATGAACTCTCCTGCCTCCGCATATGACATGATGAACTCTCCTGCCTCCGCATATGACATGATGAGCTGTCCTGGCTTGTCCTATAACATAATAATCCATCCTGCTTCACATTACAATGTGATGGACTCCTCCTGCCTCTTTTATGACATAAATGATAATCTGCCAGTATGATAATCTGCCATCTACTAGAATATGAGAAATCTACCCGGCCTCCTGGGCCCCTTATTACACAGCCAACTTTCCTGTTCCTCATACTACACAATCTGTCCTGCCTCCTTGTATAACACAATAGACTGCCTTGTCTCATTTTATAAAACAGAGCTTATCCTACTTCCTCATATCACCTTCTTGTATGAAGTAAGCTGTCCTTCCTCCTCATAGGACACAAAAATATGTCCTATTGCTTTGTATATCAAAATAGGCTTTCTTCCCTCCTATGAAACAATATTGTGTTGCAAAATAAGATACCCTGCCTCCTTGTATGACACAATAAGCAGTCCTACCTCCTTACTTACCTACTCTCCCGAAATGGTCGGGAGCCTCCCGAAAATCGGGTTGCGCTCCCGACCACCCGGAAGACTAGGCAAGTCTCCCGGAAACCGACCAAAGCCAGCCCGTACCCCCTGTTGCCGTCCACTTAGTATGCAAAAGTGGGCAGTCCGGGGGATCAGGTGACGCGATTCGAGCTGGAACGCATCATCGAAGCCCCGCCCCCCGCTGAACAGTGCCTGTATTACCGTCTCTACACAGCCACGATGCTGTGTTCAGAGAGCCGACCTGGCTGTCCCCTCCCGGAAGGGACAGATTAAAAGTAGGCAAGGACGAATAAGATATCCTGTGTGCAGTGTTGTATCTTGTAAGTATCTCAAGATATGACTGTACTGGCCTGTGCGAATGGTTTGCTATTAGCCATCATCAATATTCACTTGCACCTGCCCTATATTAGGTGCAAAAGATACACTTCCAAACAAACATATATTCACTTACATCCTGTTAAAATATTTTCACCTACATCCTTTTAAAGGGAGAACTATTACTCTCTGATTTAGCACTGAGTAGGTTTTTACGTAATAGTAAAGTAAATATACTAATAACCATTTATGACACACGTATGATTATCTATGCTACTATAATAAGAACATGGTGACTGTCTGTTCCACGTTTGCACAAAAAAAAAAACTGAACAAATTTTCATGAAAACTGCATAATTTTGTAGTGGAAACGCCTAGAAACAATCTGCACTTTGTTACATCTCGATATGTCAAGGTAATGCTGAGCAATAACAAAAGCTAAATTTCAATGACATCATCAGTGCCAGAGATAGGTGTGGCACCATACGCCAAGCTGGTAAGGGGTAGGGGAAGAGGTGCTTTAGGCCCGCTGTTACTTGAAATAGGATAGGCTACATAGCAGTCTGTGCACAAGGCACACAGTGACATTGGTGTGAGTGTTGGGTGAATAGTATAGGCTACATAGCAGTCTGTGCACAGGACACACAGTGACATTGGTGTGAGTGGTGAGTGAATAGTATAGGCTACATAGCAGTCTGTGCACAGGACACACAGTGACATTGGTGTGAGTGGTGAGTGAATAGTATAGGCTACATAGCAGTTGGTGCACAGGACACACAGTGACTTAAGTGTGAGTGGTGGGTCAATAGTATAGGCTACATAGCAGTCTGTGCACAGGGCACACAGTGACATTGGTGTGAGTAGTGGGTGAATAGGAGAGGCTACATAGCAGTCTGGGCACAGGGCACACAGTGACATTGGTGTGAGTGGTGGGTGAATAGGAGTTACATAGCAGTCTGTGCACAGGGCACACTGTGACACTGGTGTGAGTGGTGGATGAATAGGATAGGTTACATAGCAGTCTGTGCACAGGGCACACAGTGACGTTGGTGTGAGTGGTGGGTGAATAGGACAGGCTATATAGCAGTCTGTGCACAGGGCACACAGTGACATTGGTGTGAGTAGTGGGTGAATAGGACAGGTTCATAGCAGTCTGTGCACAGGGCACACAGTGACATTGGTGTGAGTGGTGGGTGAATAGGATAGGCACAGGGCACACAGTGACATAGGTGTGAGTGGTGGGTGAATAGGAGTTACATAGCAGTCTGAGCACAGGGCACACTGTGACACTGGTGTGAGTGGTGGATGAATAGGATAGGTTACATAGCAGTCTGTGCACAGGGCACACAGTGACGTTGGTGTGAGTGGTGGGTGAATAGGACAGGCTATATAGCAGTCTGTGCACAGGGCACACAGTGACATTGGTGTGAGTGGTGGATGAATAGGACAGGTTCATAGCAGTCTGTGCACAGGGCACACAGTGACATTGGTGTGAGTGGTGGGTGAATAGGATAGGCTACATAGCAGCCTGTGCACAGGGCACACAGTGACATAGGTGTGAGTGGTGGGTGAATAGGATAGGTTACATAGCAGTCTGTGCACAGGGCACACAGTGACATTGGTGTGAGAGGTGGGTGAATAGGATAGGCTACATAGCAGTCTGTGCACAGGGCACACAGTGACATTGGTGTGAGTGGTGAGTGAATAGGATAGGCTACACAGCAGCTTGTGTACACAGTAACATTGGTGTGAGTGGTGGGTGAATATAATAGGCTACATAGCAGCCTGTGCACAGTGCACACAGTGAGATTGGTGTGAGAGATAGGTGAATAGAATAGGTTACATAGTAGCCTGTGCACAGGGCACACAGTGACATTGGTGTGAGTGGTGGGTGAGTAGGATAGGTTACATAGCAGTCTGTGCACAGGGCACACAGTGACATAGGTGTGAATGGTGGGTGAATAGGATAGGCTACATAGCAGTCTGGGCACAGGGCACACAGTGACATTGGTGTGAGTGGTGGGTGAGTAGGATAGGTTACATAGCAGCCTGAGCACAGGGCACACACTGACATTGGTGTGAGTGGTGGGTGGATAGGCTACATAGCAGTCTGGGCACAGGGCACACAGTGACATTGGTGTGAGTGGTGGGTGAATAGGATAGGCTACATAGCAGTCTGTGCCCAGGGCACACAGTAACATTGGTGTGAGTGGAGGGTGAATAGGATAGGCTACATAGCAGTCTGTGCACAGGGCAAACAGTGACATTGGTGTGAGTGGAGGGTGAATAGGATAGGCTACATAGCAGTCTGTGCACAGGGCACACAGTTACATTGGTCTTAGAGGTGGGTGAATAGGAGAGGCTACATAGCAGTCTGTGCACAGGGCACACAGTGACATTGGTGTGAGTGGTGAGTGAAAAGGATAGGTTACATAGCAGCCTGAGCACACGGCACACAGTGACATTGGTGTGAGTGGTGGGTGAATAGGATAGGCTACATAGCAGTCTGGGCACAGGGCACACAGTGACATTGGTGTGAGTTGTGGGTGAATAGGATAGGCTACATAGCAGTCTGGGCACAGGGCACACAGTGACATTGGTGTGAGTGGTGGGTGAATAGGATAGGCTACATAGCAGTCTGTGCCCAGGGCACACAGTGACATTGGTGTGAGTGGAGGATGAATAGGATAGGCTACATAGCAGTCTGTGCACAGGGCACACAGTGACATTGGTCTTAGAGGTGGGTGAATAGGAGAGGCTACATAGCAGTCTGTGCACAGGGCACACAGTGACATTTGTGTGAGTGGTGGGTGGATAGGCTACATAGCAGTCTGGGCACAGGGCACACAGTGACACTGGTGTGAGTGGTGGGTGAATAGGATAGGCTATATAGCAGTCTGTGCACAGGGCACACAGTGACATTGGTCTTAGAGGTGGGTGAATAGGAGAGGCTACATAACAGTCTGTACCCAGGGTACACAGTGACATTGGTGTGAGTGGAGTGAGTGGAGGGTGAATAGGATAGGCTACATAGCAGTCTGTGCACAGGGCACACAGTGACATTGGTGTGAGTGGAGGGTGAATAGGATAGGCTACATAGCAGTCTGTGCACAGGGCACACAGTGACATTGGTGTGAGTGGAGGATGAATAGGATAGGCTACATAGCAGTCTGTGCACAGGGCACACAGTGACATTGGTCTTAGAGGTGGGTGAATAGGAGAGGCTACATAGCAGTCTGTGCACAGGGCACACAGTGACATTGGTGTGAGTGGTGGGTGAATAGGATAGGCTACATAGCAGTCTGTGCACAGGGCACACAGTGACATTGGTCTTAGAGGTGGGTGAATAGGAGAGGCTACATAGCAGTCTGTGCACAGGGCACACAGTGACATTGGTGGGAGTGGTGGGTGAATAGGATAGGCTACATAGCAGTCTGTGCACAGGGCACACAGTGACATTGGTGTGAGTGGTGGGTGAATAGGATAGGCTACATAGCAGTCTGTGCACAGGACACACAGTGACATTGGTGTGAGTGGTGGGTGAATAGGATAGGCTACATAGCAGCCTGTGCACAGGGCACACAGTGACATTGGTGTGAGTGGTGGGTGAATAGGATAGGCTACATAGCAGTCTGTGCACAGGACACACAGTGACATTGGTGTGAGTGGTGGGTGAATAGGATAGGCTACATAGCAGTCTGTGCACAGGGCACACAGTGACATTGGTCTTAGAGGTGGGTGAATAGGAGAGGCTACATAGCAGTCTGTGCACAGGGCATACAGTGACATTGGTGTGAGTGGTGGGTGAATAGGATAGGCTACATAGCAGTCTGTGCACAGGACACACAGTGACATTGGTGTGAGTGGTGGGTGAATAGGATAGGCTACATAGCAGCCTGTGCACAGAGCACACAGTGACATTGGTGTGAGTGGTGGGTGAATAGGATAGGCTACATAGCAGTCTGTGCACAGGACACACAGTGACATTGGTGTGAGTGGTGGGTGAATAGGATAGGCTACATAGCAGTCTGGGCACAGGGCACACAGTGAGATTGGTGTGAGAGATAGGTGAATAGAATAGGTTACATAGTAGCCTGTGCACAGGGCACACAGTGACATTGGTGTGAGTGGTGGGTGAGTAGGATAGGTTACATAGCAGTCTGTGCACAGGGCACATAGTGACATAGGTGTGAATGGTGGGTGAATAGGATAGGCTACATAGCAGTCTGGGAACAGGGCACACAGTGACATTGGTGTGAGTGGTGGGTGAGTAGGATAGGTTACATAGCAGTCTGAGCACAGGGCACACAGTGACATTGGTGTGAGTGGTGGGTGGATAGGCTACATAGCAGTCTGGGCACAGGGCACACAGTGACATTGGTGTGAGTGGTGGGTGAATAGGATAGGCTACATAGCAGTCTGTGCCCAGGGCACACAGTAACATTGGTGTGAGTGGAGGGTGAATAGGATAGGCTACATAGCAGTCTGTGCACAGGGCAAACAGTGACATTGGTGTGAGTGGAGGGTGAATAGGATAGGCTACATAGCAGTCTGTGCACAGGGCACACAGTTACATTGGTCTTAGAGGTGGGTGAATAGGAGAGGCTACATAGCAGTCTGTGCACAGGGCACACAGTGACATTGGTGTGAGTGGTGAGTGAAAAGGATGGGCTACACAGCAGCTTGTGTACACAGTAACATTGGTGTGAGTGGTGGGTGAATATAATAGGCTACATAGCAGCCTGTGCACAGGGCACACAGTGAGATTGGTGTGAGAGGTGGGTGAATAGGATAGGTTACATAGCAGCCTGAGCACACGGCACACAGTGACATTGGTGTGAGTGGTGGGTGAATAGGATAGGCTACATAGCAGTCTGGGCACAGGGCACACAGTGACATTGGTGTGAGTTGTGGGTGAATAGGATAGGCTACATAGCAGTCTGGGCACAGGGCACACAGTGACATTGGTGTGAGTGGTGGGTGAATAGGATAGGCTACATAGCAGTCTGTGCCCAGGGCACACAGTGACATTGGTGTGAGTGGAGGATGAATATTATAGGCTACATAGCAGTCTGTGCACAGGGCACACAGTGACATTGGTCTTAGAGGTGGGTGAATAGGAGAGGCTACATAGCAGTCTGTGCACAGGGCACACAGTGACATTGGTGTGAGTGGAGGGTGAATAGGATAGACTATATAGCAGTCTGTGCACAGGGCACACAGTGACATTGGTCTTAGAGGTGGGTGAATAGGAGAGGCTACATAGCAGTCTGTACCCAGGGCACACAGTGACATTGGTGTGAGTGGAGTGAGTGGAGGGTGAATAGGATAGGCTACATAGCAGTCTGTGCACAGGGCACACAGTGACATTGGTGTGAGTGGAGGGTGAATAGGATAGGCTACATAGCAGTCTGTGCACAGGGCACACAGTGACATTGGTGTGAGTGGAGGATGAATAGGATAGGCTACATAGCAGTCTGTGCACAGGGCACACAGTGACATTGGTCTTAGAGGTGGGTGAATAGGAGAGGCTACATAGCAGTCTGTGCACAGGGCACACAGTGACATTGGTGTGAGTGGTGGGTGAATAGGATAGGCTACATAGCAGTCTGTGCACAGGGCACACAGTGACATTGGTCTTAGAGGTGGGTGAATAGGAGAGGCTACATAGCAGTCTGTGCACAGGGCACACAGTGACATTGGTGGGAGTTGTGGGTGAATAGGATAGGCTACATAGCAGTCTGTGCACAGGGCACACAGTGACATTGGTGTGAGTGGTGGGTGAATAGGATTGGCTACATAGCAGTCTGTGCACAGGACACACAGTGACATTGGTGTGAGTGGTGGGTGAATAGGATAGGCTACATAGCAGTCTGTGCACAGGGCACACAGTGACATTGGTCTTAGAGGTGGGTGAATAGGAGAGGCTACATAGCAGTCTGTGCACAGGACACACAGTGACATTGGTGTGAGTGGTGGGTGAATAGGATAGGCTACATAGCAGTCTGTGCACAGGGCACACAGTGACATTGGTCTTAGAGGTTGGTGAATAGGAAAGGCTACATAGCAGTCTGTGCACAGGGCATACAGTGACATTGGTGTGAGTGGTGGGTGAATAGGATAGGCTACATAGCAGTCTATGCACAGGACACACAGTGACATTGGTGTGAGTGGTGGGTGAATAGGATAGGCTACATAGCAGTCTGTGCACAGGGCACACAGTGACATTGGTCTTAGAGGTGGGTGAATAGGAGAGGCTACATAGCAGTCTGTGCACAGGGCACACAGTGACATTGGTGTGAGTGATGGGTGAAGGTGCTGCTGCCACCAGTCTGTATAGCGTGGCTGGTCACATGGACCACTCCCGCCACAGGGCCCCTATGCAAAGCAATACAACTAGAACACCTCAAATTAAAAAACTGTTGGCAGAAGTGATTCATTGTGGGGGAAGCCGCAGGCAAACACTAGGTATTAATAAATAAATAAATATAATTTTCCCTGTTATGGATTTACAGGTACCATATGATATTGATATCAATTACTTACAATGAAGACTGCACACAGATGGAGTTTAAGATATCTTGCAATTCTCATTTATATGCTAAATAATAATGAACCCCAACATAGCATATAGTATGGGACAATACATATGGTGGTGATATCTTTTTTTACTGTGGGTGTGACTGGTATTTCCAAGATAGGCCTAATGTATTTTGTAACAGTGCCTTCCCTGCTGTCTGTTGTGTTTGTGCAGATGAGTTATGCTCAGACTGAGAGGGTAGGGAAGGAGTAGTGTGTTTGTTGCATGCTGCCTCAGACTCCATCTTATAATAAAGATTCCCCATATAGTCTAGCAGATACAGTAGCAACTTGTATTACAAGTGACAGCTTCAGCTCTACTTACTAAGAAATGGCTAGTCATCATTTATTGCACTATGATTATCATGGGAATTGGTATGTATGACCGCCGGACCTCAGCCCAGCAGATCAAATCCCGATGCCAGGGGGCCGGCAGATGAAGATCCCGACTAAGGTAAGTAAACACCATAACCCTCCCTTCTCCCCCCCTAACCCACCCTTAGGGGTGCCTAACCCTAACCTCCTCCCCCTAGTGCCTATCCCTAACCTCCCCCAAGGGGTGCCCAAACCTAATCCCCCCTCCCCGCACCCTAAACCTAACCCTCCCGGGGGGGGTGCCTATCCCTAACATCCCTCCCCCAAGGGGTGCCCAAACCTAATCCCCCCTCCCCGCACCCTAAACCTAACCCTCCCGGGGGGGGGGGGGTGCCTATCCCTAACATCCCTCCCCCTAGTGCCCAACCCTAACCTCCCCCCTAGTGCCTATCCCTCACCTCCCCCCAGGGGTGCCCAAACCTAATCCCCGCTCCCCGCACCCTAAACCTAACCCTCCAGGGGGGGTGCCTAACCTCCCCCCAGGGATGCCTAAACCTAACCCCATCTCCCCGCACCCTAACCCTCCCTTAGGGGTGCCTAACCCTAACCTCCCTCCCTAGTACCTAACCCTAACCTCCCCCCAGGGTTGCCTAAACCTAACCCCATCTCCCCGCACCCTAACCCTCCCTTAGGGGTGCCTAACCCTAACCTCCCTCCCTAGTACCTAACCCTAACCTCCCCCCAGGGGTGCCTAAACCTAACCCCATCTCCCCGCACCCTAACCCTCCCTTAGGGGTGCCTAACCCTAACCTTCCCCCCTAGTACCTGTACCTAATCCCCCCCTCCCCGCACCCTAAACCTAACCCTCCCCCTAACCCTAACCTTCCCCTGGGGGCCTGACCCTATCCAACCCTTCCCCTAGCCTAACCCGAACCATCCGGGGGGGGGAGCTTGCCTAACCCTAAGTCCCCCGGGAGTCCCTAAAGCTAACCCCCCCTCCCCCGCGGCTATACGCTCCCGACGCCCGGCTTACCAACGGTCGGTATGCCGGGCGTCGGGATTTCACTGTGGGGCTAATGTTAGGCGTCGGTATTTAGACTCCTATCATTAGTCCCATGCCGGGATTTCAGTGTCGGGAAGCCGGCGGTCAGCATCCTAACTACATCCCTTATCATGTACCATTAAAACCTTGCAGAGGCAGCACAGCGATACTGGCCTGGACCAGTAATAGATAGTGTAGCACATCGCCAGGCCAGTCTGAGAGGACCTTTGCATGCTAGCTGGTTCAGACAGGAACAGTAGCTTTGAAAGAGCATATTGGGGCTTTCAATTCCACTTTTTGAATATAAATAAATACAAAATGTTTCAAGATCTAAAAAAAAAATAAAAAGTTTCAAAAGCATTTCCATGTGGGAAAAAAAATTCTCTCATTAAATGCAAAGTATGGCTATGGCCACCCTGAGACAGTAATAACGGAAAAAGTATTGCAGTTAGCGAGATCTGACTATGGTGGCCACTGCCAGCCTTGACTCTTTGATAGCCCTATCGCCAGCAAAAACACTGGAGATAATAGTTTTTCTCAGTTTGATAAATAGAGCCATTCTTTTTCGAGGGGGGAATTTAAGATGATGTAAAATCCAAAAATGAATGGAATTTACTGTACCTTGTTGTTTTAATGCCTAGAAATGACAGTATTTATCTTTTAAAGTGCACAAAACTCATATGCAAAGTGTTCTGGTAGTTTGCATAAGTGATGAGAAGGTTATGTCAGCTGACGTCTCGTGCACTTCCCTGGATAGGTGGGAGTAAAAATAGAAAATGATGTAATGAGTGCTGCCTATACCTATGTAAGTCTGGTGGATTTACTCTCTGGGCCTATCCACATATTACTGAAAGACAAGCTGTTGTCTGCTCTTGTGTGATCCAGGCAGGGTTGGACTGGCCCACAGGGGTATAGGGGAAATCCCCGGTGGGCCCCACTGTCTGTGGGCCCACCTCCCATCCTATAGGTGTCAGGTTTTAGACCTAAAATTATAGGTTGTTACTTTATTACACAGTAAGTTACCTGGTAGAGAAGGACCACTGATCAGCATAGGGGCTGGTGGATGGCCACACTCCTTTAACATGGGCCCTTATCCCTGATTCCCCCGGTGGGCCCCTCATTGCCCAGTCTGACACTGGATCCAGGGAATGTCTGACCTGGTTGGTGGGAGCTGAACGACGTGGAGTTGCAGTAGATTGAAGGGGACTCATTGGCCTCACAGACCCCATTGTAATCCACTTTTGACTATGGGGGATATTTATTAAACAAATTATGCATGAAATCCCAGAAAATGGATGTTTTCGGAAGATACCCACAAATTGTAAGCATCCCCAGGATGTATTACAGGGGTTTTGCAACAGTTACCGGAAATATCTGCTACGGTTCCACCGTTTCTGGAGCATTCCTGAGCTTGGACCCATTTGCTAAAGCAATCTTAAAATGCAATCACTTTAGTTTACACATCGCAGGGATGGGTTCCTATTGGGTCCTCTCCCTGAATGTGTTTCTTAAAACATCCCTGTGGCACAGAATGTCTCATTGCCTAGAATAGCAGCGACAAGAAATTCCAATTATCGGGTCTAGCACCTGATACTTAATAAATGGACCCCTATATCAGGAGATATTTCTACCTTTAGAAAGGCATTGATTTTACTGAACATTTTGCTTTACACTGTTTGGTGCTAGTAAATTACATGTATACATCAGATACTATATATTTTTTAATGGAATGCTCATTTTTAGCACTTTCAGTAAGAAACAAAGGCCCTCATTCAGACCCACTCGCGAGCGGCTGTCCGCTCGCAAGTGGGTCGATGGTCTGCACTGCGCATGCGCACGACGGAGGGAGCTCCGTCGTGCGCATGCGCGAGACGTGACGAGCGAAGGACTTTCCTTCGCTCGTAGTGTCTCATCACAGGGGGTGTGCTGTCGATGTTGACTGACAGCACGCCCCCTTTGGTGGGCGTGCCGGGGGCGTGCCTGCCAGACGGAGGCGTTCCCAAGGGAACGCCTACCGTCTGAAGCCGGCCCCACTGACATCACTAGTGATGTCAGTGGGAGTGATTTTGGCTCTGATAGAGCCAAAATCACTCCTGGCCTTGCGGTTGAAAAACTCAACCGCAGGCTGCTGCTCGCAGTCTCGATGGTCGCGATGGTCAAGACCATCGCGGCCATCATCCTGCACGCTCGTATATGCTGTGGGTGGTGACCCACAGCTATACGAGCGTCCAGGAGGACGCTCCATATTAATGGAGGTGGGCCCCGATTCAGAGCGAGCGCTCTGGTCAGAGCGTCCGGCTCTGAATCAGGGCCAAAATCTACATTTCATTTAACCAACTGGATTTAGGTATGATAAAAACTACAAATTACTGAATACATTTTTTTTTTTATCATGTTGTTAAAGGACATGCTTATTTACACGGTGGGACAAAAAGTGAGGCAAATATGCAACGATTTAGAAATAATATGTTTAATAAACCATATGATCTCACAAGTACTTCTGTATGATCAGAAATACAGTGTGTGTGTATGACCACAGCACAAACAACACCATTCTCTATATCACAGTATGGCCCTCATTCAGAGGCGGTCGCTAGGGCGCGATCGATCGTATCATAAAAGAGCGAGAAAATGCAAATCAAGCACAAAATCGCAGCGCACATCGTAGGCGAGGAAACTCCCATCACAATGAAAACACACCTCCTGAGTCTCGTAAAGGGGTGAGCGAGGACTACAGTCGCAGAAATTTCTCGGCTGCTGGCGCCAAGCTATGTGACCATCGTGGTTTTTTGGCAGAGTCAAGTTTTCACATCTGCACTTTCAATAGTTCTTTTGCCTGTTTCGATGCGGATGCGAGCAGCGTGCAATCGCTTTGGTTTTTTTTGTCTATTCTTCTAATGTAAATTTTGCATGTATTTTTGTTTTGTATTTCTGGTTATGGGCTTTATTGATAAAAAAAACAAAAAAATAAAGCATGCTGGGATGTGCAGTACCACAAACCTAAAATAACATCTACAAAAACATGTATTTAGCATTTGAACCAAAAAAAGGGAATTATGATTATTAAATGTATTTTAAATGGTTTTGCAAACAAATGTAATATAAATATCACTTACCGAGACCAACCAAATGTAATGTCCTTTTAAAAAGAAAAAAAAGCCAATTAACGCAACCACTTTGCTAATATACATCGCAATGACAAACACCTGTTACTTTGTTAATTGACTCCAGACATCGGCACGGCAGAAACCATCGCCTGCAGTCGCAGTGCTTGAGGTAGACCCTGGGCTCACTCCAGCACTACGTGAAGTAGCATCTTAAAGGCTGCGGTATTACGTGTGCGATGACCCGCTCAGTAATTTATCCACGCCTTTAAATCTCCCTTTTTACGACAGACACGCCTGCATTCGCAGCGCCACGCCCCCGTTCACATGCACCTTCCCCTGTTACCACCCACAAACGGAACTATCTGTCAATCAGAGCTACGACCAAGTAGTGACTGACGACAGACTCCATGTAGCTCGCAAGAACTGGCTTGCGCACGCGCAAGGCCGACTACACGCATGCGCACATGACAAACAATTGCTCATTGCGATCGATCGTGCCCTAGCGACTGCCTCTGAATGAGGTCCTATATCCATTACATTATATGTAATTCACTGTTTTTAGTATAAATGCACAGTGCAACCTCTATTGTAACTATACTAACCAGGATGTAGTTAATATACCGACATGCGTCATCCCGGCTGAAGAAATCCCGGCGCCGGAAAGCCACTACCCAGCTAGAAGACCGGCGCCGGAATACTGGCAGGATGTGACATCCCGACGTCGGAATCCCGATAGCCAGGATGCCGAACGTAAGTATTGCGGGGTTGGTTATGACTTCGCCGTGGGGGGAGGGGGAGGGTTAGACATCACGGGAGGAAGAGGTCAGGTACCACTGGGGGGTTAGGTTTAGGACCCAAGTGGGCATGGTTAGGTTTAGGCACTAACGGGGAGTGTTAGGGATAGGACTGGGTGTGTGGAGGGTTAGTGTTAGGATGTAGACACAGAGGGTTAGGGGGAGACGGTAAGTATACTTACCTGACCCTTGCCGGGATCTTGAGCATTGGGATGCTGCTACCGGTACATTGACAGCTGGTATCCCGACTGACGGGATTTCATACCCATTTCATACTAACCTAGTACAAGTGCTCCAACACAATTATTCATGTGCAAACTCACAAACAAGCCTCAGAATTAGCCTCATGTAAAGTTAGCTGCAAACAGAATTTGCCAGTTTTCTAATGGTTTCACGCAATTACTGTATGAAAAGTATAACGTTGCTTACTGTGCATGCGTGGCCTCGCTGGCTCGTGCATGTGCAAATTGTTAAGAGAGAAGAACGGAGTTTCGCATGAGTGAAACTCCGAAACTTGGGGGCAGAAACTGCATTGCACATTTGTTAAATACAAAAGCTAACATATCCTGGGCATGATTCAGAGGTGGATGTAATGCCAATGTTAGCCGAGTTGAGCAATTTTTTTTTGTACTGCGCATACATTTGTCACAATGCGCATGCGCCAACATTGATTACCGCTGGCGGTTGCAGTGAGAATCCAGACGCAGAGCGAGTGATAGTCAGCGAGCGTTTATGAGGTAACGATGGGTGTCCCGACCATTTTATGTCTTTGCCAACAACCGCGTCTGTGTACGCAGCTGTATTGGCTCCGGCGGCCAATACAACTGCAAGTGTCGGATATCAAATTAATCAGTGCAACTTGGGAATTGCTTTGTTGCATCTGATTGTGACTAAGACACAATTTCAGACAAATCAAATTAGAGATGAGCGCAGTGGCGTAACTAGGGTATTTGGAGCCCAGGGCAAATTTGAAAAGGGAGCCCCCCCCCCCCAACATCCCGAGATGTGCGCGTGCCGAAGGCGCGCGGGGGAAAAAATGGGCGTGGTCACTTAAAAATGGGGCGTCAACATGACACACCCCTTTATTTTCACGCTGAACATTCCTATCCATATGCACCTTAACCCCAGTAGTACCCCTTATACAGTACCCCCTTATGCAGTGCCCTTTATATGGTGCCCCCAGTAGTAGTCCCCCCCCTATGCAGTGCTCTTTATATAGTGCCCCCAGCAGTAGTCCCCCCCATGCAGTTTTCCCAGTAGTGGTCCCCTTATGCAGTCACCCTGTAGTGATCCCCCCTATCCAGTGCCCCCTGTAGTGGCCCTTCCTATTATTGCCCCCAGTAGTGGTCCCCCGAGTGCAGTGCCTCTAGTAGTAGGCCCCTTTTATAATGCCCCCAGTGGTAGTTCCCCCCCAAGTAGTAGTCCCCAGTAGAGTAGCCCCCCCCAGTAGAGGTCCCCCAGTAGTAGCCACTCCCCTCCCACGTTGTGCAGATAGGTTAAAAAAAATATATATATATATACATAAAAATATACTTACCTGAATCTCTGCTCCTGGTCCTGCTCGCGACGCCGCTCCTGCCCGGGCTGGCGCGCTCATAATTATGGGACAGACGTCATGACGTCAGTCCCATTACCCACTCCATGAGCCGGACCGAAGTCCGGCTCTTGCAGTGGGTGCTGCAGCAGTCAATGAGAGTCTATCTGGCTCTCATTGGCTGCTGTTTAACACACGCATCGCCGCCAGCGCTGGCGGCGATGCGTGTGTTATGCACAGCCTGAGCCCGCCTCCTAGCGCTATTGGGCAAGCGCTCAGGGGGAGGGAACGGGCTCAGGTGTGAAGCACAGGACCGGCGCTGGAAGCCTAGCGCCGGTCCTGTGTAAATGTGTAGCGCTGACCGCACTCATTGCGGTCGGCGCTACACTGGCTAACTAGGGCGGGCCGGTACCATGGCCAGCGGTGCCCCCCCCCCCGCGCCGCCAGTCCCACGGCGCCCAGGGCACGCACCCCGCTCGCCCTGCCCTAGTTACGCCACTGGATGAGCGGGTCCGGTTCTCAGAGAACTGGACCCAGCCGAACATTGCAATTTCGAGTCGGATCCAAGACCGGCTCGGGTTTTCCCGCCTGACTGCAAAACATCATCCTCCCTCTGTCGGATTCTCGCGGGTTTTGGATTCTATAAAGGTCCCGGTGATCGCGCTATTTTTACTCCGGCTGTGGATGATGAACTGAACAGATGTGTTGCTGTCACTCTCTGTATCAGTGTGTTGTCGGGGTTTGGGGCTGAAGGCTGCTGCTGTGTTGTCCATAAAGGGGCTGCAGTATATATAGGGGGGCTTCAGTGGGTGCTGCAGCTGCTGTGTCACTTGTCCTGTCAATCAAGGGGCTGCTGCTGTGTTATACATAAGGGCTGCTGCTGTATTGTTGTCCTGTCCATCAAGGGGCTAGGGCTGCAGTCCATAAAGGGCGCTGTGTTGTCCAGGGGGGGTGCTTTTTGTGCATTAGCATCTTAGCTGCGCTATTATTGTTTGGTGATACTGCCGGCCAAACCGCAGTTTAATGCCCACGTATTTGTGAATCTGCACTGCAGGTCGTCTGTCCGCAATCGGCAGAGGTGCTTTGTTGTCCATAAAGAAGGAGTGCTGTCTGTGTTGTTCATCAAGGGGCTGCTGCATCACTCAGGGGTACTCTTCCCCAGTGTAAAAAAACTAAAAGTGAAATAACATTAATATTATCAATCCACAAAAAATAAAAAAAGATATCTAAACATTAAAATAAATAAATTAAAAACTAATCAATCCTTCCGTCCTTTCCCTGTCTTCAGTCCATAAACATATTCCAACTCAGTCGGTCCTCTGACCTAGATAAGGAAAACATTCTTGGTTTTTAAACTTCCTAGGGGTCGTATAGTTTATTAAACTGCCATCCTGTCTACCACTGCAGTGCCACTCTGTGTCAAGTTGGAAGCTGAACTGCCACATGTTATTGCCGCCCACTGCTGTCGCTTAGCTTAGTCAGCCAGCTAGCTCGGTGCAACCTTTTGGCCTAAACTAGATCAAATCAATATTGTGAGCTGTGAGGTGGTCAAAATTGACTGGAAATAAATGTTATTAGGGTTAATTATACTGTAGGCACAAAACAGGCACAAATTATGTGATTTTTAGCTGTTTTTTTTATGATTTAAAAAAAAAATACAGATCCAAAACCAAAAGACGCAAGGGGCGGTTTTGGCACAATCAAAATCCAGATCCAAAACACAAGGAGATACAGATCCAAAAACAAAACACGGGGGTCGGGGCACATCCCTAAATAAAACGCTCGGCACAAGTGGAGTCGCATGGGACCTCGCGACTCACTCGCGCCAAGCGTCTCTCACACTGCATGGCATATTGAAGCTACAGTAGATGTATGAGGACTTATCTGTAAAGACGAGATAGGCATGATAGACAAACTGGCATACAGTATGTCCAACCCAGCATCAGCCCCAAAGTGACTAATTACTGCATGCTAAACTGGAAAGATATCCTCAAATACAAAACCCATAGCACAATGACAGCTTTCCTCGTTATAAATATTCATTTGCATCAGAAAGGAGATTTTTTTTTTGTGTGTGTGAAATTGCTGTAGTTTAAAAGAGAAATGATTAACTACAAAGGAACAGGCATAGCTTTGCAGTTTGAATGGCTGCAGCTGTCTTCATTAGTAAAAGTCGTCTTTTTATGCATTGCTGTGGAATTAGGAGGGGCTACTAGTGGGGATGGGGAGGAGGGATAGCATCACCAGAGCAGTGATGGGCAACCTGATGCACTTTAAAGGCTGCATTGTAACCTTTAGGGGTCTATTTACTAAGCAGCGTTAGGAGACAGAGTGAAAAGTGATAAGGTGCCAGCCAATCAGCTCCCAACTGTCATTTCACAGGCTGTGTTTCAAAAATGACAGTTGGGAGCTGATTGGCTGGCACCTTATCACTTTTCACTCTGTCTCCTAACATTGCTTAGTAAATAGACCCCTTAGCCACTTAGCTGGCTAATATTTTTTTCTAAACAAACGCTCAGAAAGTCAGGTTTTTGTAGGACTGAATTAGGCCAAGAACGTTTATTTATAACTTATCCAACACAATTTTATTAAAAAAACGCATAACGCTAAAATTGGTGTTTAATGTCCGTCAGCGATGTATCGGTCCGGCGATGATCGGAACATCAAGACTTGCATTTCTCCGACGACTGTGTATACATTGGGGGGCTAAGGGCTGCTTCATTTACATTTCTCCTGCGGCTGCTCCTCTCTCGGCAGTGATTGACTGCACGGCAGACACTGGGAGAGGGTGCAAGGATGCAGTGGGGCTGGGAAGTCCCGCTGCAATTGGCGGCTGATGAAAGATAATCTTCCAGCAGCCGCCCAGTGGGCACAGCCTGGCGTGGTTTGCAAACGATGCGACTATGTTAGACAAGTGGTTAAAAGGGCAGCACGTTACCCATGATCTCAGTAATACGCTAAAAAAATAGATATAATCAAAGAAAGCGGAACCCATCTATTACAGCATATTAGCAGGTGGTTTAATATAAACGAGTGTCACACGCTATAAAGAACGTCCCTGCCAATTAAATTCTGGGCGAATAGATTTTGAAAGCTAGGTGTAAGCCTGGAACAAGCACAGCACAATTCTGCAGAGAGGTTTCCATCTGTCAATCTCTTGTAATTGTTGTTTTTAATGTGTCCCAAGAAAGAGAATGTATGTTTACATGTTTAAGTGGAACCAAGACAGATGACAGCTTTGCAGCACAGTGGTACATAATAGGGCCTGTCTAAGCCCATACAGTATCGTGCACGGGAGAAAGGGGGGCTTTGTAGGGCTACTTGGCCTCCCTACGTTGTGCAGAGGAGGTCATGTGATGGGGGAAGGCAGAACATCAGTTTAGTCTTATTTTTTGCTATACCCACTGGTTCATCACCCACTGATTGGGGTATAATGCAGAGAGTAATGGTGGGTACACACTGGGCGATTAAAGTGGACGGCTGAACGATATCGTTATCGTTCAGTCGTCCACTTTATCGTCCATTTTTATCACAAAAACGATGAACGATAACGACGACGCGCGTTCCCGCGGGTCGTTCGTCATCATCGTTCATCGGGTTAACATGCAGGCCAACCTGACGATGTTGTCAGGTTGCTGCATGTTGGGGAATGGGGGAAGAGAGCCCGGCGCTGAACGATATCGTTAATGATATCGTTCAGCGGGTGTGCTCATTGTCATGAACGACATTGAGCACACCCTGCCGGGGACACACTAGACGATATCGCTCAGGGAGCATATCGTCTAGTGTGTACGCACCATAAGAGCTAGAGCTGACATGGCATAAAGCAGAAAAACAAATTGATGAGATATAAAGATGAAAAGGGTTTTTGGGCCACAGGTAGCCCCAGGGTCGCCTATTGCCTATCATTCCATTAGAGAAGCTAAATAATATGTTTTCTATGTTGTATTTCATTGTATGTTATATTATTGTGTTCTTTGCATTGGATTATATTGTACTATATTGTGTTGTACTGTAGTATATTGTGTAGTATATTGTATTACACTTAGTTGCATTGTATTTTATTATAATGTATTTAATATGACTGCGTTGTATTGTACTGCTTTGTGTTGTAGAGTATTGTACTGTACTACATTGTGCTGCATTGTATTGCACTACATTGTGTTGTTATGTATTTTATAGGACTGTGTTGTTATTGTATTTCTTGTTGAAAGGGTCAATTGAAAACCACAAAATCTGTAATTATTGTTACGATCTACTGCATGGATTTCTGACAGCCTTAGCAGTTTGCAGTCCTGGCTGTTGCTAGGCAGCAGGGAAGCTGTCAGAATTGTGGAAGCATTCAGCTGCAGCCAGTCTGTAATCAAGCTCTCAGTGTGTATGCAGCTCAAGTGCAAATTAGTCTCCAATCAAGGAACCTGGCTTGCATTGGTTCCTCTTCCTGTTAAATTGCAGTCAGTCCCAGCATTGCCTGCCGGTGAGAGTCTGTTCCTAGTATCCAGTCTGTTTGGTTCCGTCCTGCTCCCAGTCTCCTGTCTCATCACAGCCATTTACCTGTGCTAGTTAATCTGTGATCCTGGTTGAGTATCTCCCAGTCTGCTGTGATCGTGTTACCAGCCTGCGGCCTAGCCGCATTATCAATCATCCACATTAGTCTACAGTTCAGTTGCACCATCTGTAGCCAGCTGCTGTTCCTTCCTGCGGCCCAGTTGTGTAGAAGTCAGTGGCTCCCATTCATACCTGCGACTCTTACCATATAGTGCAGCCCTACTACAGCAAATCTCCATCACTACCTGCGGTCCACTCACACTCTGCTGTGCGATCATATCTGCGGAATTACCATCTCCACTGGCTACAGGGAACTGCCTTGCCTCTTGTCCACCTGCTGGCATATCGTGCCTCGCCAAGTCCATCCCTGGGTATTCAGATTCAGGCTCCGTTCTGATCAAGATTGCCAGCTCAGGTATGTCCCAACTGCGTACCATCTCCGACCTTCAGGTGTTGGTAAAATAAGCCCACACTGTGCCAAGAGTAAGTCCTGGCAGCAGCCCAAGTACCGGTGTGCATATTCAGTCACTAAGGGAACAACGGGTTGGTGTTCTCACTTAGTGACTCTGTGGATTTATCTTGCATCACACTGTAGCATCAGAACAATTATACAGTGGTCATATAGATGTGTAATTGCATCTATCTGTCCACAAACTGCATTGCAAGGGGCAGACTCTCTTCACAGCCAGAATTGGGTGAGGTACAGTGGCGGGCTGGACCGGGGGGCAGGGTGCCATCTGCCCCCCGGGCCGCAGTGTCATGCGGGCCACGGACCGGTGCAGTCTGTGTCACTGTGACACAGACTGCACCATGTGTGTAGCGCTGACCGGACGGAGTTCGGTCAGCGCTACACAAGTGACAAACACACAGCCTCCGGCTCCGGCAGCTGTGTGTTTGATCAGCAGTCAATGAGAGCCTGTCAGACTCTCATTAGCTGCTGCTGCGCCCACTGCAGGAGCCGCTCCATCTTCCGGCTCCCGCAGTGGGCAATGGGAGAGGTGTCATGACGTCATATGACGTCTCTTCCATAATGCAGAGCGGCCCGGGAGGACGGAGGAGCGGATGGCGACGGCGGGAGCGGGGATTCAGGTAAGTGTTTTTTTTGTTTTTGTTTTTTATATTACGTGTGTCTACTGGGGGGGAGGTCTGGCATTACTGGGGGCAATACAAAGGGGAGGACTACTACTACTGGGGGCACTACAAGGGGATAGGGGACTACTACAAGTAGGGGACTACTACTACTGGGGGCACTACAAGTAGGGGACTACTACTACTGGGGGCACTACAAGTGGGGACTACTACTACTGGGGGCACTACAAGGGGAGGGGACTACTACTAGGGGCACTGCATAGGGGGGAGGGGACTACTACTAGGGGCACTGCATAGGGGGAGGGGACTACTACTGGGGGCACTGCATCGAGGGACCACTGCTGGGGGCTCTATATAAAGGGCAATACTGGGGGTACTGCATAGGGGGGGAGACTACAACTGGGGCCACTATTTAAGGGGTATTGCATAAAGGTTACCACTATTGGGGGCACTGCATGGGGGGTGGACTGCTACTGGGGGCACTATATAAGGGGCACTGCACAGGGGGGACCACTACTGGGGGCACTATATAAGGGGCTTACTACTGGGGGCACAAGGGGCACTGCATAGGGGGGATCACTACTGGGGGCACTATATAAGGGGCTTACTACTGGGGGCACAAGGGGCACTGCATAGGGGGGATCACTACTGGGGGCACTACTGGAGGCCTGCATAAGGGTGTTCTCTCCTGTGGCACACGGGGGCACTGCATATGGGCACTACGACAGGGGTTGCCCCATATCTTTATTTTCACCTTACATTAATCCCATATAGACCCATCTCCTCCCTGGAACACTTGAGGGGGGGGGGCCGTAGCACGCACATTCTTCGGGCATCCTGGCTACACGCTACTCCTCTGCCAGGGCCGCCTGCATGCATTTGCCCCCCAGGCTAAAAGTTGCCAGCCAGCCCCTGGTGAGGTATGTCTAGAAATTATAATGCACACTGTGCTCAAGTGGGTTTGTAGAGGGGGAGAGGTAGGGGGTGTCAAGAGTGGGGAGGGGTGGTCTATGCGCAGCTGTCTTAAGAGGTGTCCGGGCTCTTTTATTGGCATGTGGAAGTGAAGAAAGACAGCGCTGCAGAGGTTATGGGTAGGGGGAGGCACATATAGAAACCGTTGTAATTCCTACACCGTTCACCTAATTTGGATGTAATTACCCTCAAATTAAATCTGAAAGTCTGCAGTTAAAGCACATCTTGTTTGTTTCATTTCAAAGCTATTGTGGTGGTGAATAGAGGCCAAAATATGAAAATTCTGTCAATGTCCCAATATTTATACACCTGACTGTAATACTGGCCGGTCAGGCTGCGCTACTGACACGGTCCGGTAATAGTCCAGTGCTAGAGGCGGCGTCCCGCTTAGGCTTGGTCACTTACCAGTAATTGTTGATGGTATTGCGGTAGTCCGTTGGTGCTTTTTTTGTCCTCGTCGCTGTTGGTGTGCTGGTGTTGAACTGGAGACACACGTAATTCTGTGTCCGCTCGGCCCTGACTCCTGTAGCAGGGTCAAGTGGATGTGCATGGCAACTGCTTCATGCTGACGGCAGCGCTGACCGGTAGAGGCTTGCTGCATCGTGTTGTTGATTGCAGCTTCACGCTATCCGTAGCACCGATGGTGATGTTCGCTTGCAGTGGTTGTGGGTGCCTCCGGGTGTACTGGTGACTGGCAAGAAGCGTGCTTGCACAGCGTACTTTCGGCCCTAAATTCCAGTCCCAAGGGTCGCTTGTGTGTGCCTCCGGGTATTCTGGTAACGAGCCGGAGGCATGATCACAGTGTCCTTTCGGCCCTAACTTCCAGTCCTAGGGACACACGTGTGAGCTTAAAGTAGTGCCGTACCTCACTCCAGCCGGAGGTGAGTGTACCGTGGTGGGTGGGTAGAGCTAGGGTGCACCTCAGGTGGTGTGCCTGGGTGTGGACATGTCCAACATGTTTCAGCACTGAGTGCCTTTTTCAAGGATGTCTAGGAATTAGTTTTTGAGCAGAAGTACATGCCAAGATCCAATTTAAGTCTCCTGTCCCTCTGAGTGCAAGCACTATACCAGTGGCGTACCTCCACGTGGTGTCACCCGGTGCAGAGAGGGATGCTGTATGAATGGCGTAGTCATGTCGCTGAAATGGAGGTCTCACTGGCTGGGGCGTGGCCACATGGGAAGGGGCGTGGCCTTGCGGCTGAACCGCCGTGGTCCCATTATTACTGGGGCAGGGGGGATGCGGGAGTTGCTGCTCTGTGTGCAGTGCCGGCTCCCTCACTGTGTCAGGAGCCGAGCGCTGCACATAATTATACAGTGCAGCACCCGGCTTCTGTCACTAAGGGGGAGTCTGCACCTTGGTGTCACCCCACTGTCGGACTGGGGCATGAAGGGCCCACTGGGGAATGTAGTGGTAGGGGCCCATGCTTAAGGGGTGTGGTTATCCAGAGGGGGTGTGGCCAGTCACCCAAAATGCTTGGCTAATCAATAAGTCTGGTGTAGATTCTATAGAAGGGAACCAATCACCCATATTGTTCTGTGGTACTGCACCACCAGATAACTGACCATATAATAGAGTAACAATGTATAATTTGAGGTCTGGAACCTGACACCTTGAAGAGGGAGTGAGCCCTTAGGCAGTGGGGCCCACCGGGGATTTCCCCTGTACCCCTGAGGGCCAGTCCAACCCTGTGCGTCCCGCATCCCCTTGTGACGCCACTGCTCTATACCTCTTTAATTAATCTAAAAAAAAAACTTTTTTTCTTGTTATATAATTCTTATAGTCAATGAAGCATTGTGCTGCATTACATGATGAATAAATTTACATAACATAAAGCTATACAATACATATACAATACATTTTACAAAGGTAATGTTGTATAAAATATTTCAAGAATATCAATCAATCATTAAACAGTATATGTGTCCAAGCTACATGGATGATGTTATGTTACGGAGAGAACAGACGTAGTACAATATTATAAGAGTGGGGTCGCAGTGGGGGAGAGGGGGATTCCCAGCTACGTTGGTTTATTTGTAATTTTCTAGATGGGGAAATAGTCCTAGAATTGGATGGTGAAATAGTTAATCAGGTTACAGGGCTTGTACCATGTGGCATGTCTTAGGCTATGTATCTCGTTTTTGGTACCATGGCACATAGTATCAATAAAGCCTTCCATACTGCAAAAAACTTTTAAGCTCAGTTTCTCTTTGTATAGAGGGTCTGATTCAGACCCGCTTGCTAGGCTGTGTTCACACGCAGACTGCCGATGTTTGCAAATTGCGCATGCATATGCATCGCAGTGTGCGAACTAGTCCATGTGATCGGGAAGCGCCTAGAATGAGTGACAGGATAAGCCATTTGTGGGTGGAGACAGGGGATGGGCGATAGAAACGGGGCAGTGGTGGTGCGAACACAGGCGTGCCTGAGCGTCTTAACGCCGTTTCAGAGGCGTGCTTAATTAAGACGCAGCGTCATAGTACACGTCACATGGTTGAAATTCACACTGAAGCGCTCGCAGTGCTTGCGGTAGGGTATGGTCAGTGACAAGTGCTGCGATCGCTTCCGATGGTACTCGATTATTACCGATGGTTCCATACTTAAGACAGGCTGGTGGGCGTCTGCATACACACCGTGATCGCACGCCAAGACATAGTGGGCGTGCCAATGCCTTGCCGTGCGATCGCGGATTTGAATGCTTTCGCTCCGTTCGAACGCATCTAGTGAGCGTGACTGAGTGCTTTCCAGCCAGTCCATATAAAGCTACCACAATAATATGTCTTAGGACAAAGATAATGAGGTGGGAGTAGGGTGCACCCACAATTGTAGGATAGTTTTTCGAACCGCAGCCCTGATGGCCAAATCATTCCAAGTTTTCCATAATTTGTGTTGAAGTGCAAACCAGAATGTGCAGATGCTCCAGGAATACAACAAGAAGTGTGGCTTCACTCTGAGTACAACATACGTGCAAAAACCCAATATACAAATCGCACATATTACAGTAAGGGGCTGGAAAGTGTCGGTAATAATTACCCAAGTTGCATGCAAACTGTTACAACCAAATCTCCCGGAGAGGGGAAACATAAAGGGCCTGAGTCAGAGATGGACACAGTAGCTACAGCCGTTGTGTCTTTGGGCCTGATTCAGAGCCGCTTGTAAGCGTTCGCTCGTTCGCTCCGAGCGATGTTTGCCCAACTGTGCATGCGTACGGATCGTAATATGCATGCGCGAACCAGTCAGTGCGGCCGAAAATCGTTTGTTCGCTAAATAGCGAATGCCTGCTAATATGAGTGACAGGAGGAGGCGTATGTGGGTGGTAACGGGAAGGTGCTTGAAAACGGGGAGTGGAAATCAGAACGCAGGCGTGCTTAAAGGTCAAAACGGGCGTTTTATGGGTGTGCATAATTAAAACAGCAGCGTCACTGACCACGTCACTGGGTTATTTTATAGCCAGAACTGCTCGCAAATTTGTGGTAGCAAACACCAGCCACAAGAATAGCGAGCAGTTCATATGCTGTTCGATGTACTCAATTAATCTAATAAATAGCGGACATGACGTATGGTGCGAGCGGCCAGGGGGCGTCTTTTTCAAAATTACAACCGCAAGTTTTGTTCGCTCGTTCAGACATAGAGGCGTCAACAGACCGCAAAGAGCGAACGGTTCATTTGAATAGCCACCCCTTTTTGTTGAACGAACGACCGCAAATAGCGACCGGCTCTGAATCAGGCCCTTTGTACGCAGCGGCCATGCTATAATATGCTAATGCCAGAGAAGGCGTCTTGTGTAAATGGCTGCCTACTGCCGGCTTCTCTGGTCCCCTGCTGTTTCCAAAGAAGCGGCATTGGATCATCTGTGTGAACATTGGTCATCTGAGTAACCCTTCCGGATGACCGGGGAACTACCGGTTGACTGGGGAACTCACACTACTGAAGCCAGTGAAGCTGCGTCCAAGGACGCAGCCACTGGCTTCGTACCGGGCTGATACGCCCCTCCTTTTTCAGAAATGCTGGCCATCACCGCCCTTTTCCCGCCCCCAAATGGCTGCTGCGGCAGCTTAGGGGGCTCAGTGACTGTGGTCGAAGTCACAGATCTGCGCATGTGCAGTACAGATCCTGCGCATGTACAGATCGATAACCATCGGAGATGTACTGTACGTAAACTATTGGGGTGGCGTACATTTCTGAATTAATCCCGAAGTCGGAAAGTATGACTTTAGCCATGCCTACACACCGCATCCAATGGTGCAAAACACACCTGAGTCACCAGAGCGAAGGCGCGCATTGCGAATTGATGTGTGCAGTAGGCGCGTGTAAATGTACAGCAAGATGCAGGGGAAAAAAACGGCAACTTGCATTTAGGTCCAACCAAGGGCATTTTATCAGAGGATGAGGGCCTGTATGCAATTTCTCACATGCAATTCCACCTTCCTCATGTCATGTCGGCATATTTGCGCAATAAAGAGTCTTCTGTACCATTTTCTCAGTTATTAATTTAGCGCCAGTGGTTTAAATGAGTCCAGGGGAATGTTAAAAAAACGGAAATTGAAGAATAGCGCTGCTTGCTATGTCACAGAATCACAGTAATAGAGAAGGTGGATACTTATCCGTAAAAGTAGAACTAATTGTGCCCCTCTTAAGATGATTGTTTTCTTTTTTTCACCTTCCAGACCAACGCGTTTCGAGAATAACTTCTCTTTTTCAAGGCAAGTTGCCTTGAAAAAGAGAAGTTATTCTCGAAACGCGTTGGCCTGGAAGGTGACCTTCTCACGGGGACCGCTGCGGTGGGTACACACACTCGAGTGTCCACGGAGCCTTCGGTAGAAGAGAAAAAAATAAAACAATCATCTTAAGAGGGGCACAATTAGTTCTACTTTTACGGATAAGTATCCACCTTCTCTATTACTGTGACATAGCAAGCAGCGCTATTCTTCAATTTCCGTTTTTTTAACATTTGCCCAGATCTTTTAGGGAAGATTTTATTGAAGGGGCTGCAGCTTGCTTAGAAGCGCAAACACTTTAGCTGACCATTTGATCTGTTGAGTCCAGGGGAATGTACGGAGTGATTGCAATAATTCCCCCCCAAAAAAAATATTACACGGAGCGGTGATGGTAATGAGACCACCGACATGTGCTAAAGGACTGTGGTTATGATCCAGAATAATGCACTGAGCATTGGTGGTAATGAGAACAAATAGATGCTTGGAAGGGTGGTAATGAGTCCAGAGTGTCAGTGAGATACTCTCCACAATGCAGACAGCAATGAGGCTATAGTGGAGTCCAGGCAACAAAAGATACATCAAAACAAAGGAGCAGACTGCAGCCAAAATGCAATCAGGATACTAAAGAAATCTAAGGCTAGCCAAGGTATTAGGGTCTAGAAGACTATACACACAGACAAAGCTACTGTACTGTAGGCACTGCTTAATCAGACAAGCTGGCAATACAATGGCTAGTAATTGGCAACATGCATCCAGTAATTAGCAAATAGGGTCCAAACTTACTGCATAGACATGTAGGAGGAACATAAAAGACATACGCATGTGGGGACTAGACAGTATCACAGAGCAATTCACAATGGTGGAACTACAGTCTGGGTCAACCCATTTAGCTGCTATGGGGCCTGGCAACTTTGGTTCATCATCTGTATGTAGACTAATGATTTGCTCTTCTTATGATGTTCAGAGGCCAAAATATGTACAGTGTAACTGTGTTCGGGCTTTTATTTCAAGAACGGTGCTTTGTTACACATGGCCCAGCTCTAGGGTGCACTCAGAAGCTCAGAAGAGCAGAGCAATGGCCAAAGAGTGGATGGACCAGCATAAATAAGCCTGATCACATTTTTTTTCGATGGAGCTGGATTATGCCTATGGTCAATATATTTAGACAAAATGTACTAACATTTTTATAAGGAGTTGTAAAGCCATCAGGGTCAGGAACTGATGAATTTGTCATTGATTTCATTGTTGATATGACATTTTTTGTATAAATAAGATGATTGTGTATAGGTGAGATGGATATTTAGGTTATATCATAAATCAGTGCACTATTACTGTACTTCAATCTTTCTTTTTTTTGTGGGTAATTGAGTTGTTTGTTTCATCTTTGATTATCATAATTGCATTTCTTGTGAGTTTGGGTTTTAATTTATTTGCATTCAGTTGTCCACATTAGTTGAAGCTTTATCCATCTGTAATTCATTTAGAAGTCCTTTCACTATCAAAATATTTTAGTAGGTTCTTGATTTGGAATATTTTAAATTTTTTTTAATATAGGATTTTAGTTTTAATTTAATTTTATGACTTATCCTTGGCTTTTAAGGCTTTTTCCAGTTAATTGATGAGGATGTACAGTATCTTTGGGATCATAGAATTCTGTTAAGTCTTGAATATATATATATATATATATATATATATATATATTTATATATATATATATATAGCTGAGCAAATAGGCGGCACTCCAAAGACTTCATCCTCCGTGAAAAAGCGTGAAATAAGGCACGCTTGTTCACAGAGGTAGAAGTCTCTGGAGTGCCTCCTATTTTGGAGCTGTATTAAGGGGGTGCATACCCACCAACGAGGGCACCAGGAGAAAGGTAGGCGGTTCGCAATGACCAGTGGAGTGCCAGACATTATTGAGGATCCTCATTGTTGTAAAATGTTTGATGTACATCAAACATTTTACAGTTTTTGTTTGTTGGGGTAAGCTATGCTGCCATATGTTACTTTTTGTGGAATGAGTAAAGGAACTTCAAGCATATTTATTTATTGTTAGGTTTAAAGGAATTAGGATTTCTAGAAGGAGATTTTATAGAAGTTTATGAACATCAAATACTTTTTATCCCTCTTGCAGCAGAGGGTATTCTCACCCCTGTGTTGAGCCCATTTTTCCACTGTTTAGTTTGTAAAATTCCAATAAGAATATCATTTATTTTTTTTATGCATTACCCACATTATTTATACTTTGTTAGTTTCAGAAGGCATTGTTTTTGCTTCTTCTTGTACGCCAAACAAAATGTAACCAAAATGGCCAAAAAGTTTATTTTTTACGTGCAATAGCAAGCGAACTAAAAGCAACACACACATACATATACATATATATTAGGGGTGAGCGGGTTCGGATTTCTGAAATCCGAACCCCCCCGAGCCCCCCCGATCCGAGTCCGATCCGAGTCAGGCTCGACTTTTCCCGCCTGACTCGGATTCTGAAATCGAGGCAAAACGTCATCTTCCCGCCTTCCGAGTCTCGCGGGTTTTGGATCCTATATAAGGTACCCACGTCGGCGCCATTTTCTCACTCGGCTGTGGACAGTGAAGAGGGAGGGTGGGAGTTAGGGCTGTGTAGTGTAGTGTAGTGTAGTGCTGCTGTTGTCCACTACTTCAAAGTCCATAGGGGCTGGCTGTGTTGTGCTGTGCTGCTGTTGTTAATAGGGGCTGTGTCCACTACTTCAAAGTCCATAGGGGCTGGCTGGACTGTGTTGTGCAGTCAGTTCTCCATAGGGGCTGTGTCCACTCCAAAGTCCTGTGCAGTGTCCCAGTCCTAAAGAGGTGCTGTAGTGTTGTCCAGGGGGTGCTCTGTCCATCAGGGGTGCTCCCCCCAAGTGCTAAAAAAATAATATATTTTCTGTGTTTGTGAATTGTGTGCGCAGTAGCCGCACGTGCATCAACAAAGTAGTGCCAAGCGTGCGCCTGTGTCATAAGTAAAGGGCCGGCTGGCTTGACCGTTAAAGGGTTCTGTAACCCCCAAAGTACACTCCAAACCAAAAAAATATATATTTTCTGTGTTTGTGACTTGTGTGCACTGTGGCTGCACGTGCATCAACAAAGGAGCAGCGCCAAGCGTGCGCCTGTGTCCCATAAGTAAAGAGCCGGCTGGCTCATTTCTTAAAGGGTGGTGTAACCCACAAAGTGCACTACTCTCCAGCAAAAATAAAAAAATATTTTCTGTGTTTGTGTGCGCTTTAGCCGCACGTATATATATCAATATAACATAAATGGAGGACCAAACTTTCTCTGATAAAAATAAAATAGGGAAAGATCAAGAACCACTTCCTACTAGTGCTGTTGCTGCTGCTGGGAGTTGTTCATCATCCCAGAGAGGAAGTAGGAACATCACTACTTTTACTAAACAATTGACCCTCCAACAGTCCCTAGCGATGAGGATGAAGTACGACAGCAGTCATCCTGAAGCAAAACGTATAACTGAGGCCTTGACTGCTATGTTGGTGTTAGACGTGCGTCCGGTATCCGACATTAGTGCAGTGGGATTTAGACAATTGATGGAGGTAGTGTGTCCTCGGTTCCAAATCCCGTCTAGATTCCACCTGCATCCTCAAAGCAGCAGCGACAAGCGTGCGTCTGTCTGTTAAAGGGTGGTGACACCCTCAAAGTGTGCTACACAAACAATTAAAATATTGTTCTTTTTTTTTCTGTCTTTGTGAAATGTGTGGGCTGTAGCCGCACCTGCATCCTTAAAGCAGCAGCGACAAGCGTGCGTCTGTCTGTTAAAGGGTGGTGACACCCTCAAAGTGTGCTACACAAACAATTAAAATATTGTTCTTTTTTTTTCTGTCTTTGTGAATTGTGTGGGCTGTAGCCGCACTTGCATCCTCAAAGCAGCAGCGACAAGCGTGCGTCTGTCTGTTAGAGGGTGGTGTAACCCTCAAAGTGTGCTCCACAAACAATAAAAATATTCTTTTTTTTTTTCTGTCTTTGTGAATTGTGTGGGCTGTAGCCGCACTTGAATCCTCAAAGCAGCAGCGACAAGCGTGCGTCTGTCTGTTAAAGGATTACATCGGTGACAGCATCCAAGTAGGCATGTCAGACAGTCCGTACCTGTACTGGCAGGAAAAAGAAGCAATTTGGAGGTCCCTGTACAAACTGGCTCTATTTTACCTGAGTTGCCCCCCCTCCAGTGTGTACTCCGAAAGAGTGTTTAGTGCAGCCGGGAACCTTGTTAGCGAAAGGCGTAGGAGGTTGCTTCCACAAAATGTGGAGATGATGTTCATAAAATGAATGATCAACTCTTCCAGGGAGACCAGGCTCCAGAACGTACAGAGGGACCTGTGGTTCCAGCAGGGACGAATTAATACTCTGTGAGGATGAGGATGTACATAACACTGAAGAGGGTGAGGAATCTGTGGATGAGGAGGATGAGGACGACTTCTTGCCTCCGTAGAGCCAGTTTGTGCAGGGACAGATTAATTGCCAGCTTGTTTTGTGGGGGCCCAAACGAACCAATCATTTCAGCCACAGTTGTGTGGCAGACCCTGGCGCTGAAATGATTGGTTTGTTAAAGTGTGCATGTCCTGTTTATACAACATAAGGGTGGGTGGGAGGGCCCAAGGACAATTCCATCTTGCACCTCTTTTTTTTCTTTGCATTATGTACAGTTTGGGGCCTAGTTTTTCAATGCCATCCTGTCTGCCACTGCAGTTTCACGCCTAGATGGGTCACGTGTTTGTGCCGCCCACTCGTGTCGCTTAGCATAGTCATCCAGCTACCTCGGTGCAACCTTTTGGACATAAAAACACTATTGTGAGGTGTGAGGTATTCAGAATAGACTGGAAATGAGTGGAAATTAAGGTTATTGAGGTTAATAATAGCATAGGAGCAGAAAAACCCACAAATTCTGTGATTTTAGCTGTTTTTATGCTTTTTTTCAAAAAAATACAGATCCAAAACACAAAACCCAGAACCCAAAACACGGAAGGGTGGTTTTGGCAAAACCAATCCAGATCCAAAACACGAAGAAAGATCCAGATCCAAAACCAAAACACGAAAAGTGGCCGGTGCACACCCCTAATATATATATATATATATATACATATATCACCCCATAACGACTGCACTAACTTTCCTTATCGGTGCAATTTGCAGAAATATTCTGAAGGGTTTCAGGCTTATTTATCATTACCCCTGAGCCGGAACTGCTGCTCCGATAAGCAGCTGTCCTTGTAAAACTTCCAATTTCCACTTTGCCACTATAACAGCAGCACAAGTTTACACTACTGGTTTCTGTGACCAGTGCGCAAAGTGGTCCTAGAGACGTGGTGGAACTCACCCCCCCCCACTCCTTGGTGCCTCCTGCAGGCTATAAATATATCAACTTGTGCCCTCCCTCCCTTTTTTTTCAATAAACGGACAGGGTGCGCCGCAAAAAGGGGTGTGATCTCAAAAGAGAGGGGCGTGGTCACACAATAGTGTCCCCATCTCAAATTACCCCACACAGTAGCACAATCTTATTCACATTAAACCGCACATACTGCCCCTGATTCACATTACGCCACATAGTAGTGTCGCTTATTCATGTTATTACACACAGTAGTGCCCCTTTACACAATTCCCACATTGGTACCCCTTATACACAATGCCCACAGTAGTAGTGCCCCTAATTCATATAATGCCCACAGTAGTAGTGCCCCTTATGCAATGCCCACTGTAGTGGTGCCTCTTATGCAATGCCCCCGAAGTGGTGCCCTTTATGCAGTGCCCCCAGTAGTAATGCCATTAGTAGTGCCCCCTAGTAGTAATGGCCCCAATTAGTAGTGCCCTCCCAGTGGTAATGCCCCCATTAGTGGTGCCCCCAGTAGTAGTGCCCCTTACACAAAAACAAACACACAGTACTTACCTTAAGCCCCGCTCCTGCATCTGCTGACGTCCGACTGCTCCAGTGCTCTTCGGAATTATGGGAGAAATGTCATGATGTCTCTACCTTCAACCACTGCAGGAGCCAGAAGGCAAAGCTCAGGAGTGAGCTACAGCCTCCGGCTGCCACTGTAGGGAAGGAGCCGGGTGCCCACTGGTAACAAAATCTCAGTGGGTGCCCTGCACCTCCCTGCACGACGGACAGGGTAAGGTGGGCTGGAGTTCTGCTTTTAAATAGAACTGACGGAAGACAGTTCCGCCCCACTTTAACCCCTGTCTGTGACAAAGGGATTTACATATTGTGCAGACCCTCCTCCCATAGGTAAGCACAATATGAACATGGTGTTAACTATCGAAGTCAAGCGCAATAAAGTTGTAGCTTGATAAATAGCATAACCATAAAAACCCTGTATATTGTAAGGGGTATCTGGTGTGCTCCAATTCTGCCATTAAAGCAGAACATATTTAATATATCCTGTGTTATAAACTTAATAGTGATTTTTCTTAATTTAGTGATAAACATGTGGAATGATCACCAAAGCTGAAGGGAGTTATACATTTTCATATATTTGCATGTTATTTTCCAGTATAGGCTATAATAGGAAATTTTCTGACTGATCAGAGGAAACATTGTTTTACTTGAAAGTAATGGAAATGCGTTGTGTTGTCACATACAGGCTCATATTTATAAGGTCCTGGATGGAGTGCTCACTGAGTTCTGCCTACAGTGAGATCTTGCGGAGGCATATTTCTGATACAGATACAGTATTATTCTATCTCAATCGCTTTTCAAGATCCTCTGTTTGCTCTTTTAGCTTCTCAACTCCTGATTTCAGCTTTTTAAAGTCTGTTTTGATTTATGCAAACTTCATCTAATCTTCAGTCATTCCTATCTGTTCTCAAACTTAAATTTGTTAGCTCCATCAGAAATCCAGCTGTAAGAATTTTAATCTCTACTTTAATTGTAGATTTTATGATATCTTATTTCAGATGGCGTGTAGAGTGCTTCTGATTTAAAGCATGATCCGTGTCAGAATTTTGATGGTAATGGTGTTACTGGAAGTTATTTTACAGAAAATATTCTTGTTTTTTTATTTGTAGACTTTGTTTATTTATTGTGTTTTTCTTCTTTTCTGGTATTCCTTCTGTTATTTTTGTCTTATTGCAATATGTATAAGTGTAAGTATTCCCTTATTTATTTGCAGTTGTACTATAATTTCTGTTGACAGTTGTTTTGAGATAGAAAATGTGTCCATATAAAATGTAATTGGTGTTTTAAAAACTGTTATTACAAAAGTTTCAATATACTGTATATTTTTTCTTTGTGTATTTGCTTGTAAAACACAGTGGGATAAGTAGTAGTTCTAGTTAATTGCAGATTAACAATTCTGTACAGGTTTGGCAAGATGATTAGTTAGACAACATAATATAATTATTTCAATAAATGTTTTCAAAGGAAGCTGATCCCAGCTGTGTAATAGCCAGGTAGCAAATCAGTAGTATTTAAAATCACTCAACCAATCACAGATGATTGGCTGATTGACTGTCTGGCTATTAAGTAGGTGAGCTCATTGGATAGTAAGATATTTTGTGTTGGGGACTTCTTGAGGTCTGCCCATTTCATCCATAGTGCCTTTTTGTTCAAACATGTAAGCACAAGAAGACTTGAGGTTTGATAAAATAGCATGTTAGTAAATCTCCTCCTAAACTTTACTAAAGCAAAATTACACCATGTTCTTTTCTTTTTAAGTGTGTGTAAATGAGTTTATTTTAATTAAGTCGTTCATTCAAGCCATTAGCTAAAATCTATATCAAGAGCCATATTCTGTAATAACATTAAGATTACTTTTTTTTTAAGAATGAGTCATTCATTTTCAACAGTGTAAAATTAATTCAAAATGAATTAGCCAAAAAGTTATATTTTAATTTTTTAGTACAATGTATTTCTCCCCCCAAAAAAATATCACATTCAATTATGAACATCATATTATTGATTTCTTCATTGGTTCTAGTATAGTTTACTTTTTCTTTAAACTTTGTGTCACTTTTATAAAAAAAAAAAAAAAAAAAATCTAATCCAGTGGGTCTCAAATTCAGTCCACAGGACTCCAACCAGTTTATAATTTCCAGGTCACCTGTGGATCTTTTAAATATTACAGTTGGAAAGAAACCTGTGCCCAGCTATGTGACCTGAAAAAAATGTGATCTGTTTGGTGTCCTGAGGATCAAGTTTGAGAACCACTGATCTAATTTAATCTCCATTTAGTAATTCATAGGTCATATAATATTACGGTATCCTTATTCTCAGGTCATTCTGTTTAAGCAAATTAGAGGAGATATGGTTGAGACTGAAATGGACATATATTGTACAGGATAACCAGCCTTTCCTGAGTACTTGTCATTTTTCATAAGTCTTTGAATGTGTTTTCTCACAAATAGCAATAAAAACACATCTGGACCACATGAATATGTTTGAATATGTGTTTATTCCATGCTCATTAGTTTACCAATGTGCTCCAAGGACAAATAAGCTGATAGGGAAAATAAATGAGAGCTGTCTTAGTTTGGCCTTTGACTTTAGATTCTGGACAATTGTTAATGTTCTGTGTGAAAAATAAAAAATAAATGTTTCCACTATACCGAAAAAAATAAATAAAAAAGTATACAGGAAGAATTATATTTAGTGAAAACTATGTTATTCATCGTCTGTGCACATAAATCAATGTCCTTTTACTGAGAGTCCTAAATCCAGGAGTTTTCATTCTAACACATTTTTAATTTTCTTTTCACAGTATGTGGCATTTGCCTCCCTCTTCTTCATTCTGGTCTCCATCACCACCTTCTGCCTCGAGACTCATGAACGATTTAACCCCATCGTGAACAAAACAGAAATTGAAACAATTGGGAACGAGACTCAGAAACGGTTTTACAGGGAAACGGAGACAGAAGCCTTCCTGACCTACATTGAAGGTGTCTGTGTAGTGTGGTTTACATTTGAGTTCCTCATGAGGATTACATTTTGTCCAAACAAGGTGGAATTTATCAAAAACACTTTAAACATCATCGACTTTGTGGCCATTCTGCCTTTTTACCTGGAGGTTGGACTCAGTGGCCTGTCTTCCAAAGCGGCAAAAGATGTGTTGGGCTTCTTGAGAGTTGTCCGATTTGTGCGCATTCTTCGAATTTTCAAGCTGACCAGGCATTTTGTAGGCCTGAGGGTTCTAGGACATACCCTTCGTGCTAGCACAAATGAGTTCTTGCTGCTGATCATATTCTTAGCATTGGGAGTTTTAATCTTTGCCACAATGATCTATTATGCTGAGAGAATAGGTGCTAATCCAAATGATCTTAGTGCCAGCAACCATACACATTTTAAAAATATCCCCATCGGCTTCTGGTGGGCTGTTGTCACCATGACCACGCTTGGCTACGGAGACATGTATCCTCAGACCTGGTCAGGCATGCTGGTTGGAGCGCTATGTGCTCTTGCTGGTGTGCTGACTATTGCTATGCCTGTACCAGTCATTGTGAACAATTTTGGAATGTATTATTCCCTAGCTATGGCTAAGCAGAAGCTACCAAAGAAAAAAAAGAAGCATATCCCACGCCCTCCCCAACTGGGATCTCCCAATTATTGTAAATCTGTTGTAAACTCTCCACATCACAGTACTCAAAGTGACACATGCCCGCTCGCGCAAGAAGAGATGTTAGAAATGAACAGAGGAGGTAGGAAACCACTTAGAGGAATGTCCATTTGATCATCACCACCCATTCCTTGTAGTGAATTTAAGATCCAAACTTATTAACTAGCAAATGCATAGGGCATTTACCCATTGACGGTCCCATATCACACATTCTGAGTGTGTGTGTAAAGCAGAATGCTAGATTTCTGGGACATGCAAGACGAGTCAGTGGAGGTCTTCAGAAGCATCAGGGTAGATCACCATAATTTTGCAAAGTAGGATAGATACATGATACAGATTTTTGCTGCTGCTTTGAGGAATGCTAGACCTCTGGTGGAGAAAACAAAAATGATTACATGCTGCACAGGCGATTCCTGGACTTTAAATGTATTAAAAAGCAAAAGGAGCCTTGAATTCAGTTCACGCTTGATAGCTGACAAGCTAGGTTTGGGATTTTAATATAAGATTTCACGTGCGTGAACCTTCACCTGTATAGATGTAAAATATGAGGATCGAAAACTAGTAGAGGTATTTAATGGTAGACATAGGACTGCAATAGCGAAGTTACACTTTTGAAAAGCTAAATACAAGTAACGTAGCTTAATTTAATGAAGCAGCACAAACAACTCACTAGGAGCGAGATCTAGATGTACTTTAGGAATTTTACTCTTTAGCATGTGAGGACATCTCTTATACAGTATATTATGACAGTGACTAGTTTTATTTAATTGTAGAATTTGGAGGGATATCATGGTTTGCATACAGATGTAGGGATTTACTAGAAAAGCTGACACAGGACACTGACAGCAGACACCTCCGTGTTTCCGTGCAGTGGTGAATAAAGCATCGCTGTGTGACAATCTAATCCATGCCAGCAATATGCCCAGTCTCAGCCAGTGTTACAGAGTGTACCATTATATCCCATGGGTAGTGGTCATTTATAGAATTATCTCAGTTCTATGAGATGTCTTCTACACTTCACAATGGGCTCTGATCCTGATCACTTTACCCATTCTCTACCTCTACCCATGAAATATTAGTGGTATTAATATGCCGGGGTATAAATTAAGATGATAATCACCATTTGATACAGTAACCAATACAATGTTAATATAATTTCAGGAATGTATATTTATTCTAGAATGCACATGCTTATTCATATGTAAGTGTATGCAAATGTATGTCTGTGCATGTACATGTGCGTGTATGTATATGTGTGTGTGTGTGTGTGTACATACACATACATATTTATATATATATGTGTATGTATAAAAAATTGTACATAAACAGAACATTTAAGTAAGTACTTATGAGGTATCTCACCAGCAAATTAATTTGCCCTAACAATTTGTGAATGTACAGTAAATCATTACAATATTTTAATCAGAATTCGTTTTCGAGGTTTAGGGCATCATCAAGTTTTTGTTAGCAAATTGCAATCATTGATTGAATTTCTCCTATTTGTTTCTATGTCATGCATGGTACCCCATAATGTGAGAAAAACAAAGCAAGCCAGACAGTTCTTGGCGATGTTGCTTATTGACCACTGGGTCAGGGCTTTAAATAGAGAATTAATTAAAATTATATTATTTAGGTTCAATATTTCACACAGTATTTCTTTCCTGACTGAGCGAGTCTGCGGCAAAACTACGATTGGGTTGTGCCCACATATATTTTATAGAGTTGTTTGGTGAATTTTTGTTTTTTATTATATTACAAGTATATTATTTAATGTCAGCTCATGGTGTTTTTACATAATTACTTGTTTTTTTTTCATATCTATATATTCCATACCTGCCACCCAGCCAGGTGGGAGATGTGCAGTTTGTGGCATTGTAAAGTGGGGTGGGGCCATGATGATACGAATGAATGAATGAATGAGAGTTGCGCGGCAAAGTCCCCAGAAGTGGGTTTCATGCAGGACGCTGGTCTACTCTCTTAGAAGGCTGTGAGAGCCCCCGAAATTCGGGAAGTCCTCCAGGCATTCTGGGAGAGTAGGTAAGTATGCAATATACTCATGCACTTTAGGAAGTATAACCACTGTCTGCAGTATTGGTTCACCTACAGGAACAAACGCAGGATTTTCAGGAGGGGGGGGGGTATATATACAGTATATATAACTAAATAAGGGGGAGGAGCCACCATTGCCGAGAATGGCAACAATGGTCTTGGGGGCTGTAAGCGCATCGGTGTACATATCTGAAGCATCCTAAGGTTGCTCCAGGCTGCACTGAAGAAGCAGAAGATTCCGGCTGCAGGGTGCCGTTCCATGTTCCAGACACTCTGCTAGCCAGATGCAGGGACCGTGGGTAGTTACGGCCATGTATGTATGTATATATATATATATATATATATATATACACTCACGCTTACCTTTAGAGGAAGGATGCAATGCAGCAACTCTTAGGGGAGGGTCCAGGTAAACTACCCCCTCGTGGCATAATGCTGCAAATGTATGGGAGGGAATCATGGCAGTATCCTGCGAGGGTGCAGGGCTCTGATTGTGGCCAGTCAGGGGGGATTTCTAGCTACTCAGAATCCCCCCCCCTCCCTCATGCGCCACTGACCTAAAAAGGGATAGGACAGGTAGAGTAAATTTAAAAGTATTATTTATCTTGATATTGAATAAGAGCACAAAACAGTCATATTTTTATGAACAAATTGTACAAAACTAGTTATTCACCATCTGTAACTTTTGGAACACAAATAAGAATATTAACTGATTCCCAGAATACAATCACTTGTATATAATTTTACGGACTGTTTTAAGAGAACAAATGCTGATGACAAATTTTACTGACACATTTTTATTTTATAGTGAAGTTGCAATAATCACAGTCCTTTATGTAGAATATGTTTTTCTGATATCAATATTTTTTAAACTGATGGGGAGAAAATGTGAATTACATTGTACTGTCAGTAAGGTTGGTGATGGTTGGCACAAATGCCCAATATTATCACCCAAATAGTTTTTTTATGTAAGAGTAGGGCAGCTTCTAGTATTAGGCTTTTCGCACTGGAAACAAAAATAAACTTACACCACTAAAAAATGGTTGAAGACTGGTGGTAGCCAATAGATACTGAAAATTATTTTAAGCTTATAATGGGTGGAACAACTGCTCCTATATTAACAAAATATTTATACATCTGTGTAGATACTATTTCTTGGGCACTTTTGTACACCACTTAATTTACTGTGCTTGATATGTTCTGCATCTCTTTAATTACCTATGATTGCTCTAGGCCCAGTGTTGTGCTTTAAATATTAATGAGTTGTTAAATATTGGGGCATATTATTCTGCAGGGATATGTAATATACTGTCATAGATCTATTGAATGGCAGCTAGCATGCTGCTTTGGAAATAGGACAGTTCTCCTAGTGGTGAAGTTATAGAAATGGCAGCATACTGGCATTGAATTACCAATAACATACAAATAATAATAATTAATAATAATAATAATAATCATTATTATTTATATAGTACTTTGCATTTTGTTTCTCAAAAACCCACAAAAATAAAATAAAACACAAAATAAACTTAAATTGAGTATTAATAGTTTAATAGCCTACAGAAGAGAGCAAAGCATTTAGGTTGTATTTTTATTTTTTATAGAAACTAAAGGGGCATTAATGAAATGCGTGAGTAAACAGGTAAGTCTTGAGTCTGTTTTAGAAGGTTTCTAGAGTGGAGGCCTCTTGACTGTGTAAGGCAGCGAGTTCCAGAGTGTCTAAAAAGCTTGACACTTAAATTCATTAGGGGAGATTCTTGGAACTGCTAATAGTCCATTATCTGCAGATTGAATTGAAGTAAGCGAGTGAGGAGTGCAAGAAATTAGATGCTGCTTCCGTTACCTTGGACCCTGGTTATGTAGGGCTTAATCTAATTTTTAAATAGATTTACCATCTTACAGGCAGCCAGTGAAGGAAGTAGAGAATGGTTGTTATGTGGCAGGAACAAGGCTGGTTAGCTAACAGCCTGGATGCTGTACTTTATATCTGCTGCAAGCGGTTCAGTTCTTTTACTGGGAGACCCAGTTACACTTCATTGCAGTAGGAGTCCAAGTGTGATGATACGAATGCATGTATGACTTAAGGCAGATGAAAAAAAAAAAGGAATTAATTGTGGCTGACACCTGATATTTAAGCATCAAGCCACAACCCAAGATAACACCAAGATTCCACAAATGTTCAGTGTATTGCTACTCTGAACTACTCAACCAGAATACCAGTTGGTTGGCTACGCTGTAGTCTTGTCCTTTAATGGCAAGCTCATATAATAAGAACCTCTATTTTATCAGTATTTAGTCGCAGCCAACTGGTGCTCATCCACCATTTAAGATAAATATTGGGTCTCAGTACTTGGATCAAAGGACAGGTACAGTTGAATACATTACCGATGTTTAATTCAACAAGAAGAGTTCTGCATTGTTTGTAAAATACAGTATCATGTCTTGAAAAGTATTAAGCCTACATAATTTTTTTTTTTTATAAAGCCTGTGATTTTTATTTTTTTAGAATAAAATTGTTTGATGTGGATCATCTTTCTGTTGAAAGACAGAGTTCCCACTAAGGGGCATATTCAATTAGAGGCGAAAAGTCGGAAGCTTTTTGCCTATTACACTTTCCGCAGCATTTGCCCGTTTGAGACGCGAATTTGCGGCATGCGCGTACCGCGATTCGCCCTATTCAATTGTAGAACAGGCAAAAATGCAAATAGGCGAATGCATAACAGGCAGAAAGTACTGAATACATTGGGGGAATCAGTCAAAATAAGACGCACTGACACTGGAAATCATTACAGATGTGTACTATTAGCCCTAATAAATGTACTTCGTGTCCTTAAGTTGTGTTAAATGCTTTCTAAATGCATATTTGTAATAGTGTTGAAGAATGATAGAACGCAGTATTTTTTGGTGAAAATAAGTAGTCCAGTCAAATTTGGGGCACTTGAAAATGGGTGCTAGCATATTTTTGTGTCTCTAAAGTGCACTTTTAAAAAATGAGAAAAATCCACCTGCTGCATGCACCTGCAATCCTAAAAACACCTGCCCCATCCGTATAGCCCCCCAAGAAACCTATGTCGCTACCTTTTATCCTTGTCTCCCCACTTTCTACTTTTTTGCCCTAAAAATGACATGTCTTGTTTTGGGGTGTGCCAAGGTAATTTTTTTATTTATTTTTTGGCTGATTTGTCCTTTTGGGGGAGGGGGGCTGTCCAAAGGGTTCTAAATCAATACCCCACATTTGCACCCCAAAATAGAGGTTTTGCACTTTTTTTCACCTGCCATTCATTGGCGAATTGGTCCCAGAATTGAATTTGGAGATAAGACGCAAACAGGCGAAAAGCGGCAATAGGCGGAAATTTTTCTGCAATTCCGGCTTTTCGCCTCTAATTGAATACGGCCCTAAGTGGCAGAAGGTAGCAGATTCTTATTTAAGATTTGTCTTTAATGCGTACCATTCACCTAAACAGCAATCTTGAGGTTGTCAATCTCTGCCGCTAAAAAGCAGCTCTAGAATATTATGCCAAAGAGTTCCACATATTACTCTGCCTCATAAGGTCGCGAGACTTTCAACCACATCTTGGCAGTACTGTCTACATGGCTGTGCAAGTCATGGCTTCTTCCTTGCAACATTCCTATAAAGCCCCTTGTTGAGAAATGCCTAGGAACCATGTCCATTATCCTCCACTGCAACCATATTCGGGAATAGTTGGTATAGAGTGGGCTGGTAGCACATTAATGAATACATTGCAAGAAGTTGACAGATATTATAATAGCGAATATATTAATGTTCAAAATGAGAAGAGAAATGTAATGTGATATTGTAGATAACAGGTTCTCAAACTCAGTCCTCAGGACCCCAAACAGTGCATGTTTTCCAGATCTCACAGAATCACAAGTGAAATAATTAGCTCCACCTGTGGATTTTTTTTAAAATGTGTCAGTGAGTAATGAATACACTTGTGCACCTGCTGGTTGACCTGGAAAACGTGACCTGTGTGGGGTCCTGAGGACCGAGTTTGAGAACCGTTGATGTAGATGATCACAATGTGTTATTGGAAAGCTGTAAGCAAAGCATAGGTAGCAATGTTCTTCTCTTTGGGTGCCAAAACAAGATAGAGAATGCCACCACCATTGCAACATATAGAAATATTTACAAAAATAATAGATGGGTAATAAAATGGATTGTGGCCTAGCTTTATTTTCCTTTTTTGAAACTAGTTTGCTCAGGTTAAGTTAATTACTTCTAGTCCAGAGACTATAGTACAAAATCGAAAGCATTTTTGTTTGTTATTCAACTGTGAGCAGGTTTAATTGTGTCAGGGCTCGCTCACCAGAGGTCCAGGCTTTGTTGGGTAAGCAGGCTACACTTGGGTTTATCACACTAAAAAGGTCTTCTCTGTAGAGGAAGGAAGGGGAGCAGAAGGGGAGGTGCAGCACGGCATGAGAAGGTTGGACCCCGTGGTGCCAATCAAAACATCCCTAAGTGCCACCCTGAGGATTATCAAGAAGTTCTTATAACAGAGGCCCTGATTCAGAGCCGGATGCTCTGACAGAGCGCTCACTCTGAATCAGGGCTGGGCTATTTTTTTTTTGAACGGTCACTTGGCCGCTCGCATAGCTGTGGGTGACCACCCACAGCTATAGCGAGCGGCCAGGAAGATGGTCGCGATGGTCAAGACCATCGCGACCATCGGGCTTGTGACGAGACCCTTGTGGTAGGGTCTCATTGCTGCAAGCCCCAGAGAGATTTCGGCTCAAACAGAGTTTAGTGTACAGATGTTTTACTCTTGTATTCCCTTATTGACCACCTTACGTGATCTTTTGTGTGCTCTCCGTCATGGCCATTAACCCTACAGTGAACTCGATTATTTGTTCAGAAGATGTGTACTGGTGGTCTGTTTAGTGTTGGATGTCTTCTCCATACCTAAGTCCAGTGAGGCCATTGCATCATCCCTGAGGTCTTCAACAAAAGTCACACTGATGCAGACAGTCACCTTGTTTTGGGTCTAGCATTCTAGATCTACAGTGTCTTCAGGAATATAAAGAGAAATGTGTTGTACCCAAAACTCTGGGCCTGATTCAGAGCCGGATGCTATTTGCGCTCGCTCGTTCAGAAAAAGGGGCCGGCTATTTAAATTGAGCGCTCGCTCTTTGCAGTCTGTTGACGCCTCTATGTCTGAGTGAGCGAACGAAACATGCGCTTGCTATTTTGTAAAGACGCCCCCTGGCCGCTCGCATCCTACGTCATCTCCGCTATTTATTTGATTAATCGAGTACATCGAAAGGCGTCTGAACTGCTCGCAGTGCTTGTGGTAGGATTTTCCTACCGCAATCATGCGAACAGTTCAGGCTAAGAAACAACCAAGTGACGTGGTCGATGACGCTGCTTTGTTAATTATGCAAACCCTTAAAACGCCCGTTTTGACCGTTTGGCACGCCTGCGTTCGGATCTCCACTCCCTGTTTTGAAGCACCTTCCCCTGTTACCACCCACAAACGCCTCATCCTGTCACTCAAATTAGCAGGTACTCGCTATTTTGCGAGCGCTCGATTTCCGATCGCACTGACTGGTTGGCGCATGCACATTACGACCCATACGCATGCGCAGATGTGCAAACATCACTCGGAGCGAACGAGTGGCCGCTTACGAGCGGCTCTGAATCAGGCCCTCTGTGTTTTATGCAAGGTTTCTCAATATGAAAAAGTTCATATGGAGTTTTCCTCACTGTTTTGGAGAATAATTAGTTGTGGAACTGTTGTAAGTAGCTGTCATTGTTGCTTCAAATCATTCGGAGCCAGTTAGCATGAGTCTGATCACTACAGCCAGGGTTCTGTTCAGCTATCCAGTTTTGCCCTGGTGTATATGGAATGGTCTTCAATGTTTTATGCCAAGTTATTTTAAAATCTCTAGTTCATGTTCCTCCTTCTCACTTTGAAATGTGGATTTTTCCTGAAACTTGTCATTGTTTAATTTTTGTCCAATACTTCATATTGTTCTTCAATAAATAAGTGTGTATCAGTAAAAGCTAGAATGCATCTGTTAAAAAGAACAATATGTAATGGACCGCGCTAGTGTGATCAACAATGAATTTACAGGTTTACTCTGTGCTAGATTGACTAATAATTAAGCAAGCTTCTCTAAAGGCGCATATCCAGTACCCGATTCGCTCCATGAGCGATATTGTGTAGTGTGTCTCCGGCAGTGGTGTGCTCAATCTCCTTAACGGCATTGAGCACCCAGACTCACTGAACGATATATCATTCAATGACGTCACCCCCCCTCATCCCCGAACTTGCAGAACCTGACAATATCGTCAGGATGCCCTGCAAGTACAGGCGATGAGCGACGTCGGCGGCGACCAGCGGGAGCACACATCGTTTGTCGTTGACAGCATATACACTGGATGATATAATGAACGATATTGTTATTGTTCAATTGTTCATTATATCGTCTAGTGGATACGTGGCATAAACTTACTAGGAGAGTTTATTTAAACACAAACATATTACACTACACAGATAAAAATAATTCTTATCAAAATTGTAATACATATGATACATAAAAGACACTAATATTGTAACATTGTATCCAGTTGTTTGCCACACTTGGACTCCATATCAGAACTGAGGGTAAAATGCTGTATAAAGTATGATCTCCACTGTATGTCCAATTCGTGGGTGTCTTACGATTGTAATAGTACTACTCAGCATGTGAGACACACTCTGCTGCACTCCTGGGTTGAGTGGGAGGCAATATCTTGTAGGTTAAACTTAGCGGTATTTGTAATCCAAAGCGTTGGTAGTTAGGGCATCCTTGCTATATGGTTATTATTAGAGCAATATACACTTACAGTGCTGGCAGTGGTCTGGTGTTATAGGTCTTCGGTGACCGGCGGGGATCACAGCGTCCTGTGATTCCGCCCCGGTTCACTGCAGTGACTGTCAATGCTCAGCCTTTCGGCTCGTCCTCGCTAAGCCACCGCTCATTCGAGAATTACACAGCTGAATGTAGCGCCCTGTTAGATTGGATGCAAGCTGCTCCCACAGCGCGTCTCGGATGCAGTGAGTTCACCTACAAGCGGCATAGATCGGATATTAACCCTTAGAATGCATCTGTTACCTTTCGGTGTGGGTAAATTCTTAAGACCACAAATATCACTGTGTATGAGGTTGAGTGGTCTTGATTCTCTGCTCTTATTTTAGGATTATTACTTTGTGGCTTTAGCTTTTATGCAGCAGTCACATATTTGCCAGACAAGCAGACAGTATAAGATCTTTTGCCAGATCCTACTTTTGCAGTATGTCCCCCGAGTGACTGTCTGCCCAGACATCCGTGCCACATATGAATCCAATTATGTACCTGTGTGCGCTTACTCTCACCTTTTCATTTGAAGTGTTGAGACGATACAGGTGTTCATTCACTTTGATTCTCCCTATCACCTTTCTATCATTCAGGATAATACACTGCTCTTGAAACTTTATGAATTCTGGTGGTGACACCTTTAGCGACCACGTGCCTTTCAGACAAGGACACACCTTCCAGTCTAGAAACATACAATGCATCTTTTACTGCTACTGAGATAGTTCCTATTTGTATTGGAGCACATGAATAGACTGTGCCCATTTTCTTCAGCAATGCTACTACCATCCGCAAGATAAAGCAGAATATCTCTTTCTGGTGCAGTTCTAGTTCTGTGCAGAAGTGTCTGTCACTCGTCATGTGACTTGCTGTTCTTTAATCTCTTCAATCTCTGTTTCCTTATTGTGTGACTTTATATCTGCAGCTTTGAGGGCCATTCCGTTGTCACTTTCCATGATGTCATGGCTAAGTCCTTCTTATGCTGCTGTTCATGGCCTGTTTTCTCAATGTTTTGCTTTGATTCCGCTTCACGTCTTGTTTCCAGGCCACTGTATACATTGGGTAGACTACAAAGAATAATGGCTGCCACTTGGTTACAGTCCCTAGAAATCTATTTATATGATTCTGTATGTCTTTCCTTTGCCATGTCTCATTTGATGAAGTTTTATGTTAAACGATCTTTCATTCAGCATCTGTAATGCACCCGGTATGATATTAGTAGACACAGACTGTGGGCAAAATTTACTAAGCGGCGGCTTCTAAAGCCCGGCGGTTTGGTGGCGGTTTTGCTATCTGCAGATTTACTAAGGCCAAAACCGCTGCAAAACCTCCGTCAAAACAGATTTTAGAATGGATTAGGGCTATCATTTAGAAACCACTGCAAAACCGCCATCAAACCCCCGTGGGTTAAAACAGAATAGAACCCGACGTGAAACCGCCGGGGTTTAGAACCCGCCGCTTAGTAAATTTTGCCCTATGAGTTGTAGACACAGACTATGGGGCAAATGTAATAGCCTGTGCGAAGAAGGCATTGTTGAGTTACCGGTAAGTCCGCCAAATGTGTTCACATTTTACAATCATTTAAAAGGCAAAACCAAGTTGGGCAGACTCGCCTGGAACGCACTAATGCCTGCATTGCACAGTCTATTACATTTACACCTGTGATTTTTTATGGAAACTCCATCCAAAGTAGGAAAAAATAATATGTACAGATATTAGAAGTAATCAAAATAGCAAAATCTCACTCCAGTACAATCACCAATTCAGCAGGTATGACAATGTATATTAAGATTAAAGTAGAAGACACTTTTTTTTGCTTGGGCTGGACTTTACTCAAATGGCTATGGCATTCTCAAGGACCTTGACAATCCTGCTGCAGTTTGAGTATAGCCTTAATTGTCAGCCTGAACATTCCAGAGAGGGGGAACAGAGGGAGAGGGAGTTGAAATACCGGCTGTCGAGATGCCGGCACTCAGAATGCCGACGCTGGAATCCCGACACCAGTCAGAATTCCAGCTCTGGCATCCCAACGGGAAGTAATGGGGTTAGGGGGAGAGTTAGGCACTAGAATTTTAGGGTGCGGGGTGGGAGGGTTAGGTTTAGGGATGGGGTGGGGTTAGGATACTTACTGACAGGTGATGGTATCTAACCCTGACAGGATGCCAGCAATCAGGATTCTGACTGCCGGCATCCCGTAGCCAACTCAAAAAAGGTAGGAGAGCTTTAGTTATTTATTCTCTACTATCTTCACCCAAAAGTTATTTTTTTTTTTCGTCACCAGGTCTAGTTTTCCTCTGATACATTTTGTCTTTGGTGTAGACTGGGGATTATTCGTTAGGTTAGGTTAGGTTGTATGGTTTGGGTTAGTAGAATGTAGTGAAAAGATTCTGCATTTAATTGGATGTGTGAGGTGGAGCTTATATGTTTTCTGCACTGGAGTGAAAGTTTATCTGTAAACAGGATGTGCAAAGTGGACTGATAGTATATAAGTGAATAGGGTGTGGCCTGGGGACTAACAGTATATAAGTAAATAGAGTGTGGAGCGTGGTCTGACAGTATATAAGTGATTAGGGTATGGAGCGTGGTCTGACAGTATATAAGTAAATAGAGTGTGGAGTGTGGTCTGACAGTATATAAGTGATTAGGGTATGGAGCGTGGCCTTACAGTATATAAGTGATTAGGGTATGGAGTGTGGTCTGACAGTATATAAGTAAATAGAGTGTGGAGCGTGGTCTGACAGTATATAAGTAAATAGAGTGTGGAGTGTGGTCTGACAGTATATAAGTGATTAGGGTATGGAGTGTGGTCTGACAGTATATAAGTGATTAGGGTATGGAGCGTGGTCTGACAGTATATAAGTAAATAGAGTGTGGAGCGTGGTCTGACAGTATATAAGTGATTAGGGTATGGAGCGTGGTCTGACAGTATATAAGTAAATAGAGTGTGGAGCGTGGTCTGACAGTATATAAGTAAATAGAGTGTGGAGCGTGGTCTGACAGTATATAAGTAAATAGAGTGTGGAGTGTGGTCTGACAGTATATAAGTGATTAGGGTATGGAGCGTGGTCTGACAGTATATAAGTAAATAGAGTGTGGAGTGTGGTCTGACAGTATATAAGTGATTAGGGTATGGAGTGTGGTCTGACACTATATAAGTGATTAGGGTATGGAGTGTGGTCTGACAGTATATAAGTGATTAGGGTATGGAGCGTGGTCTGACAGTATATAAGTGATTAGGGTATGGAGCGTGGTCTGACAGTATATAAGTAAATAGAGTGTGGACTGACAGTATATAAGTAAATAGAGTGTGGAGTGTGGTCTGACAGTATATAAGTAAATAGAGTGTGGAGTGTGGTCTGACAGTATATAAGTAAATAGAGTGTGGACTGACAGTATATAAGTAAATAGAGTGTGGAGTGTGGTCTGACAGTATATAAGTATATATATATGACCCCATTTATCATCCTACGAGGTCTATAAATATCACTCATTAACAAGAAGTGAGGCAGTAACTGGTAGGACGCCACCTCGCTGTTAGAGACCTCCTCCTATTCACTTTACTTGAGCCAGCAATATTTTTTCAATGCCTGATTTCACTGCTGCATCCTCCCCTCCCGTAGCCTAACCCTGACCCACAACTCCCACAGCCTAATCCTAACCCTCCCACAGCCTAATCCTAACCCTCCAGCAGCCTAGTCCTAACCCTCCCGTAGCCTAATCCTAACCCTCCCGCAGCCTAGTCCTAACCCTCCCGTAGCGTTACCCTGACCCACAACTCCCACAGCCTAATCCTAACCCTCCCGTAGCCTAACCCTAACTATCCCCTCCTGCAGACGAACCCTAACCCTCCCATCCTGCAGCCTAACCCTAATCCTCTCCCTAGTGTCTAACCCTAATCATCCTCCTAACCCTAAGCCTCCCCCCAACCCTAATACTTACCTCTGCAATTCTGAATTCTGACAGTCGGCATCCTGACTGTCGGGAAGCTAGCTACATCCCGTTTAGTTTTCTTGCCGTAAGAGGAGGAGAGATGAAAGCTTGCAGAGATCTGCATAGAAAGGCGTGCACAGTACGCGCAGCCTACATAGCAAGAAGGGTAACAAAACGGAGAGGAGTAAAACATCCTATTCCCCCACCGATGTTCCCAGCATATATTCTGGTACAGTAATTGCTCTTGGCTACCTCCACACAAATCAATGGCTTAAACGTTAGTACTTTCCTCTCTGTTCATTGGGTAAAACTGAAAAGACAGAAGGAACTAGTTACAAGGGGATGTAGTTGTCAGAATACCGACTGCTGAAGTTGGAAAAGGATTCATGATGGGTGTCGAAATACCGACGCCTATCATAACCCTGATGCCGGAATCCAGGAGGACGCGTGGCCGAACGAGGTAAGTACGGGCAGCGCATCCTCTTAGCCGCAGGGGGGAGGGTTAGGTTTAGGGCAGTTAGTGGGGTTAGTGTTAGGTTTTGGGGAGGAGGTTAGTATTAGGCACCCCTAGGGAGAGGGTAGGGTTAGGCACCCCCCCGGGAGGGTTAGGTTTAGGGAGCGGTAAGTGGGGGTTAGGCACCCCCTGGGAGGGTTAGGTTTAAGGAGCGGTAAGTGGGGGTTAGGGTTAGGCACCCCCCTGGGAGGGTTAGGTTTAGGGAGCAATAAGTGGGGGTTAGGGTTAGGCACACCCTGGGAGGGTTAGGTTTAGGGAGCAGTGAGGGGGGGTTATGGTTAGGCACCCCCCTGGGAGGGTTAGGTTTAGGGAGCGGTAAAGAGGGGCTAGGGTTAGGCACTAGGGGGTGAGGTTAGTGTTAGGTACCACTAAGGGAGGGCTGGGGGGGGGGGGGGACAGGGGAGGTTAGCATATTTACCTGCCTCTGTCGGGATCTTCTTCTTTTCGGGCAGCCGCTGTCGGGATTTGAACCGGCGGCTAAACAGCCACCAGCATTTCAAACCCATTCCGTTACAAGAAGCTGCATGCATGCACAAGCCCATTCATTAGGTAGTCACAACTCCTGTTGCTGAATAAATAACACACACTTATTGAAGCCGATAACCAATGGCCATCTCATAAAATAGGGATCTCTGTCTGGCTGCCCTCCACTTAATACCCTACTGCAGGGTAATGCAGAGCCCGGCTGCTATATACTGCTGCATATACGTTATTTTGAGATATTGGGATCTCTGCACATAGGGAAGTACAGACGTTAAACAAAATGTACAGCCTGGCTCAGCTTGTATTTAGATTTAAGGTATATATTAATTAATGTGGGAACAAAAGACTCATCTTAAATATAAGTTTAGCCCTCATGGAATGAAATTGGTGTTAACCTTGAAAGAGTTTCCAATCAATATATTATGCAACTTAATTCGTCTTCTGCTAATGGTGGAGATATGCGCCTCCGACATAAGGATAGACTTCTGGTTAATAACATTTACATGAAAGCTCTTTGAGTCAGTGCTTAAACCACTGGGCTTTTACAGCATTATAGCAGCTTGTCCACCTATGACTATTTCAGCATTGCCTGTGAAGAAGTGATTACAGTTCTATCTTCCAGGCGAGTATAGAAAAGATAAGGCACATGAGAGTTTGAGCCTAATATGAAATGGAAATATAGCAACTAAGGACAGTTGTAGATAACAAGCCGAGGAGGAATTAGGTCACAAATCGCACTGACAGCACTTATCCAATAGCTCCCAACATAAATCTGTCCGTTCCCAAAAATGGCCAAATAGGGGTCTGCATCTCAAGGGCTGTCACACACAGAGAATTATTGGGAAGTATGGTATTAATGTACATATCTGTTAACTAACATTCTAAATAATGGTAAATACTAAACACTATTTGTAATTTATTTGAAAATCATGAAATATCATTATTCAATACATTTTACATTAGCATTCAGTACAATATAGTTTACATAAATTTTAACCAGCAGAATATTTTTTTAAATTAAACACAAATTATACATAGATCCATGTGTGTAACATGAGATTACCTGGCCCCATAGTAAATTTGGGGGAGATGGAGTGGCGAAATGCGTCTAACTGCATTTCCAAAGACAGAGCCAAGTTGGCTTCCATCGCCTCTAATCCGGCAGTGGAAATGAGGGAGAGGCGCAAAGTTTTACCTTCATATTTGCCTTAAAACACACACCCCACAAGTTGCTCCTATTTAGCTACATAAATTGGGTGGTTTATCGGGAATAACTCACAATATGCAACTAGAGGTCTTTGATGTATTGCATTTATTTCTATGCTGCATTTGAAATGGTATTCTATTATTGGTGGGATGTAATATTGTTTGAGAGTAGTGTTTTCAGCTCACTTTAAGATACTGTAGGTATAATCTTAAAATATATTTGACAGTTGAGTTCTGGTATTTTTTTTATAGATACATTTGACAGTTTTTTCTGGTATCTTTTTAGGAAGCCCAAAATTACCTTACATTACCTCATTTTAGATATACTAGGCTGCATAGTGAGCAGAAAGAATGAAATGTTTCATTTCAATATATTGTCCTTATAGAAGGGGGTTTATGAAAGCAATTATGTACAAAGAATATGAATGAATATATATATATATATATATATATATATATATATATCCTAAGGAATGTGGGATTGGATATAGTGTTTGTGTAAGTGTATAACTAAACACTCACCGATGATGCACAATGCATTAACAACATGTACATTGTACAGCACACTTAATTATTTGCTCTAAAGAGCTTATGTATAATATAATGGGTATTTGATAATTTCAATATAATCGCTATGTCACATTACCAGCTTTCTGTCTACGGATGTGTCACCAAATTCCGCGCCTTATTGCACCTAATGGCATGAGACTCCTACAGCAATTTAGATGCTCAGCCAAGCAGGGTTGGTTTAAGAGGGGAGGGGGCCTGTGTACAGCTTCTGTGCCAGCCCCCTCCTTTTCTTTGTGCCAGAGTCTACTGCGCGTGCATCGGTCTCCGGGAACATGGAGTCTTCTCTATTGTGCATGGGCAGATCTCTGGGAAAGTGAGCGTGGCGCCATTTTCCTGGTGATTTCTGTCTGTAGTGCTGGCCAACGCAACACTCTGTAGAGGTCAGTATAATATGGGTGCAGGGTAGGAGGTGTTGACCCATGTGTACCGCACACCCTGCTCCCATTAAAAATACGCCAATGCCTCCGAAGGTAGTGTTCCTGTACTATTTTGTGAATGTAGTGTCTTTTTTTTTTTTAAGCATTTGTAGCTGCATCCAAAGTCACTTATAGTGTCCTAGGCACGTAGGATTAGTATCTTTATCTCAAATGATTTAGTGTAAAGTTCCATATTAAGCACAGAGATGCGATGCATGACCAGGCTCACTTGTTACATCCTCAGTCTTTTGTTTAGGTTAGCGAGTCGAACACAGCACCTGCATGCCAGTGCCAGTGTGCAGTGTCCCCATGCATTGTACTTTTGTTGCATTAGTGATGTGAATAAGGTGCATATTTATTACAAAAGTGTATGGGAGGATGCATGGTGCAGCTTAGTCACAAAGTCTCTGGCGCGATTTGGTATAACAGATTGACAGTGTAAAAATCGACAGTCAATGGGTCGACAATAGATGGCCGACATACAATCGGTCGATGGGGACAAAGGGTTGACGGGTACAAATGGTCGACTGACAAAATGTCGACAGTACAGAGGGTCAACTGGGACAAACGGTTGACAGGTTCAAATGGTTGACACATGGTCGACACAAAAAATGGTCACCTTTTTTAAAATTTATTTAATCCTAACACTCCCCCTGGTGCCTAAACCAAACCCTAGCCTAACCATAGTCCTCCCACTAGTGCCCAACCCTAACCATGCCCTCCGGCAGCCTAACCCTAACCCAAGTGCCTAACCCTCACTCTAACACTAAAAATGTTGAAAAACCATAAAAAATGTGTTAACCATTTTTGAGTCGACCATTTAAACTTGTCGATTGTTTTCATCCTGTCGGCAAATTGCATGTCATCTGGTGTCGACCTTTACATTGTTGATTTTCTATCCGGATACCAATTTGAGGATAGGTGTATGCGGACTCATCTCTATGTTTTTCTAGCTGAAAAATTAGTAATTTTTTCACTGTTAAATTAAAAATACTAGATTACATAACAAACCTAAAGGGCACTAAATATAAAAAACAATAATGATAACTTGGCTGTCACTCTAAGTTGGTAAATCGACCCCTTAAAATTGAACACGTAGAAAAGACAAAGAAGTGGCTATAACATTCTAAATCAGAAATACAGTAGGGAGAAACGAGGACAAACATACCCTATATGTTATGCCCAAGTAGTAACTACCGCATACATAATTTATATATTTATAACAAAAAAAAGTAAATTTATATATATGTGTGCACACAGTTATAAGTTTCTAAACACATAGAAGCATACAATTATACAGTCTGGCTAAACAGTATCACTTATAGCTTGATAAAATTATTATTTATCATTTATTGTACCGAATAGTACTAATTATACATACTAGTAGCAGGCAGGTAAATACATTTCTGGAACAAAATAATTTCTAGATAGACTAGATGTGTTTTTATTATATACAGTGGAATGCAGTGATTGGCCTAATGAGACAAAACAAATCAATGTTTGGCTAGAAGTCAATACTTCCGTTTACTTATACTAATTTTCCTATGGGTTTATCGGTTCTCAACAGTAAAGCGGCAAATTGAGTCTGATAATTTATTTTCCTTAAAGACTCCTTCTTAGCATCCCTAACTATTGAAGTAAACCTAGGTTAGCTCAACAGAGACAGGAACAAAATTCCGGAGCCTGTATAGCAAGACTACTCCCCTACAGGTATCTTTGTCTGACTTTCCAAGCTTAATTTAAACACTGTTAGATGAAGGCGGGAATCTCGGGCTGCATGGAGTCCTTAAGGAAAATAATAAATTATTGACCAGAATTTGCCACTATTCTTCATGGACCACTGACGCGTTCCTCCACGAAAAGTGCGAATACTTCAGAAATGTATAGTGTCATTAAAATGGTCAACCAATCCAGCTTCTGGAGCAATAACTATCTATAGTTAATTTTTTCAATATGTGATCAAGGTGTCCCTTTAAAATATATAATAATATATAAGACAATATACAAAAAGAATATTTAACACTAAAATCTCATTAAAATACATATTATAGATCTAAGAAAACTTTCAAAATTATCATAAAAAAATCATTAAAAATTAATGGAATATAGAAATTAAAATTATTCAACACTCTATTATATAAAAACATAACTCGTTAAGAACTTGTTTTATATTACATCTATTCACACTAAAAAATCTATGCTTTAATATATATTCAAATGTCCTCTCTTATATGTAATCTTCTAAATATATATCGACCTAGCTTACAAGTTTTGTAGATTTTTTTTTTAATAACCACTAAAGTGTGTGCTGGCCAAATAGATTTTAAAGTAAGATCCATTATTATAGTATAAAAGTGTTATAGGTCAGATCTTGCACATTATAATAGCAAATATGACATATATAATTCTTTAAAAGGTGTTTCTAGCATCTGGGTAATAAAAAAAACTGCAGAGAGTATGCACCCCATCCCTCCCCTTATAGCTCTCACTGGCTGCCTGGACACTAGGGAGGCCAATCCAAGGATCAGAATCAGCGGGATCCTGGGATTCTTGCCCAAAAATGGTGGGATTTGATTTCCGGTATTGGTGCCTCCAATCCTGGGATTTCCGGGATCACGGCGCGCATGTTAAATCAATCAGCCGAGCAGCAAAAAGTATCCACATGAATTCTCGGTCCGTTGGTCTCCTGCGACGGGACGCACAGTAGTGATGTTACCTGGCAGCTACAGCTGCCATCATGTGTGCCAGTCCTCACTTCTCCGAACCTCGCCAGCGGGTTGCCAGGAAACAGCTGACCCGGTTTGGCCGCTGCCAGGGACCAACGTACCGGGCGTTTACAGTTACATGTGGTTCCTTGGTGGTGTGCTTGATTGCCAACCAGTAGGAGCCGCAGCTCTCTCCGCACTCTGCCGACAAACAGGTTACTTCGTCTTTATTCCCCACATCAGTATCTTCAGTGATCAATGCAATCCCGGGTACCACGGGATTGAGAGGTTTTCAATCCTGAATCCTGGGATTGGACTACCTACTGGACACCACAGCCTCTCCTACCACCCATTTGGCCGCTTACAAATATTCTCCATAAATTACTGAGACTGATACAAGAGGGCTGTAACTGTCCTGCAGAAGAGAAAGCAGATATTATATAGTTTGAGTTTATCAGGACATATAATCAAGAATGTTTCAAAGAAAATAAGTGTATATAGTAGAGTGCCCAAACATGTACTGTGGCTTATTATTGCTTGGCGAATGTATAGGCCAAAGAGGTGTCCCTGGTGCAGTCGTAACAGAAGGAGACTGGAGTGATCATGCTACCATACTTTATTTATAATGTATGTAATGTATTATTATTTAAAAAAAACAAAAACTCATGGAACTGAAGGTCCAGTCTTCACTTATAGCTACCCCATTTCCCAAAGAGCCATATTTATTCACTGGTACTCCGTTGCCCCCAGGTCTTGTGCAATACTATAGGTTTATATTACTAAACTGATGCATACAAGAACACACTGAAGACTAGTACCCTGAATAACACAGAATAAATACCTTAATTGGTATGACATAATGCCGGATCTAAGCCCGGCGGATGAAATACCGACGCCGGAAGTCTGGCAGATGAAGATCCTGACGGTGCCTGGTAAGTATCCTAACCCTTCCCTCTCCCTACCCCTCCCAAAGGGGTGCCTAACCCTAACCACCCTGCCTAGTGCCCAACCCTAAGCAACCCCTAAACTGAACCCCCCCTCTCCGCACCCTAAGCCTAACCCTCCCGGGGGTGTGCCTAACCCTAACTTTCCCCCAGGGTGCCTGACCCTAACCCTCCCTACCTCAACCTAACCCTAACTCTCCCGGGCGGGTGCCTAACCCCAAGTCCCCCCGGGGAGTCCCTAAACCTAACCCCACCCCCCCCCCACGGCTAACAGGTCCCGACACCCGGCTTACCTATGTTCGGTATGCCGGGATTTTGGCGTGGGGCTGATGATAGGCCTTGGTATTTAGACAGCTATCATTAGTCCCATGTCGGAATTTCACAGTCTGGAAGCCGGTGGTTGGCATTTCGACTGCCGGCTTTCTGACTACTTACCCCTTACAACAATTGGTAACTGAATATAAAAGGCAGAATAGCAAGGTGTAGTCTAAAATAGCAAACATAATATTTAAAGTCACAAATCATGGTCAGGACAAGCGGCAGACAAGGATAATAATAAAAAATAAAAAAAAATTGAGGTCAGTGTAGATGGCAGACAAGAATAGTAATGATCACAAACAAGACAGCCAGCAGACAAGCATGGTCGAAACCAGTAAGGACAAAGATCAAACAAACAACCAAACAGATACAGAACATGGCATGTAAGTAACTAACACTGTAACAGGAAATGAGACTGGAGACAACCTTTGAATACCACCTGGAATCATTCTCAATAATGAAATCAAATGAGTCCTCACCATGGTGATCAGTGATGTTAAGGGGTAAATTTACTAAGAATCAGGATTGTCCCGATTTGCAAAATGATTTATCTCGGTGTAATTCGCCTGAACTCGGGTGATTTAATGTTTTTTTATCTCTAAAATTTACCAACAGGCGATTTGAGGCTAAACGAGTTTGCCGATGGTGATGTAGGTCGATTTTGTCTGGTGATTTTAAATTCAAACTCGAGTGAGTTATCTCACCCGAGGTTACAGTGAATTCTTTCTGCACAACTCTCCCTAGCAAGCAGCCTGCACATATCAGTGAGACATGTGTAAGCTGCTTGTGTTGTACCTGTAAAAAACGGGTTAATTTTCTTAAAAAAAATTATGTGAGGTCCCCCCAAAAAAAACATTAAATCACCCGAGTTCAGGCGAATTACACCAAGATAAATCATTTTGCAAATCGGAACAATCCTGATGTGAGGTCCCCCAAAAAACTAACCAGCCCCGGACTTGCCAGCCAGTCCTGGTTTTTAAAATTACAGTGAAAAAAATGTGTAGGGTTCCACTGTAATTTAAGAACCAGCAACAGGGACAGAGCTGCTTTTAAATATAGGGAGAAAAAAAATGGCGTGAGGTTACCCTTATATATAAAACCAGCTCCGGACCCTTTCTAGCGGGGGACTGATGCCACAGCCAGGGGCCCCCAGCTGCAGCATCAGCCCTGACCGCTAGTCAGCCCAGGCCAGGGATCCTTGGGGAGCTAGCCTAGGCTGACTTCAATAAAGGGGTCCCCCTCTCCAGGGCACCCCTGGATTAGCTGATAGCCTGGGGCTATCCCCGCCACCCCTGGGCGGTGGGTGGCGGGTTGATAGTGTATGTGTAGTTTTAAAAATATAATTATCATCATTGTCTTTACAGTAGAACTGCAGGTCCCAGCAAGCCTCCCCCACATGCTGGTACCTGGAGAACCATAAGTACCAGCATGCAGGGCATTAAGGGCCCGCTGGTACGTGTAGTTCACCTGTAAAGAAAGGTGTAAAAAAAACACACACACCGTGAAAATAAAGATTTATTACATCCATACACACTCACACATACTCACCTGTTCCCAGATGTTCACGTCCCCTCAACGTAAAGTATCCTATGGAAGCACCTGAAAAAAAGATCCAATACTCACCTTTTGTCCCACGATGTTCTCCACAGTAATCCAAATAGGGCCCCGGACACACTGTATCAACACGCTACAGCACGTGAGGCCCACCTACAGCTTTGGGGGGGGGGGGGGGGCTCACGTAATTTTTTTTATTTTTTATTTAATTAACCCTATTTTAACCATTTACAGAAAAATACACACACAAATCACAATGATTTGTGTACGTTTCTGACCATCTTGCAGCTCAGGGGGTTGAGAGATTGAAAAGTGACTTTGGCTTGTCATCCCGATTCTTCTTAAATTTGAGAGATGTATGTTTTAGGTGAAAAGTACTTCCGATTTGGCCCAATGGTGATTTGATTCGAGTTAGCTATCTCCCCCGAGTTTTACGAGTGAGATGAGAGAAATCTCTCTCTAACTTATCCGACTTTTGCCTGTAGTAAATTTGCAAGAAGGAAAAAAAATGAATAAATCACCCGAGATGGTCATCTCGATTGTTAGTAAATTTACCCCTAAGTATCAGAGTGTCAGGGAAAGTGAAGGAAACCAGTGTATGCAGTGGAAATGGGCTGAGATGCAGTGGGATGCCTCATTCTGCCATTGATCCTACCCCAAACTCTGTTCTTAGGAGGGGATTCAGCTGTGGACATAGTTACTATCGCAGCTACTAACATGGTAGCAGCTGTGATAACACTGTTATGGTAATGCATGCAGGAGGCGTCACGCCTCCTGCATGCATTAATGATCCGAGCTGCATCCGCGGACGCACCATCGGATCATCTGCATGATCCTCTGCCGGCTGAGTGACCATGGGGTTACTCAAGCCGGCGATTGTAGTTGCTGAAAAGAGACCAGGAAATCTCCATCAGCCGACAGAGATCCTGGCCCCTTCCCTCCCCCCCAACAGTGGCGACGCTCCTCCATTTTGGGAAACGGAGGCTGTCGCCGCCCCCTTCCTGCACAGAAAAGACAGCAGACTGTCCATCACTGATGGGGTAATTGACAGGGGTTAGAGCAGTAGACTGGTGTGTGCTCTGTACAGATCTCTCTCCTCCCTGCACTTTGTCAGTAGCCAGGACAGGTCACACAGTGGGCGTGCTTATGCCCTTCCGAGCGAGCGCCTGCCATGCCGTCACTTTGCAGAATTTGCATACGCTGGGGGCGAGTGATCGCATCTAGCAAGTGGCTCTGAATCAGGTCCAGTGTCAGTAGCCAGGACAGGTCACACAGCAGCTGGGATCTCACACCACTTACTACACACTAATGCTCAGGGGTTAGAGCAGGAGACTGGTGTGTGCTCTGTACAGGTCTCTCTCCTCCCTGCACTGTCAGTAGCCAGGACAGGTCACACAGCAGCTGGGATATCACACCACTTACTACACACTTATACTCAGGGGTTAGAGCAGGAGACTGGTGTGTGCTCTGTACAGGTCTCTCTCTCCCCTGCACTGTGTCAGTAGCCAGGACAGGTCACACAGCAGCCGGGATCTCACACCACTTACTACACACTAATAATCAGGTGTTAGAGCAGGAGACTGGTGTGTGCTCTGTACAGGTCTCTCCCCTCCCTCTTCCCAGGACAGGTCACACAGCAGCCGGGATATCACACCACTTACTACACACTAATGCTCAGGGGTTAGAGCAGGAGACTGGTGTGTGCTCTGTACAGGTCTCTCTCCTCCCTGCACTGTGTCAGTAGCCAGGACAGGTCACACAGCAGCCGGGATCTCACACCACTTACTACACACTAATAATCAGGGGTTAGAGCAGGAGACTGGTGTGCGCTCTGTACAGGTCTCTCTCTCCCCTGCACTGTGTCAGTAGCCAGGACAGGTCACACAGCAGCCGGGATATCACACCACTTACTACACACTAATGCTTAGGGGTTAGAGCAGGAGACTGGTGTGCGCTCTGTACAGATCTCTCTCCTCCCTGCACTTTGTCAGTAGCCAGGACAGGTCACACAGTGGGCGTGCTTATGCCCTTCCGAGCGAGCGCCTGCCATGCCGTCACTTTGCAGAATTTGCATACGCTGGGGGCGAGTGATCGCATCTAGCAAGTGGCTCTGAATCAGGTCCAGTGTCAGTAGCCAGGACAGGTCACACAGCAGCTGGGATCTCACACCACTTACTACACACTAATGCTCAGGGGTTAGAGCAGGAGACTGGTGTGTGCTCTGTACAGGTCTCTCTCCTCCCTGCACTGTCAGTAGCCAGGACAGGTCACACAGCAGCTGGGATATCACACCACTTACTACACACTTATACTCAGGGGTTAGAGCAGGAGACTGGTGTGTGCTCTGTACAGGTCTCTCTCTCCCCTGCACTGTGTCAGTAGCCAGGACAGGTCACACAGCAGCCGGGATCTCACACCACTTACTACACACTAATAATCAGGTGTTAGAGCAGGAGACTGGTGTGTGCTCTGTACAGGTCTCTCCCCTCCCTCTTCCCAGGACAGGTCACACAGCAGCCGGGATATCACACCACTTACTACACACTAATGCTCAGGGGTTAGAGCAGGAGACTGGTGTGTGCTCTGTACAGGTCTCTCTCCTCCCTGCACTGTGTCAGTAGCCAGGACAGGTCACACAGCAGCCGGGATCTCACACCACTTACTACACACTAATAATCAGGGGTTAGAGCAGGAGACTGGTGTGCGCTCTGTACAGGTCTCTCTCTCCCCTGCACTGTGTCAGTAGCCAGGACAGGTCACACAGCAGCCGGGATATCACACCACTTACTACACACTAATGCTTAGGGGTTAGAGCAGGAGACTGGTGTGCGCTCTGTACAGGTCTCTCTCCTCCCTGCACTGTGTCAGTAGCCAGGACAGGTCACACAGCAGCCGGGATATCACACCACTTACTACACACTAATGCTTAGGGGTTAGAGCAGGAGACTGGTGTGCGCTCTGTACAGGTCTCTCTCTCCCCTGCACTGTGTCAGTAGCCAGGACAGGTCACACAGCAGCCGGGATATCACACCACTTACTACACACTAATGCTTAGGGGTTAGAGCAGGAGACTGGTGTGCGCTCTGTACAGATCTCTCTCCTCCCTGCACTTTGTCAGTAGCCAGGACAGGTCACACAGTGGGCGTGCTTATGCCCTTCCGAGCGAGCGCCTGCCATGCCGTCACTTTGCAGAATTTGCATACGCTGGGGGCGAGTGATCGCATCTAGCAAGTGGCTCTGAATCAGGTCCAGTGTCAGTAGCCAGGACAGGTCACACAGCAGCTGGGATCTCACACCACTTACTACACACTAATACTCAGGGGTTAGAGCAGGAGACTGGTGTGTGCTCTGTACAGGTCTCTCTCCTCCCTCTTCCCAGGACAGGTCACACAGCAGCCGGGATATCACACCACTTACTACACACTAATACTCAGGGGTTAGAGCAGGAGACTGGTGTGTGCTCTGTACAGGTCTCTCTCCTCCCTGCACTGTGTCAGTAGCCAGGACAGGTCACACAGCAGCCGGGATCTCACACCACTTACTACACACTAATAATCAGGGGTTAGAGCAGGAGACTGGTGTGCGCTCTGTACAGGTCTCTCTCTCCCCTGCACTGTGTCAGTAGCCAGGACAGGTCACACAGCAGCCGGGATATCACACCACTTACTACACACTAATGCTCAGGGGTTAGAGCAGGAGACTGGTGTGCACTCTGTACAGGTCTCTCTCCTCCCTGCACTGTGTCAGTAGCCAGGACAGGTCACACAGCAGCCGGGATCTCACACCATTTACTACACACTAATACTCAGGGGTTAGAGCAGGAGACTGGTGTGTGCTCTGTACAGGTCTCTCTCCCCCCTGCACTGTGTCAGTAGCCAGGACAGGTCATTAATTATAATCATGAGCTACCGGTACTAACTTTTAGTGAACTGCCACCACTGTGTGTGAGAGGTCCAATTTAAATAGTAGTAGAGACTACTGTGCATATCTCCAAGGAAATGGCGCTCAGTAATTTCTGCAGCAGCAGCAAGGTAAGTACAGTCAGTGGGTGCAGGGTGAGCGGCTGAGGCACTCTGCACCCATTATAGATACGCCACTGTATTATTAATACTGGAGTTTTAAAAGAAAAGCCAACTATACCTAGTATATTGTTTGAAGATGTCGCTACTAATCCAGGGAACTACTACAGTACATTTATTAAAATATATTAGGATGAGTTTTCTTTAACTTAGCAGATATAACACTTGAACGCTTAATCAGTGTAGCTAGGGAATACATGTTCTATAGCGATAGTTGCAGAGGTGTCCTATTACATCCTTGCCGATTGTGCTACAAACACGCGCACGCATTGCGCTATGTGATTACCTGCAGCAGCATACGTTACGGTACATTATGGCACGCACTGCGGTCGCACCATGCAATTCTATGGAGTCGTGGGTGCGAATGCAGTGCGCGGCTCCATTTGTGGGCGCACGCCTTGCAATGCCCCCTGTAGTAGTGCCCCTTATGCAGTGCCCCCAGCAGTGCTCCATATACAGTGCCCCTTACATATATAACACACAGACATCAACAAAAAAACAATACTTACCCAAATCCCCGCTCCTGCACCCGCCACCGTCCGCTCCTCCATCCTCCTGCACACGCCACTGTACGCTCTTCCATCCTCCTGCACCCGCCACCGTCCGCCCTTCCATCCTCCAGCACCCGCCACCGTCCGCTCTTCCATCCTCCTGCTTGGCACTATGGGAGAGACGTCATGAGGTCTCTCCCATCACCCACTGCGGGAGCCAGAAAACGGAGCTCGTGAGTGAGCTCCAGCCGTGGGTGCAGCAGCCAATGAGAGTCTGTCTAACTCTCATTGGTGCTAAAACAAACACACCGCCGCCGGACACTACACTCACTGTGTATACCCGGTGTGTTTGTTAGTCCGCACTACACAGTAATAAACATAGCGCTGCCACTGCATTACGCACTGAAACTACTGACCTGGACGGCGGCGCGCGAACCCCCCCGCGTGTGCCGCTGGTTCGATGGCGACCATCCTTAATTATGCCACTGTTTATCTTTGCAAATTACTTCAAAGCTATTGTGAGGGTTCCGCCTTAAAAAGTGGTTTTAGAACTTGAAAATGACAGGAGTAGAGAGATCTGAGGCGGGGGGGGGGGGATGGGGGGTGGCCAGGGGTAATATAAGAGGGTTTAAATGTGGCAAGTTATGAATTGACGGCAGTTATACCCTCCTATATAAAAACCTTTTTGGTGGGCGAAAACCCAAACTGCTAATAATGTGCGTAAAGTTTAAAACCCACATACGCTGACGGTTTGGGCTTTTTAAATTTTTTTTTTTTAAAGTAACAAATAGTGTAACCTCAAGTCAGGTCTGGTCCTAAGGGAAAGGTTGGTGTGGGGGGGGGTTGCAAATGGACATGCGCTATGAACTAGCCGGGCAGCCTGATTTTATGTCTTTGACTAAAGTTGCTTCAGAGACATGCATTGTTTTTTTCAAGTGGCCTAAGTTTTAAGTTGGATCAAACCCGGACTGGTAAACATTAAGTTTGGAAATTATTACTATTATTTTATTTTTTTAACTGGGGGCTTTTTTTTATTTATTTATTAGTTTGTCAGCAATATTCAATTTAAAGGATGCAATAATTTATTATTTATTTTAACAATGAGCACTACTTTATTTTATATATAGGTGGCACTAGTTTATTATAAATAATAATATATGGGCACAAGACGAAATTAGTAATTTTTTATTAATTATAAGCACTGTGGTACCCACAGCCTAGAGGTTATCTCTAAGTAGCGGAGGCGCACATTTGCACCCTCAACAGGTGCAGACCAAGTGCTGAATAGAACCTATTTTTTTATGTCATTATGACAGGCCAGATAGATCTCAGAACCGCCTATATTTTTTGGCACAATCTTTCAACATATTTGCATTGATATTTGTTCTTAACACTCATTACTGTAAATCTGGTAGCAAATTTCTTATATAAAAAAAAAATCGGGTGGCGATTTTCTGCAACTTTGCCTTTAATAATCCGGTGATTTGCAAGTTACCCAGATAAATCTCCAAAAACAGGAAAGTTAAACAATTCGCCCTCCATTCTATCTACACCCGCCCCGCCCAGCCCCCTCCCCCTCAGGGAATCAAAGCGAGAGCTCACCATTCATAGCATATGACTTCGTACTGCATGAATCGGCATTCCACACACACATACATCGCTTACAGTATGTTGGATCATTATTATTTTATCTCCAGGACAACCACAAGTGTAATGTATTTTATTTTATAATGTGAGTACTGTAAGTAAATGAGGTTCATTTTGTCCAGGTATGAATATATATATATATTTTTTTCAAATGTAGCAGACTGTGGCACACTTTTTGGTGTACCTTTGTATCCTTTGTGGATCAAATAGCATACATGGGGCCTATTTATCATTAAATATTTGCGGCTTATTCCCCGAAAACATCAATTTTCGGGGGTTATCTACAAATGTTAAGTATCCCCCAATGTACTATGGAGAACCCTCCAGCCGTAACCCCCATAGACACCTTACAATGCTATCGGATTTACCAATCTCCGGAATCCGAAGCATTGTGCTGCTGTAGCTTATGGGCTACGCTACGCAAATTTTACTGAGAGGGGGTTCCTCCAGAAACCCCCACCTCGGCATTGGCCACTGTACATGCGTGGTATGTAGCCCTGTGGTATGTAGCCCTGTGTCCTGCTAGGGGGAATGAAGAGACCGCTGATGAGGACACTTTACTCCAAGTACATGGCAGGGTGTCTTGCTATTTAATAAATTCAGGCGGCATTATTGCATGCTGCAATGTTATCATGGGAGCTAATATCGAGCCCAGATCGCATTGAATATGATTCTTAATAAATGGGCCCCTATAAGAGATACAAAATATTACATAGTAAAAAAAACCTATCCTTTCCAAAATATAATTGTGTCTTCACACCAGAAGGTACGCAACAGTCTGTTATTAGTGCCTATGAGGCTTCTAGAGTGTGATTGGGTCACATATGCAAACATTCTACAATTAGCTCCAAATCCTAACGTCTTTACTGAAATGATCAGTGTTTCCAATAGCCTTCTTGTTATGTTTGAAGATTCCAAACTGAATGGAGAGGTGGCCAAGGCTGCGTTGGCAAATGAAGACTGTCCCCACATAGACCAGACAATAACGCCCGATGAGGGCCTGTCCTTTACGCAGTCTAATACTCGGGAGAAAGGTGGACCCTACTTTCTCCTTTCACCCGAGGACTATCCAAGCCCGCCTGATGGAGGAGTCAGAAAGGGTATGTAGAGGAGTTTTTATCAGAAAAACTCGAATGATCCAACAGCTCAGCATGTTGTGTAGGTAGAGAAAACATTTTATTTACTGTACATATCTACAACACATCTAGTCTTCCACTACGCGGGTAATCCGTGTAGACAGAGGGCTGGCCTGGTAATCTCCTGTAAAAATGCTGCATTACTAGGGCTTATTCCTTGCACAGACCTGGTCTAGAGCAAAATTGTGCCTGGCCCACCAAGATATAGACCATATTTCATATGGACGAAATCTTACAGTAAAGGTGACCATACATGGTGCGATAAAGCAGCCGATCCGACGGATTGGTACGATTTGGCTGCTCTATCGTACCGTGTATGGGCATGATATCGGCCAGAGGACCTGATTCAGACCCGCTCGCTAGATGCGGCCGCTCGCTCCCAGCGTATGGTAATTCAGCTAAGTGACGCCAAGGCAGCCGCTCGCATGGCAAGGCATAAGCACGCCCACTATGTCTTGGCGAGCGATCACTTTGTGTTTATAGACGCCCACCAGCCTGTCTTTAGCCGCCCACTAGCGTACGGCATCTCCAGGAAGTATATACAACCATCGGCACATCGGGAACCATCGGAACAGACCGCAGCGCTTGCAGTTGACTGTACCCTACCGCAAGCACTGCGAGCAGTTCAGTGTAAAAATCAACCAGGTGACGTGTACTATGACGCTGCCTGTTAATTATGCACGCCTCTGATACAGCGTTGAAACACTGGCACGCCAGCGTCGCAACTCCATCCAACAAACGGCCTCTCCTGTCACTCATTCTACTGGGCTGTCATTGCAGGGCGAGCGAGCACATTCCGATCGCTAATACTAGTTTGCACACGAGCGCTGCGAACTACACGCATGCGGACATTAGCGAACATAGTCTGCAACGAACGGCCGCTTGCTTGCGAGCGGGTCTGAATCAGGTCCAGAGCACTTCCGTGGGGTCGTACATCCACCCCCAGATCTTACTGCAGGTTCAGTCGATCTAGGAATGCGATGTGCGATCCCATGAAGCGCTATTTGGGTGGGGGAGCCGGCCACCCGATCACAACGTGCGTGGGGACCGCCAGATATGTCGAACATCGGATCCCCCATCGCGTCGCATGGTGCATATCGTACCGTGTATGGCCAATTTAAGATTTCAGCGCTGTTTCCAAAAGACCAGTGACTGTCACAACATTGGGGATCAATCCTTATATGTAGACATACAATAGCTGGGGTTCACTAACCCCAGCTTTTGTGGCAGAGCACAGGCTTGCAAGCTAAACCTCGTCATGTATTATTGTCATACATTGTTACTTCATATACAAACACACTAAGGGTTCATTCACAAAGATGGATCACTTGAAACTTAAACCTACGAAATATACACATATCGTGCGTTATATACATATATATATATATATAAATATACACACACACACGCGCGCATAAATAATTCTCACAAAGGCTAAGCTTTATCTGGTACATTATGAATAAATTAAAACTATCGCTTAAGGAAACAAGCTTGGTGTAAAAAAAAAAATAATGAAGATTTGTTTGGTAAGAATGTTTATGTTGCCCATCAGACGTATGTTAAAAGCATTGTTATTGTTGTCATAATCTAAATTCCATTGTCTGCCAACTTGTGCCCCTCTGCATGTGTAATAGCAAGATTATGGCTGCATGCTATGTCTGTAGCTGCAAGCAAGTGGGTGGTATCACTATGGCAACAGGAGGAATGGATGCAAGCACGCAACTTCCAAACAAACCCCTGCATGCGGATACTCAGATTCCATTGGAATTTCAATGCTTGCCCGTGCAGTGTACTGTAAACGCACATACCAGTTGCATAAATCATTGATATTCAGAATATTTGGTGGTGTCAAAATTGTCAAATTAATTTTTAAAAATAAATGTTTGACTTCTTGGACAATGCCCAGCAATCACAAATCATTTCAGATAACCAGGAAGCTTGTGCAGCATAGACGTAGCCGGATTTACTAATGAAACCAGTTTGTAAAAAAAAAAAAAAAAACGAATAAAGTTCAATATAGAGCTGAATGTAAAACTGCATCTATAAATCTATTTGCAAACTCTCTTTCCCTTCCAAAATGCTGACAAAATTGCCCATGCATGCGGAAGGAAAACACTTACATAAGCAGGAGTAGAGGCTAGACGTTGTATTGTGTGGAACATTGAAATATCCTCTGTGATCTTTGATCTTGTAATCTCTCCATAGTTTGGCTCCGCTGGATATTGTTGCCAAGTGATACGACTCTCAGCATGTAACAGTGCATGGGAATTCCGCTGAAGTGACGCTGTCGACTTCATTCTTAGTCCATTCAACTTTTTTGATCCACTGCTCTACTTTGCATTCCATCTTCCAAATGAAGGTTTAATTAAAAAAATTAAATAAAATGTCATAGCTAACGTAACTGGGAGTGTGATAGAGCGTCCTCCAGTTTCTGCATCCTGCACTTCGCCTTCTCACTCTTCTCTATCCCATCCATCTTTCGCATGGATCAGTAGCAGAGAATGGTCTAAAAGCTATTCAGTCATTCCTAAGCTAATATGCTTCACTGTCGTAGCATCGCTAGGAGCATGGTGCTACTGGTAACAAAGTATCAAATAGAGAAAGCTGACCAAAATGTAGGCATTGCATTATTCTGGCGGGCCATATGCTGCATGATCTTGGTATATAGAACTAAGGGTGGATGCACCATATAAAATAGTGTCTTGCTAGTATGAAGCTTTTTTTTATTACCTTGGCTAATATCGGATCTCACTGGCTGCTACCAATGGCTTCTGTCATTAAAAAAATGGAGACATATGAAGAATCGTAATTTCTCAGGATATTCTTTGAGCCATAGGAACCCTGCAAGAGTCTGCAAAAGCACAGTAGGATGATTTGATGCATGGGCACCTATTACATTAGAAAGCAATATTAAGGTGTTCTGTTGACTGCATGCCTATAATAACAAAACTCCATTGGAGACGAAAAATGGCTGCCTCTGCATGTAGCTCGTCTACTCTCTTCTTTATCTCTCTCTAGAAAAATTATCTACAGTCTTGAATCTAAACAGAACATGGAGGAGTGTTAAGTATTCATTGTATTCTTTACAGGCATGTTTTTGCAAAGAGCGTCCTGTCATTGCTAAATATGCAAACAGAGGCAGCCATGGAGGCTTGGAATGAGGCGAGAAATGTGATGGGTTACACTCACCCGGACAGAACCTCTGCATATGAACAAACATACCTACGTCACACGGCTTTTTAAAGGCAACTGTACTTCTTCGAGGTGTCGGGTGAAGTTAATTCAGAATGATGCAGGCTTTTTTTTTTTTTTTCCTACGGCCAAAATGTAAAACTGTAGAGGAATCTTCTATTCATTTAGCATGAATTGCATGATGTAAAAAAACAAAAACAACAAAAAGATAACATACGAAAACTAGAATTGCTAAATTCTGTGAAGAAATTAAAAAAAAAAAAAAAATGCATATATTTTCCTTTAAAGCTCTTTACTTTTTACATACATTATGTAGCAAACTGTATACATTTTAAACTGTAAATTGAACTGCTCTGGGTTGCTTTTTTTGTATACAGGACTGATAGCTCATTACAGAATTGCAGTCTGGCATCCATCGGTCACATTGACCAGATCTGTACATCGTCAATACATGGACAAAAGAAACTTTTTCCTTGTGTACATTTGGCAAACTTTCTGTTCTCCTGTTTTCATTGGCATGCTTGTGAACAAGGAACCTGTATCTGACTGGATAACAACTGGTCTATACTGACATTCCATATAAGGTTCTACTGTATGTTTATCAGTGTATAAATCAAACATGACTATCTGTAAAAGATTGTTATTAAATAATCTATATGGATATAACAACAACAACGACAAAAACGAAACGTGTTAATTTAATACTGGGACTTTGCAGTATAAAAAATCAGGAAACATGTTTGTCAAAATGAGAGCAAATCGGCATTGTATGCAATTTCAGGAGTCTGACGCAAAGATGCATGCATTATGTTATGCAAAAACTAAGCTGCATGAAATAAATTTTGTATTATGGTTTTTACTGCCTGCTGTATCCAAAAGCTCAGAGAAAATGCTTATTTGGGACTCTTACGTGACGGTTAGTGACACATCATCCTTTAGATAAATATGATTGTTATGGAATGATGCCATGGGTTTTCGTTTTGGGTTCCAGTCAATAGATCTACACTAAAAAGGTCAACAATGTCTAAACAGACACCAAATGGTTTACAGTCAATAGGTAGACAGAGACAAAAGGCCAACAGGGTCAAAAGGTCGACATTGAAATGGACAACACAAAATAAAATGATCGACGTGTTTTTTTGCGTTTTTATTTTTAATCAAGGCTAGGGTTAGGCACTTACCGGAGGGCTCGGGTTAGGGTTTAGAAAGGAAGGTTATGGTTAGGGACTTCCCGAAAGGTTTGGGGATAGACTCTAGGAGGGACGGTAAAGGTTAAGCACTTACCCTGATGGTTAGGCACTAGGAGGGACGGGTTAGGGTTAGGCACCAGAAGGGAGGGTTATGGTTAGGCACCAAGTGGACGGTTAGGATGAAGATTAGGGTTAGAAAAAAAAAGTGTCAACCATTTTAGTTCCAACCTTTTGACCCGGTCGATCTTTTGTACCTGTCTATCTTTATCCATGTCAACCTATTGTGTGTTGGCCTTTTGTCCATGTGTACCTATTGGCTGTGTATCATTTGGGGTCTATCTAGACATTGGGTAGACATTACTGTAGATCTTTTATACCAAACCCATCTGTTTCTGCATGTTTCAAGCCAGTACAGAAAGATCTCACGGCTCCATCATTTAACCTGCGAAGGAAAAACACAGCGAGGTTTAAGTGGCCACGTGAAAGACGTCCGATTTCTCTTGGAGGAGTACCAGGCCATAGGTCTCATCTTCCAAATCACTTCAGCGCTGTTTGTTGCTCCTCAAAATACAGGTAAGAAATGGCGTTGGCATGGAAACAATCCTGCGAAAGGCGCTGCGACCACAGTAAATGCACACGCACAGGAAACAGGTGGCCATGGAGGAGATAGACAGTCATTTGTACAATTTAGCAATATACCAACACAGGTTTACAGGACTATAATGTTGGTTCTGTTTGTTCGGCAGGAATACAGGTTAAGTAAGTACAATTGTGCCTTTAAGTCTCTAAAATGTTCCCAGTGTTTCAACACATTTTCTTGTCAGGCCTGCCCGCCGACAACAGACTTGTCTGAAGGTAAAGCACGTAGAGCCTGATTCAGAGATGGGCGGAATTGCAGAGCTGCACACAAGCGGTTGCGCAATTCCGTCCATCTAAAATGCTAATGCACCAGGAGGTGTGTGTAGTATACAGGCACCTCCTTGGGGCATCTGCGATACCAAGTCGCAGCCTGGGATCACTGTCATGATGGCTGCTTCTTGGGCCAGGCTGCGGTAGCTTACCACAGTCTGTCCGGGTCCTAGTCACTTGCGAGGCCACGGATTCTGCATCCAACGACGCAGACCCTGGCCTCGTCCCTCCTGGAAAATGGGGTCGACACGCTCCCCGTTTCCGGGAATGGTGGCCAGCCACACCCCGGCACTGTCCCCCAAACACTGCAGCATGTCAACCATGCTGCAGCTTGGGGGGGGCGTGGAGTGGGGGGGGGTCGGTGAGTGAGGCCACAGGACCCATTCTGCACATGTGCAGACCCCAGAACATTGGAGATGTGCGCTAACCATCGGGTTAGAGTATCTCTCTGAATCAGGCCCATAGAAGATCACATAAAAGCAAACCATGCGATATACCATTCCACTACCAAGGAACAGTCACAGGTGTTTTGTAAAATCATTTTTGAGAGGAACAGACCTTGCATGGCTTGTTTCGGAGCAGTAATATCATGAAAAGTGTATGTTTTACCATCCCTGACAGTATAGATCACCTTCACGATCATACAGTGACATCAGAGACAGAAGGATCGTCTCGTGCAAGCAGGTATACTGCAATATATCACATGGCTCCAGTATAGTATGCAATATATACTGTATATATATATATATATATACATACACACACATACACACAATTATATCTGAAACTGCAGTTACATCTGCTGAATGCAGAACTGACATAGGTTCCAGATATTCAATATAGTTACTCATCAAAGCCGTCACCTGCGAGCGGAAGTCTACACGCTCTGTATTTCATTTATTGTTATTGACTCTTCTGCATCCTGTCGTATAATTCATTTACTTACCTCATTATGATTTTTGCCAACACTTAGCAGTTCAGTTTGAAACGATCAATACAAAAGCCAGGATCTCTCTAAGCATTATAGTTTGATGAAACAATGAGGGAGAAATATCAAGCAGTGTAAAGGGTGGAGAAGTTGCCCGTAGCGACCAATCAGCTGTGAGGTAGCATTTATCAGGTACATTCGATAAAATGATAGGTAAAAGCTGATTGGTTGCTATGGGCAACTTCACCACTCTTCACATTGCTTGATATATCTCCCCCAATGTCACATCACCCTGAACTTTTGTTAAAAGAGTTTCCCAAGTTAAAAATAGTTTTTCGACATAACTTCGACATAAACCTACTGGCACCTGTACCATTCACAGGATTCTGGCACCTTGCTCAAGGCAATTGGTGCCAGAATCCTGTGAATGGTCCAGGTGCTGTGTTAGTTCCTGGCTATGGACAGTTGGTAATTACAGGCATTGTGTTAGTTCCAGGTTCTGGATAGTTGGTGATTACAGGCTCTGTGTTAGTTCCAGGCTCTGGGCAGATGGTGATTACAGGCTCTGCGTTAGTTCCAGGCTCTGGGCAGATGGTGATTACAGGCTCTGTGTTAGGCCAGTTTCACACCTGCCGGTTTTGGCCGTCCGGCCAAGAAACAGGCAGAAGCCGGACAGTGTTTATCAGGCACTCAGTGCCTTTCCCAAGCTGCAGCTTTAAGCCGCTTTCAATATTTTTAATAATTTTTTTTTTTTTCACTTATCGACTGGGCATGCACAGCTGCTGCACAGGCCGGCTGGTGTGTGGGTGTGTAAGGAAACTTTGTTTCCTATACACCACTGGCGTGCAGGGGCGGCACGCACAGGCACGGCACGGCAGCCATCCTTCCAGTGGATATTCCCGGCTGTAACACGGCAGCAGTGCCGTGCCCGGGCCATGTGAAAGGACCTACCTGCTTCCCTGCTTAACTATATTTCACACCCGGCAAAAAAACAGGCGGCTTTTTGCCACCCTGTCAAACCCGTCAAGTGTTAAACTAGCCTTAGTCCCTGGCTTTCCGCAGTTGATGATTACAGGCGCTGTGTTTTTTCCTGGCTCTGGAAAGCTGGTGTATACAGGCACTGTGTTAGTTCCTGGCTCTAGGCAGTTGGTGATTACAGGCACTGTGTTAGTTCCTGGCTCTAGGCAGTTGGTGATTACAGGCATTGTGTTAGATCATGGCTCTGGGCAGTTGATGATTACAGGCGCTATGTTAGTTCCTGGCTCTAGGCAGTTGGTGATTACAGGCACTGTGTTAGTTCCTGGCTCTAGGCAGTTGGTGATTACAGGCATTGAGTTAGATCATGGCTCTGGGCAGTTGATTACAGGTGCTGTGTTAGTTCCTGGTTCTAGGCAGTTGGTGATTACAGGCATTGTGTTAGTTCCTGGCTCTGGGCAGTTGGTGATTACAGGCATTGTGTTAGATCATGGCTCTGGGCAGTTGATGATTACGGGCGCTATGTTAGTTCCTGGCTCTGGCTAGTTGGTAATTACAGGTGCTGTGTTAGTTCCTGGCTCTGGGCAGTTGGCTTTTTGCCACCCGGTCAAAACCGGCAAGTGTGAAACTAGCCTTAGTCCCTGGCTTTCCGCAGTTGATGATTACAGGCGCTGTGTTTTTTCCTGGCTCTGGAAAGCTGGTGTATACAGGCACTGTGTTAGTTCCTGGCTCTAGGCAGTTGGTGATTACAGGCACTGTGTTAGTTCCTGGCTCTAGGCAGTTGGTGATTACAGGCATTGTGTTAGATCATGGCTCTGGGCAGTTGATGATTACAGGCGCTATGTTAGTTCCTGGCTCTAGGCAGTTGGTGATTACAGGCACTGTGTTAGTTCCTGGCTCTAGGCAGTTGGTGATTACAGGCATTGAGTTAGATCATGGCTCTGGGCAGTTGATTACAGGTGCTGTGTTAGTTCCTGGTTCTAGGCAGTTGGTGATTACAGGCATTGTGTTAGTTCCTGGCTCTGGGCAGTTGGTGATTACAGGCATTGTGTTAGATCATGGCTCTGGGCAGTTGATGATTACGGGCGCTATGTTAGTTCCTGGCTCTGGCTAGTTGGTAATTACAGGTGCTGTGTTAGTTCCTGGCTCTGGGCAGTTGGCTTTTTGCCACCCGGTCAAAACCGGCAAGTGTGAAACTAGCCTTAGTCCCTGGCTTTCCGCAGTTGATTATTACAGGTGCTGTGTTTTTTCCTGGCTCTGGAAAGCTGGTGTATACAGGCACTGTTAGTTCCTGGTTCTGGGCAGTTGGTGATTACAGGTGCTGTTAGTCCCTGGCTTTCAGCAGTTGGTGATTACAGGTGCTGTGTTAGTCCCTGGCTTTCAGCAGTTGATGATTACAGGCGCTGTGTTAGTCCCTGGCTTTCAGCAGTTGATGATTACAGGTGCTGTGTTAGTTCCTGGCTCTGGCTAGTTGGTGATTACAGGCGCTATGTTAGTTCCTGGCTCTGGCTAGTTGTTGATTACAAGCGCTGTGTTAGTTCCTGGATCTGGGCAGTTGGTGATTACAGTCATTTTGTTAGATCATGGCTCTGGGCAGTTGATGATTACGGGCGCTATGTTAGTTCCTGGCTAGTTGGTAATTACAGGTGCTGTGTTAGTTCCTGGCTCTGGGTAGTTGGCTTTTTGCCACCCGGTCAAAACCGGCAAGTGTGAAACTAGCCTTAGTCCCTGGCTTTCCGCAGTTGATTATTACAGGTGCTGTGTTTTTTCCTGGCTCTGGAAAGCTGGTGTATACAGGCACTGTTAGTTCCTGGTTCTGGGCAGTTGGTGATTACAGGTGCTGTGTTAGTCCCTGGCTCTAGGCAGTTGGTGATTACAGGCTCTGTGTTAGTTCCTGGCTCTGGGAAGTTGGTGACTACAGGTGCTGTGTTAGTTCCTGGTTCCGGGCAGTTGGTGATTACAGGCGCTGTGTTAGTTCCTGGCTCTGGTCAGTTGGTGATTACAGGCATTGTGTTAGTTCCTGGTTCCGGGCAGTTGGTGATTACAGGCGCTGTGTTAGTTCATGGCTCTGGGAAGTTGGTGAATACAGGTGCTGTGCTAGTCCCTGGCTCTAGGCAGTTGGTGATTACAGGCTCTGTGTTAGTTCCTGGCTCTGGGAAGTTGGTGACTACAGGTGCTGTGTTAGTCCCTGGCTTTCAGCAGTTGATGATTACAGACCATGTGGGCCTGATTCAGAAATGGACGCTGGTGAAAAGGATGTCAAGTTCAGCTGCCAATGCAAAGGCAACTCGCGGCTAATTGAATTGACCCCAAAGAGCAAGATTTTGTCTTCGATGTTCACCCATGTCAGGGCCTAAGCTAGCAGACGTTTTTTTTTTTTCTATTATTTTTTTTTTTTTTAAAAATCTGATATTTAAACAAATATAGGAATTTAAAATTGTCATTTTCATTTTACAGTGTTAATAACAAAATTTAAATTAACATTGAAACTCTGGGAACTTTCCTGACACACTCCGAGTTGATGTTAGTACAGTAGTGATCCTACAAACCTTCACTGGGTTATTGTGGACAAGACCAGAATGTTTGCATCATACATGTATTTTTTGTTTAATTTTTTTATGTCCAATTCATGTTTAGATAACACTAAATAACGTAACACCAGAAACAGTTTACAGAGTAAAAATGTTATTAAGACAATTGCAAAAGACTAGAAGGGAAAATGGAGACAAGTCCGTATGCAGCAGAAACGGAATACACAATGATACTAGATAACAGACATAACGGATAGACAGGCAAGGAGCAGGCAGTTACCACAAGGTAAAAAACTGTATGAAAATGGTTCAGGGCTGGTGGTAAGAGAGAGAGAGCTATCAATAAAAAATCTGGGTTGGGGCAACAGCAGTGTAATCATAAACAATCCGAGGTCAAGAGGCTGAACACACAGAAAATGCAAGATGGGCCAATCAGGAGCACAGCTAGAACAAAATCAATAACAGAGGTACAGTATGAACACTTTAACCAGCGACCTGTAAGTGCCACAGGACAGTATATAAAGCCTGTGACCAATCACGACTCCTCAATCAGAACGCAATGACAGGAAGATAGCTGCACCAGTGAATGAGCTCACAGAGTCAGTCTGAGGAGTAGTAACAGTACTGAGTCTATTATTGTTCCTGTCTCTAAGGGGGGTCATTTAATTAAATGCGATGTTGAATAGTGCAGAGAATGAGTACTCGGAGCTGTTCAATTGTCCCCACGGGAGATGCAGTTTACGGCGCCTAATGCCAGGTGTTTAGTCGCTGTAAATGGCATTCTCCGTCTTAAGTTCCAGTCGCTGTTAGGGCACGCGCTAAGCCCGCTATTAGCCTCGCGGCACTACTTTAGTCAGATTTCTGCTCACATTGGCCAACCAATAGATTTAATCTACGACCTGCGGGAGCCCTCAATTGTACATACACACTGCACGATATGCTTGATTTGTTGTTCCAATTTGCCTGAAGCTGACAAATCGTTCGGATATCGTTGTAGTGCGTACCCAGCCTTAGGTAGATATCCAGCTAGCCCAGATATATTTTCGGGGGTGAAAAACGGGGATATTTTTTTTTACAATAATCCCAGTTTTTCACCAGTTTTTTTTTTTTTTTTTATCTCGGTATCCTATTTGTTTGGCCAAACAAATAGGATTTTTAGGGCGAAAGCACAAAAGATCAGTTATAAGTTCACAGATAGGTGTTTTCACCATCACAGCGGCGAATACACGTCACTTTTCTGGGTTAATTCTTTGAGACACATCAGATCCCGAAAAAAAAGCCCCAAGAAGTGCCGGTGTCTGGCCGGACTTCGAGGCTAATTGTATAGCCCCGGGGGATCCATTAGCGCCCGAACAATGTTCGGGACTAATTACATACCACACTAGGGGGTAAATTTACTAATATTCATGTTGGTCCCGATTTGATTCATTTTTAAACACGGATAGGAATGATCAAAATCGGGAGTTTTTTTTTAAAATAAAATCGGGTATTTATGTAGCCCCATGTTTGTCAGGATCATGTTTTCCAATGGCGTATTTGATCGTTCCTGCCCGTGTTTAATGCCCGTGTTTTCTTCTCGAACCAGCAGTCTGCACAGATCAGTGAGATATGTGAAGGCAGCTTGTGTGTAAGTGTAATAAAGGGTTAAATATTAAAAAAAATAATAATAATGTTGTGAGGTTCCCCCCCCCAAAGCATAACCAGCCCCGGGCTCCTGACCCACTCCTGGTTCTTAAAATATGGTGGGGGAAACGAGTAGGGTTCCCCTCTATTTTAAGTACCAGCACTGGGCTGCTGAGCCAGTCCTGGTTTTAAAATTAGGGGGAAAAATATGAGTTGGGTTCCCCCTATTTTTAAAACCAGCACCGGCCACAATTTCAGCCAGAGTGTCAGCCAGGGGAGCCTTTCACCGGGTCATCCCAGCCAAAGCATTATCACCCCAAGCTGGTCAGCCCAATCCAGGGGATCTCAGGGGATGTGGGGACCCCCCAATAAAGGTGCCCCCCCCCCTCTCCCGAGCACCCCAGGCTTAAGCTGAAGCCAAGGCTCTTCCCTGCACCCTTCGGCATTTGGTGCAGGGGTAATAGTGTTGAAAATAGATTAAAACTATTGTTTTTTACAGTGGAAATACAGGTGCCAGTGTGCTTGCACTTTGGCACTTGTGGAACTACAAGTGCCAGCAGGCGGCCTGCACCCGTACTCCCACTGTAAAAAAATAGTTGAAAAACCCGTAGATTTTACCATTTTATTACACACCTACCACACTCACACATACTTACATACTGCCAGATGTTCTGTCCCCTTCTCCATGTAGAAATCCAATGGGTTACCTGTTAAAAACACAAAACAAAAAAAAAATACTCACCTGGGGGTACTCATGAAGTGCTAAATTCCTATGGAGACAAATAGGTCCTAGACCCGAGGGTTATTACAGGCATACGGAAAAAGCCCCAGTCTACCCTGTCAAAATCTAACTTACATTTATTCAATTCACAGTTAAATAGGACTTTTTTTCTAATGCAAAACACACACTGATGATGATGATGGTCAGTAGCTGCTTCTGATAGGCTGGGTGCATCTTGATCCTTCTTACCAATACTATTATTATTAGTATGGATGCTGTAATCTAATCACATTATTTGATTTATATTTGAAAACAGTCTATAGCAGGAAAGAAGATTCCCATTTGATTTTATTTCTAAAGGGAATGGCCACATACATTTGTATTTATTTGAATTTAAGGCTTGGATTTCATATTTGCCAACAGCAGTGGGCAGCGCCACAAAGTGCATCATCAAAACTTCATCCCACCTTATTAGGAAAATTGACAGGATCCAGGAGTGCGGTTTACACTCCTAAAGCGGGCCATACACGGTGCGATGGCACCGTGCGAGGCGATGGGGGATCCGACGTCCGACTCGGGCGGTCCCCACAAACGGTGCTATCGGGTGGCCGACCGCCCAATATGCCGGCTCCCCCACCCACATAGCGCTGCATGGGATCGCACATCGCATCCCCAGATCGACTGTTCCTGCAGTAAGCTCAGGGGGTGCGATGTTTGACTCCGCGGGTGCGCGCTCGGTCCGACATCAGGGCCATACACGGTGCAATATAGCACCCAAATCGCACCAATCAGTCGGATTGGCTGCTTTATCGCACAGAGTATGGGCCGCTTAAGAGTCTGGGAGCGCTCCCCAAAATTTGTGAGTCTGCCGCACAGTTTAGGAGAGTAGACAAGTACTGTATGCTGTATTTGTATTTAATTGTATTTTACATTATCAAGTGTATACTTTTATGTATAGAGGTGTACAAGGTGAAAGTCTGGTCTTACAGGTGATAGAATCAGAAAAAATGTAACCCATTTAAATTTTTGTACTTTATAACTTTCAGTACAGTGATTTCTGCTACTTTATGGGTAAAATATAGGGTGTTAAACATATCTGCTTCCTTTCTGCTGTGCTAGAGAAGCTTTCAGTGGCAACACACCTCTCAGCAATAACTGGTGACTGCTTGAAAAATTATATTGTGATTACAGTCAAATATCCATTTTTACGGTTTTGAGGAACCAGGAAAAACTGGTGTCAAATGTGGGAATACCTAAAATTTATTTAAAAAAAAGTGCAAAACACTCAAACCTTCAAATGAAATACAGTAATAGGAAAAGACAGAAAGCAAAATGCAAGTGACCCTAGTGGTTTGTTGTGTCAATGTGTACATGTGGTGGATTTTATAAGAAAACAAAAGCAACACATCTATACAATTAATTCAAAATATTAACTTGTGGAAAAAAAATATATACAGTAATGTATCCCACTCTGAGCTGACTGTATACATTATGTACAGTATTTTGGAACATTTATAATATTTACACCTGAAACTGAACTCAAAACTCCCAATAACAAAAAAAAGCTGTACAAAGTACTGTGTTTATGTGATTGAAAAAGGTAAAATCAGGGAAATGGTCCCAATAGATTATATACATTAGTATTGGAACGGGTATGTGAGAAAAAGTGAAGATCTCGGAAAGTGTCCTTCAAGTTCCCCTGATAAAGATTGTATGGACTGTCCTATGTGTTCTGGATTAAAACAGCTTTAAAAGTGGTTTATTTAACAACAGAAAACAGAATAGCAGTGAATATTTTTTTCTTCTTCCTGAGCAAGACATCACTCTACTGCAACAAACGACTAACTCACTATTACCCTGTCAGCAATTTTCATTGTGAAGCTGTCCTGTGCATGCTCTCCCGGTCTTTATGGACAAAGGTAAAATCTGCTGCACAGAATGCATGTGATTTTTGCTTTTTGGACATACCCTTGTTATGGGACTAATTCTACAATAGCCTTTATCCATGCAGATGTTAGTTTAGATCAGGGGTCTTCAAACTTGGCCCTCCAGATGCTGTGGAACTACACATCCCAGCACGCACTGCACATAGTTTTAGCATGCTGTTATATCAAAAAGGTGGCAGTGCATGCTGGGATGTGTAGTTCCACAGCAGCTGGAGGGCCAAGTTTGAAGACCCCTGGTTTAGATAGCTCTGTAAATTCCGATTGTAAAAATGCTTTAAGCTGTGAAATAACTATTGTATTTCAATTTCAGGCCAAATTACCTGCAGTTTTTAGGACACAGCTGAAGACTAGAGGACACAAAGGAGCATTTAAAGCCACACAAATAAGAGACATAAAAGTATAATAAATATAATGATAACCATCACTCATCTCTCTGCAGACGGAGAGTCACTCAGCAATAAATCCTCTTACTGTTGTATCACAAATTTTCAATATTGTTTGCGTTTAATCTGGATTATTAATCTTTATATTTAATTGCTAAACTCTCTTTAGAACACTTATGTGAGCATTAAAAAAGAGAGTAAAAAGGAGTTTGTGGAGACCCATCCTAATGACAACCAAACACATATACTGTATACAGTAGAACTTCAATCTTACAGTAGAACTTCAATCTTAACATATGAACAAGTTTCAGCTCACATGCTAAGAATCAACGTATAAAGGGTACAGTTACGTTGATGACATCTGCATCTTGCAGTGGAAAGGTTCAGGTGGAATGGGGCACTGGAAGCAAAATGCTCGTACTTTGCCCACATATAAACATGAGATTTAGTTTTGAGAGTTAAAACAGATAAATTACATTCGAGAGGCAGCATTTGGGTGAGCATCTCTGTGTTGTTTGGTAATCAAAGAGCCACAGTCCCCTAAAAAAGGAAACATCCATACATGCTCAGGATATACTGGTATTTGGGTGTTTTCCTATGCTTTTGGATTGTGAACCACCTAGGCCCATGTGATTCAGGTTAGTGCATTCATACAGTATAAGCATAATACTTCATGAAATTAAGCACGAATCAAACTCTATACGTATGAAAAATAAACATTTGCGTACTGTCATTGATTGAATAAACAGCATGTATTTAACATGATATATTAGTAGAAATGTAGGATATCGCCAATATATAATTTCCATATATTTATTTACATTGATAGTATGAAACAATAGCTCAAGTGATACATCTGTTTCATGTTTGGCGCTTTTGTCCATAGATAATATAACATAAAATCTCTAATAATAGAAAAGCTACATGAATGATATTCTCTAACCTGAAGATACACACAGAACCATAGAGTGTCCGGCTCCACATCCGATCAGCTTCACTGTGTTTGAGTCGGGAATGCAGACCGCTGTTGGAGTGAGTACGTTGTCTTCAGATCCAGTGCCACACATTCCGTGCTCATTCCAGCCCCAGGAATATACAGTATTGCCTAAATAAAATGGAAACAATCACTGTAACTTCAGTATCATCCCCACTAGCAGGTGGTTAGCATGGAAACAAAAGACTACTGTGTCCTGAGAGTCAAATACACGTTAGGTGAACACAAATTGTCATTTTTACGGTATAAAGGCGCTCCCCCTATGCAGGTTACAAGCAGTCGACTGGAAGGGAGCAGAGGGGTGTCCTTTAACATACATCGGCATGGAGAGGGTGTCTCTCAACTAGTTGGAAGAAGTGTGTTTGCCACGAAATATTTACTTTCAAGTGAACATCTATTATTTTAATTTATTTATTATCACACACTACACATTTAGAAATCAACTAGAAATGAAGAACATGTTACAAAGATATATAGAACATAACGGTTTAAACAAAGCCATTGAAAAAACTCAATTGTCTTCTTAAACATGCAAAAAAAAGTAGTAGAGCTGTCAGAAGTTCTAATATTTCTTCAGAGGAGAGCGGTGCCTGCGGAGGCGGTACAAAAATAAAAGAAAGAGTGAGGGTACTGAAGAGTCTTCATAGAGGAACCCTTTACCAGTTACTGTTGGATTCAGTGATCCTCAAGCTCGATTCTCCTGCCCCTTAATAGTTCAAATTTTCCAGTCCTTGGATCCTTAGGGTGGCAGTTAGGAATGAATGCACATGTGCACCAGCTAGGTGGTCTGAAAAAATGTGAACCATTAGGGATTCAGTGGACCATTGTTTGAGGGGCCGATGTATCACCAACATATCATATTGATATAACGCATTATGGGCGCCCCCTTGTCTTTGTTTTTTATATGTCTGTCATTGAAATCCTTGGCTGATGAGGATTTGGATGACGAAGAGCAGCCATTAATTAGATTTTTCAACAATGGTGGACTAAATACTGCTGAAAGGTTCTATAACCTCTTTTTATGGATGGATCGATCAACAGATTAGATGCTGTGTACTTTAGGATCATTATGTTGTTTATGGAGATAGATAATAGTGCCATTTTCAATATTTCCTGAATATTTTTATGAATGTTTAGTATCTTTACATAGGTTGGAATTTTTGTTATAATTACATAATAGGGAGAACAATTACTATTTTTATAGTGTTTCTGATTTAATATATAGGATACACAATTAGTGAGTATACTACACTTGAAATGATATTATAAGGTGGGAATATCTAATACACTATAATTTAATTCACCAATATATATCAATCCTTTATCCCATCATAGATATATTTGATCTTTTGAATTATGGTGAATTCGTAACAAGTTATTATGTAGGATTGAACAGGATTTAAAATACCTTTGGGAATTAAGATGATTTCCTCTGTCACTTCCTTTTACATATATTGGAATATTGTAATTTCATTATTTCTTTAATATAATATACTCTCTTACAGAATTCTTTATTTATAAATAACTAAACCATGGGGGAAGTAGACTGAATTATATGGTCTATAAGGTCTAAAAATATATTCTATTAAATTTAACCGGAATACTAGGATATACCCTTGACTGACAGGACATTTTAAACTATAGGAGAGAGGTATAGGGGTTAAAAGGCATAGGAAGTAATGGCTCGGGTTAGAGCCTTGAAAAAGCCTGAGGTGAAACGTCTGTCGGCTTAAACACAACTGCTGCTATAGTTATAAACCTTGCCTGTGTTTAAAACATATTGTTACATTGTGTCCCATGTATTGAACAGTATTACTATGTGTGTGAATAGTGACCGACATAACCTAATTACTTATAACCTAATCGCTATATTTGTGGACATTCTAATAGAGCAAGGGGACGGATTAAGTTCTTCTGATTACCGCATTAGCCAGCTATTCTAGCAGCTGTGAAAGATCGTTCAGGGTATTCATGCTAGGCAGAGATTTTCTGCCGTTAAGAGGTGATTGAGAAACCACGATCCCCCAGCTATTTACATGGGCAATTGTAACTGCCACAGCCTGGAGAGATACATGTTTCACTTGAGATTGTGTTAGGAGGAGATTGTTCCCCCGACAAATAAAATATAGATATAGGTGTCGAGGCACTGCACACTATATACAGCACATGGTTACTGATTATGATTCTTAATCCACACAAAAATCATGTGGATATAAGATTGGTCTGTAATATACAAAGCTATGGATAATATAAACATAAATAATTACATCATATGGGCACACTGTACAAAAATGCAATATATATGACTTACACATTTTCAGCTGACGTTAATACTCCAGGGACAAGAAATTATAGATTACATATGATTTAGGGGCATATGTATCAAAGCTTGATGTGAGAGAAAATTGTGAGATATATATCACCAACCAATCAGCTCCTAACTATCATTTTTTTAAACACAGCCTGCAAAATGTAACTTAGAAGCTGATTGGTTGGTCATATATATCTCCCAAATTTATCTCACATCAAGCATTTGATACATATGCCCCTAAGTTTGATACTCTTCACCTGTAACATTATATGGTGTAAGACACTTAACTATTTATTGGTGGAACTTTTGCTGATCATGGATACAAAGTAATTATAAATAGCACAGCCACACTAATAATACAAGCGGTATTGCTTTCCTATTGAAGGACGTGAACAGGTTCCTAACATTAAGACCGTAGCTGTAAGAGTTTTATGTTTATTTTAAAACACTATTTCTTGATGTTTACAAATCTATATAGTTTAATATTTCACCAATTCTTTGAAATTACATGATATTTTAAACAGAAATTAATAAAAGTATAAGTTTGAATTAATTTTTTGGTTCAGAGTGCACTCTTTAAGATGCTTTCCTTCTTTCTAATTTGAGACTATTGGTTCATGACTCACAGCCTCAGAGGAGCACCATATATCCATACTTACATTATAATAAGGAAATATTGAAATATGTATCAATAAGTATTAGGATATATAACCATTAGTAATTGGATAACTAATACCTTAGGTTCGTTAAACACTGATGCGGGATTGATTTAATGAAAATCGCAGATGCTGTGTACTTACCTGCTACATTTATCTTCAGTACACCATGCAGCTCAACATGCCTGGCTAATGGGGCTAACTGAATTTGGCCCTAAAGGTGGGTATACATTAGACAATATATGTCGCCCAATATGGCGGATCAGGCTGACATATCACCCACATCGGTAAATGTGTACCCACTATAAAAGACCATGCGTGCTCCCGCAGGTCATCCATCGGGATCGTTCCATCGGCATGCATGTAGGGCAGATGGAACGACCCAGCTGTTGACTCTGGGCAGTTGGGCACTGGATCTTGTAATCTGTTGGCCCGTCACATCGCTGGGTACACAGATTGGTAGATGTGTACCCAGCTTAAGATGCTTTACCTATTTTGTTTTTTCACTGCACCTGGACAAATAGTTGACCGTGCTTCCTCCAGTGTCCCAAAACATTTACAAATTGGAAAATGGATCTCCTCAAAATGGGATGTTTCTTTTTTCCATAGTTTGCACTTGACATTAAAAGGACAGTAGGACCTTCACCTGAGATCTGTACATGTCATAACAATTGTGAAAGGGAAGACTGTTCTAATGTCCAAGATTGTGATGTAATGGTGCCTGGGCAAAACAGGCCTACATTTCTCCTACTTGCCTCGCGGATGTTGACTTTGACACTGCCAGATTTATGGAGACAGACATGCACACTTTCAAATACAAAGGTTTTAATAATCAAGATTGTCAATAATAGGTAAAATATCAACACAAAAATAATATGAGTGCATACATGAGATATCACAATTATAAATAAGAGGCCTATTGTAAACTTGAGATAACATTAACATACAAAGCCCCCTGTTACACAGTGCAAACATTCAATGTGTCGACAGACAGTCATCAAACTGTAGCAGAATGCTGAAGAACATTGGATGCGGAAGCCGATACGCTGAAATGGAAAAGTAATATGCCAAACGAACATTCAAAAAACTAGACTTCGGAATCCTGCCTATAACGAACATAAAAATATACTCCTCAAACATTCAGTCATTCCAGGATGTTGGAAGAGAGTACTTGTAAAAAGAGAGATCAGCTGAGTAGTCCTAACCCCCCCCCCCCGCAGCCTAACCCTAATCCTTACCCCCACAGCCTAACCCTAATCCTACTACCATTGGGATGCCAGCACCAGCAGTTGGGATTCTGGAGCAGAGATTCTGACTACTGTCAGGTTTTCGGCACCGCTATTCTCAGTGCCGTCATCCCGACCTCCGGGACAGTAACTACATCCCCATGGTAGGATTCATGTTTAATAGCTCACAGCCATGCCTGCTGTAGGATCAGTTGCCGTTTGTGTATTGTAACTTGTATGTTTTAGTTTAGGAATTAGGGCCCTCATTCAGAGCCGTACGCTCTGAGCAGAGCGCACGCTCTGAATGAGGGCCGCCCTCCATAATTACGGAGCGTCCTCCTGGACGCTCGTATAGCTGTGGGTCACCACCCACAGCCTATACGAGCGTGCAGTTTGATGGCCGCGATGGTCGTGACCATCGCCACTGCGAGCCGGAGCCTGCGGTTGAGGTTTTCAACCGCAAGGCCCGGAGTGATTTTGGCTCTATCAGAGCCAAAATCACTCCCACTGACATCACTAGTGATGTCAGTGGGCCGGCTTCTGACGGTAGGCGTTCCCTTGGGAACGCCCCCGTCAGGGAGGCACGACCCCGGCACGCCCACAAAAGGGGGCGTGCTGTCAATCAACATCGACCTCCGTCATGCGCATGCTCAGTGCAGACCATCGACCCACTTGCGAGCGGACAGCCGCTCGCGAGTGGGTCTGAATCAGGCCCTAGGTTAGGACCACTGTGAAATGGGTGCTAATTGTAGGTTATTATTTATTATTATCCTTTATTTCTATGGTGCCACAAGAGTTCCACAGTGCCTAACAAAGTACATAAACAATTGAGAAGAACAAAAGAACAGTAACTTACAGTACAAGACACTGCAAGACAAGTACATGGTATATAAACATTGCTGCAACAGCGGTCTTATCACTAAAATAAGTAGTACGGTCACAGAAATGAAGGGTTAAGTGCCGAAGGTAATAGTAAAGGAAGGAAAAGCACATGTGGGAAGAGGACCCTGCTCGTGAGAGCTTACATTCTAAAGGGTAGGGGTGGACAGACAGCGGTGACACAGATGGGATAGATAGTGAGCATGGGACAGAGTGTTAGGATGAGAGAAGGAAGGCTTTGATGAAGAAGTGGGTCTTGAGAGCTCGTTTGGAATTTTGCAGAGTGGTGGAGAGGAGAGGCAGAGAATTACAGACGTAGTGAGCAGCATGTGCAAAATCTTGGACGCAGCAGTGGGATGAAGTAATCAGTTAGGAGAGGCGACATTCATTAGCGGAGCGAAGAGGGTGGACGAGTGTGGGGAAGGTGATAAGGTCTGAGATGTAACAGGGAGAAGAATGCGTAATGGCTTTATAGGCAAGTGCGAGAAGCTTGAAGAGGAAGTGGAGTCAGTGGAGGGCTTGTAGGAGAGGTGAGACAGATGTAGTAAGTTTGGAGAGGAAGATGAGTCAGGCAGGAGTATTGAGGACAGATTGGAATGGACAGAGATGCGAGTCAGAGAGGCCAGATATGAGGAGGTTACAGTAGTCAAATGTGGAGATGACCAGTGAGTGGATGAGGGTCTTATTAGCATCCAGGGTGAGAAAGGGTCTGATCGTGGAAATATTTTTGAGATGGAAATGGTAGGATTGCAAAAGGTGCTGAAGGTAAGGAAGGAGTCAAGGGTAACTCCAAGACAGCACACTTAGGGGCTAGAGGAGATGGTTGTGCCATCCATAGATAATACGATTGTGGGAAGTGATCTTACGCGGGAGTGTGGGAAGATGATCATCTCAGTCTTAGACATTCAATTTAAGAAAGCGCTGGGACACCTAGGAATAGATAGCAGAGAGAGACAGTTAGAGATACAAGTGAAGAGAAAGGGGGAGGGGTCAGGGGATGAAAGACAGATCTGAGTAGCATCAGCATAGAGATGATATTGGAGGCCAAAATAACTGATGAGCTCACCTAAAAGAAGACATATAGAGGGAGGGGGGAAGAGGATTCATGAGAGAAGACAGAGAAGGAGCGGTCAGAGAGGTATAAGGAAAGCCAGGAGAGGGCAGTATCACGTAGATCAAGGGAGTAAAGAACTTGCAGGGGGAGAGGGTGGTCTACCTTGTCAAAAGCAGTAGAGAGGTTGAAAAGAATGAGCAGAGAGTAGTGGCCCTTGGACTTGGCAACAAGGTCATTGCTGACTTTTGTCAGGTCAGTTTTAGTGGACTGCAGAGTACGGAAGCCAGACTCAAAAGAGTGAAGCAGGGATTGGGAGGAAAGAAGGGTGGCAAGGCAATTGTAAGCAATACGTTCAAGGAGTTTGGTGCTAAAGGGAGGAGAGAGATGGGTCGGTAGTTGGAGAGAGTATTAGGGATCAAGAGTAGAGGACAGTGGACCTGATTCAGAGCCGCTCGCTAGATGCGATCGCTCGCTCCCAGCGTATGCAAATCCAGCGCACGCCCAACAAGGCAGGTGTTCGCACGGCAAAGCATTAGCACACCCACTATGTCTTGGTGAGCGATCACTTTGTGTATGCAGACACCCACCAGGAATTCATGAGACGCCCACTTGCACACGTCATCTCCTGGAAGTACATGAAAACACTGGTACATTGAGCACCATCGGATGTGGTCGCAGCGCTTGAGGTTGACTATAACTGGCCGCAAGCATTGCGATCACTTCAGTGTGAAATACAAGCTGGTGACGTGTACAATGACGCTGCCTGTTAATTATGCACGCCAATGAAACGGTGTTGAAACACACAGGCACGCCTGCGTTCGTACCTCCACTCCCCCGTTTCTAGTGGCCTGCCCCTGTTACCACCCACAAACGGCCTCTCCTGGGCGAGCGAGCACTTCCCGATCTTTCGCAGTAGTTCGCGCACGCGCACTGCGATGCATGCGCAGAATGCAAATATCGGCAGCTAAGAGCAAACGCATCCTAGCGAGCGGGTCTGAATCAGGTCCAGTGTCTGAAGAGAGGGAGAGATTGAGGAGGTGGGCAAGCTGGGAACAGGCAGAAGGAGAGAGGTAGTGTAGGAGGCAGTTGGGAATAGGATCAAGGGGGGAGGTGGAGGGGGTGTAGATCAGATGAGGGCGATAACTTCATCTCCGGATATAGAGGAAAAAGAAGTCAGAGTTAGCGAGATGGATGGCAAAGGAGGAGGAGCAGGTCACCGTGCAGATGCACCTACAAATGTGTCTCATTGGAACGCTGTGGGCGGGTGGCTCAACTCCCATGCTACCTGTGCCAGACGGCCAGATACTGGCATTAACTATAAAGGTAGTAAATTTGCTGGCACTTTGCATACAACTGGTTCAGGCCCAATATGTGCATCTGGGGAAAGCACCTTGTGGAGAAATGTGGCAAGGTACGCATTGTAATTCATACAGTTCTTTTTACCTTTTGGTGCGTACATTTTTGTGTGGGTTTCGGAACCAATTCAGTTGGAGTTACCTCTCTTACAGGGGAGATTGCTAGAACACTTTCTAAGCTGTGAGATAATTATGATAACAATATTTTGATACAGGACTTGTATGACCCGCGCTTAGCCGCTCCTGTGTGATTACACTGCAGTGCAATCACTTGTCATACTGCGTGAGCTGCAAAAGACGTTCTGCTGATGGATCATCAAATCAACTGCTCTCCCGGGTCCTGCAGCTTTCAAGAGGCATCTTATTCTATATATGCTATCATTTTATATTTTACAATTTTACATACACGTTATGTTGCTATACCTATTAGCAGCGGTCAGAGTGGGAATGTAATAGTAGTGGTATAGTAAATGTACCTCAATAGTCAGGGGCCACTATTTTTAAATAATTTTGACCCTAATTTAAGAAGCCTTCAAACACTATTTAACGAAATGCAAAGACATATTAAGCAATAGCACATCAAATCTGTATTTATATGGAGCCAATATATTTTGTACCAATTTAAATCAATTTATTGCGGATATTTGAATTCTCCTTCTATATATATATATATATATATATATATATATATATATATATATATATATATATATATATATATATATATATATATATATAAATCCCTCAGACCCCCTGCTGTTTATTATACACAGGGCCAGATTCAGACCCGCTCGCTAGGATGCGTTCGTACGCAGCCAGCTGATGTTTGCAATCTGCGCACGCATCACGCGAACCAGCTCGAGCGATCAGGAAGTGTTCGCTCGATGCAAATAGACAGCCCGGCTGAATGAGTGACAGGAGAACAGTTTGTGGGTGGTGACGGGTTGGTCGCTAGAAACGGGGGAATGGAGGTGCGAACGCAGGCGTGCCTGAGCGTCTTAACGCCGTCTCAGATGCGTGCATAATTAAGAGGCAGCGTCATAATACACGTCACTTGGCTGAATTTTACACTGAAACGCTCGCAGTGCTTGCAGTAGGGTATGGTCAACCACCAGTGCTGCGTATGCATCCGATGGTCCTCGATGGTACCATACACTTCCTGGAGATGACGTACATTAGTGGGCGTCTTAAGACAGGCTAGTGGGCGTCTGCATACACAATGCGATCGTATGCTAAGACATAGTGGGCGTGCTAATGCCTTGCCGTGCGATCGCCTGCCTTGCTGTGGGTTGACTGGATTTGCAGACGCGGGCTGCGTGCGAACGCATCTAGCGAGCGGGTCTGAATGGAGCCCACAGTGCATGTGAATGGTTTTAGTACAAATAATAACTGTGCACAGTATTTTACATAACTTATGTCTGCAAATGTATTTGTAAGTTAGGCGACAACCACTGACGGATCTTAGTCTGTCTGGGAAGTGACTTTTCAAACACTATGGGCCTGATTTAGCAGTGCACCGCTGAACGCAGATTTCCGATGTTCGGGAATGAATCTGCACAGGCCCCATTCTGTGAGTGTGTAGAATGGGTCCTGCTAACATGCTCGCAGGCTGTCAGTGATTGTGGGCGGGGCAGGGAAGACTATGCCCTCCGGTTCCTGAAATGGAGGCGTGTCACTGCCATTGCGGGGGAGGGAAGAAGCCAGGATCTCCGTCGGCTGACGGGGATTTGATGTCATCTTCCTCTAAAGCCGGCCGATGGTACGCAGATTATCCGATGCTGCGTTGGACAACGCAGCTTAGATAAGTAATGCACAGGCTGCGTGCAGCTTGCAGAATCAGGCCCTATACAGTATGAGCAAAGCAACAAAAAGCTTCACACATATGAAAGAGACAAACATAATAAAACACCACAAAGGCATAAATAAGGCTAAATTAGGATTAGGGTTTTTACCCCGCAGCGGCCGATTCAATTAGCAGGGTTTAACTCACGCATTAAGACCCAGCGGTAGACTCTTTTACTCGCTGCGAGGATAAGTCAGCTATGTAAAAGGCACTCTGATGGGTTTTACACACGGGGAAACCCACTGATTCCGCATTTTACGCTGAATCAATGGGCTAGCATGGGTTAATACAGGGTTTACTATGATGGGAAAAGGCAGTATTATTGAATAGCTCTGGACGTGAAAACCAAAGTTTTTCCCAGCGCTGCAAAAACCCTGTGGCTAATTCCACCTTTGTACTTTTTCCACAGTGCTCATCCTAAAGATTGCTCTGTCTCTCAGATAAGCGTGGAGCAGACCATAAAGGTGCACTAGTGTACTTCTTAAAATGACCTTCAAACAGCGTTACTATATTTATTATTGCATCGCCCAACAAAGTGCAATCACAGTAGCAACGTATGCAATGAATCCACTGTATACTGCACATATTCTAAATTTAATGGATAGAAATGGTGGGTTTTTACATACATCGCATGCACAGAACTGTATTTACTTCCATCCAATTCTGAGTTGGGCAGAAACGGTCATTCCGTGAAATCGGGCGTTTTAGGGTGTGAACTGGGCTATGACAACGCGATCGCACGTAACCTCCCTGACTTGGGAGCATCGTTGGCGTGCAATCAATAAGCTCCGTACGATTCTGAGTGGTGAGCACAGGGAAGGGAAGCGGTTTTTGACGGATCTCTTGCACCTACAGTAGCATGGAGATGGTGCAAGTGCCGATATTAATGAAGACGGTTGTGGTGGCCAGCGTAAAATAAATGGGTGGTATGGCTGGTATGGTCAGTTGGGTCCACAAGATGATGAAGGCCCATGAGCCACCAGTTGGACATCCCGGAGCTAGATGAACCTTACTTACAGTATATTTTTGGGTTGGGTATGAGACGCCAGCCCTCGGGATCCCGGCGGTCAGAATCCGTACGCCGGCATACCAATAGGGTTAGGATACCGACACCTGCTTGTAAATAACCTAACCCTACCTCTAAATCTAACCCTCCCTTCCCACACCCTAAACCTATCCTCCCCCCCCCCCCTAATGTCTAACCCCACTACTTACCGTCGGGATGATGGCGCCAGAACTCTGAATGATGGCATCCCACCAGCCGGGATTTCAACTACAGCCCATATTTATAAATGTTAGGATATCTTTTTATGATGAATGGACTTTTCGTTTTAGCTACATAGTCTTCCGTCTTTTCTTTAATATTTTTGTCTTCACTTTATGGATTGAGGATTAGAGGTCTTTATTACAGTGATATATTGATCAGACAGATGTCACCATCTATACATGATATGTCCAGGGTAAGGTATCAGTGGATTGTGCTGTGGCTATGAGATCAATGCCTATTCCCTGGATAATTTGGCATCTGACCTTGAAGCTAGCGTTTCGAATTTCTCCACTGTGCCAATTTCTAATACACTAAATTACTCAAGGGTATTTACTGCTGTGCTTTTGCTTTTCTTGCACAGTTACAATTAAACAAACCATTTTCTAAGAATATGTTTTTCACAATTCCTCTCTTGATCTGCACAGTATGACGCTCGCATTGTCTGGCATGCTTTTATTTTTACGTTTTTTTGTTTTTTTTTTCTATTTTTGTTGGCTTCACAATAAGACTTGTGTAAGTTTTTCGTTAGCAGGAAAATTTTTATTGAGAAACTGAATTTGGAATTAGAATTGGAGTAATATTATTTTACAGTGACTATTTTGTTTTCTTGACAAAAGAATTAAAATGAACCCTCAGAAACTGGCATAGAAGTATATAACGTGTTACAAAGTGTAGTCTTGCTACAGGGATGCAGTCATATTGCCGGCGGACGGTATGCTGGGCGTGATGTCAGTAGGGACGCCCACAAACAGCAGACTTTCCTTCGGGAACGCCTCAGTTTGTTCAGCCACCCCCCCCCCCCTACCTGCCTACAAAACGCGGCGAGCTGTCGATCAACATCGACAGCCGCATCATTTTGCTGCGAGCTCCGGAGCGAGTGAAGTTCTCACTTGCGACGGGGCACGTGCGCACTGGGACGCCATCGACCCGCTTGCGAGCGGGTCTGAATCAGGCCCTTAGTTCTCAACCTTCTTTCACCTGGATTCCCCCTTGGCATCCCATTTATGTTATTTGTACCCCCAAACATTTACAGAGCAAAGCATTTGCAATGAATGTAATTGCTATTTGATAAAATGTTTATAACTAAAGGCAGTAAATGTGTTATATACAACTTTAAAAAAAAAAAAAAAATGACACAGGAATAGAATGAGATGAACATACACATTTCACACATATTACAATTTAAGAAAAATGGAAAGGTGACAATAAAAATATAAAAAGAAGCAAAGATAGTCTCAGCACTAGTGAACGAATATGTACTACCGTCAATCAAAATGGTGCATAAGTCAACCATGCCGGGCCTCACTCAGCTGCCGTCTGTATAAAACTGTGTGTGCGTTCGCCAAGATATAAATAGAAACAAAATATCAACGGACCACGCTAGCAGTGACTGAGCGCGATTAACCAAATATACAAATTAGCACCAGGAGTCAAGTAACCATAAATTATTATTTCATATAGTAAATAAAAATAAATATATTGAAAATATCACAAAATACGAGGTTGGGTCAATAAGTAAGGTAACAAGGCCTCTCAAATGTGCAATGTCCTCCATTTCATTCTAATTTATCGTCAGGCCAAAGCAGGTAGCCCATTGCCTCCCCTCATGGCCATTAGACTGCACCTCATATCAGTCATACTGTCCCAACATCAGTTGTAAGATACGGTGCTGGCGGAAACATGATCAGACATTGAGGTGCGTAGTGCGATCAGATTTGAGATATCAGCAGCTGAAATTCATCGCCAACTTGTCGAGATAATGTCATGTCACGAAATCAGACTTGGGTTTGGTGCACTGCCTTTAATAACGGCAGGACAGACGTACAAGATGAGCAACAATCCGGCCGTCCGAGCACGTCCACCACAGATGACAATTTGTGACGCATTGAAGGTCTGATTCAGGATGACAGAAGCATTCCAGTTAGTGATATTGCTAACGAACAGAACATCTCAGTGGGTACAGGGCCGGCGCTACCACTAGACAACTTAGGCAGTTGCCTAAGAGCGCCGGTCCTGCAGGGCGGTAGTGTGGACCGCACATAAGTGCAGTCCGCACTACACTATTAGGGCTTCCGGCTCCCGCAGTGAGTGATGGGAGAGACGTCATGACGTCTCTCCCATTATGCAGAGCGGGCCGGCCCGAGAGGACGCCAGACGGAGGAGCAGATGCCGGAGTGTGGATTAAGGTAAGTGGAGTTTTTTTTTTCTGCGTGCATGTGTGTGTCTGACCGGGGGGCACTGCTGGGGGGGGTTACTACTACTACGTGCACTGCTGGGACAGTCTACTACTACTACTACTACTACTAAGGGCACTGCTGGGGGGGGGGGAACTACTACTACTTCTAAGGGCACTGCTGGGGACTACTACTAACGGCACTGCTGGGGGGGCTACTACTACTTCTAAGGGCACTGCTGGGGACTACTACTAAGGGCACTGCTGGGGGGGATGACTACTACTACTAACGGCACTGCTGGGGGGGGCTACTACTACTTCTAAGGGTATTGCTGGGGACTACTACTAAGGGCACTGCTGGGGGGGACTGCTACTGGGGGAACTGCACTGGTGGGACCACTACTGGGGGCACTGCATAGGGAGGAATTACTGCCGGGGACACTGCTGGGGCGAGCAATACTAGAGGTATTGCTGGGGGAGGGCTGCTACTGGGGGGCATTACTAATGGGGGCACAGCTGGGGGGGAGACTACTACTAGGAGCACTGCATTGGGGGGACCACTACTGCGGGCACTATATAAGGGGCACTGCATAGGGGGGCCACTACAGGAGGCACTGTATAAAGGGCACTATATTGGGGGACCACTACTGGGGGCACTGCATAGGGGGGACCACTACTGGGGCTCTGTATAAGGGCTTGTGTAGCTATCGAGGGCAGGGGGGGGCGTAAGGCTGAAGAAATGCCTAGGGTGCCAAGAAACCTTGCACCGGCCCTGAGTGGGTACTGTGCACAACATCGTTCATGAGCAATTGGGGTACAAGAAATAGTGTCCATGCTGGCAACTGAGGCAAATCACAGAAGTTCACAAAACCAATAGGATGGGGTTATCTCTTGTGCACTTGAGGCGGTACCATGATAAGGGAGTGCAGTTCCTGCAGAGTATTGTCACAGGCGATGAAAAGACGTGGGTGCATCATGTGACACCAGAGATGAAGCCAGCATCCATGACATGGAAACACGCATCGTCCCCACCTTCAAAAATATTCAAAACAACTCCATCAGCAAAGAAGGCAGTTGCAGAGGACAATTAGTCAAATACAACCTGGGTACCGCGAACAGGCCTTAAATTGCTGCATGATAACACCAGACACACTTAGCCAACCGCACGCATTAGTTGTTAACTTGTTACAGTGCTAGAAGTACAGCAAGCCTTCATGTCCTGGTTTCAGGTGCTTGACACTGATTTCTTGTATGCTGGGATACATGCCTTGGTGTACTGTTGGAACAAATGCTTAGACAAGAATGTGGAAATAACCGGTACCAAGGCCATACTACTGATTTAATGTATACTGTATGTACGAGTTCAGTAAAGTTACGCAATGAAGGACCTTGTTACCTTACTTTAGGAACCACTGTTGTGTGTGTATATGTATATACACACATACATACATACATACACACACCACAAAAATGAATACATATATTAAAAATTAAAAAAGTCAACCAATAGGGGGAGGAATCAATTAGCCGCGATAAGCATGTTTTTGCGTAGGTTTTTGGTGCTAACGTTTTGCAAAAATGCGTAGTGCGAAATCCTGTTAGCTGCGGCTTTACACAATTGCGAATTCTCCATAGCAAAACGCTGAAAATACTTTTCAGTACCTCCTGAGTAGGAGAAAAGTTTTGCAAAACCCTTATTTTTGGCCAAAAATGTCAGGACTACTGCATAATGCCAACAGCGCCCATCTCTTACTCAGGCCCATTGTCACAAGCACGATGTGTCCTCATATACAGGACGTGTACGGCGAGAGATGCCCGGTGCCACTGAGATGCTCTGAGGTGTAGCATTCCATTTATTTTCTTTAATTTTGCATCTTAGTAACATTGCAGGAGCAGCGAATAGCCGCTTACAGTGTACTAAAGACTAGCATATAATATATATATATATATATATATATATTACAGGTTGAGTCTCCCATATCTGAATATCCAAAACCCGAAATATTCCAAAAACCGGAATATTTCAGGGCATCTGTGACGTCACGACGTGACCTGACGTCGTGACGTCACTAGTATAGTGGCCAATGAATAGCGGCGTGGGCGTGGTCCACATGCCAGGCCACCCCCCGCCAGACCCCCAGTGGCAGCCGCCGGACCCTTCTGCGTCACCCGCCGGTCCCCTCGTGACACCCGCCGCACCCACTGCACCCTTTCGCCTCACTCGCCGCACCCCTCACGACACCTGCTCCACCGCAACATCCACAGCACCCGCGCGACACCTTCCGGACCCACCCGCAGCACATACCAGGCCTCCCGCTGTGCTCCCCCTCAGGTATTCCGAAAACAGTAATAATCCAAAATCTGAAATGCTCCTGGTCCTGAGCATTTCGGATATGGGAGACTCAACCTGTACATTTATATTTTTCTTGTTCTGTTTTTTGGGGTTTTTTTTCTAACTAATTGTATTGAATTCTGAAATGCATACATCAGAGAGATATATAGATATATTCTGTTAACAAATAATTTGGAAAACCTTGACAGCTTGCAGTATAACAGAATGGGTCAATTGAAAATATATAAAAAAAATTCCAACTAGAATACAATACAAAATATGCAGCCCATATTATTATTATTGTATAACTTGAAAACATAAAATTTTTTTTGAAATAAGCCATATTAATAAAAATTTCAATATTTATTCCAGTCAAAACCTGTGTTCTATATATTATTTATGAATTCTATTTTTAGTTGTTAAAGAAAAAACAATAAACGCAATAACAACAATGATATTAAAGAGAGAAAGAAATTCTAACTAAAATATAAATAGAGAAAAGAAATAATCAGGAGAAAAATTGGGAAAGTAGGGAAGGGTTGAGGGAAAGGGAATATCAGTTATTTTGTCATTGCCGTAGGTGTTATTGTATAAATTGAACAACATTTATTGAGAAAGACATTCAGGTGACATTTCTTAATAGGGACCATGTGGTGTTTTCAAATATCTTCATAATCTGATCTGATGTAGCCTTGGCTAAAAATGTAAGGTAAATTACCCACTTCTTATAAAATTTAAGAACACCTTTTTCAGTATCGTATAATGCTATACATCTATCAAAATAAATTATATTAATCAATTCAGACTTCAGCATTTCTAAAGAAGGCGCAGTTTTGGAAATCCAATTCCGTAGAATCAGTTTCCTGGCTAGAGTGACCAATACTGTGAGAAAAGGTAATACTTTAGAAGGGACACGTGTTGGGGAGCAGGAGGTAAAGTCCGCTACAAGGAACATTCCCCAAGAAAATGGTAACTTGATTCCAGCAATTCGAACAATAAAATCATACACTTTATACCAGAACATTGCCAGACATTATGCCAAAAATTAGCTGATGTTGCATGGCACTTTGGACAGGTACTCGATGCATTTGGTATCATATGGCTTCTCTAGGCTTGTGATATAAGAGCCTGATTTAAAGATTTAATATGAATTTCCTGCAGTTGGGCAGAGCATAGCCATCATGGAAACATGGTCATGATTCCGAAAAATCGAATTCTGGAAAATCCTGGGACCAAGATTGCCAAACTCATTTCCATAGACCTATAACATCAGTAGGTAATAAATCATTATACAAATATCGGAGTTTATACTTAGTATTAGAAATCAATGTAAAAAGTAAATATAAAGGTGAGGGGGTAGGCGGATTGAACAGTGAAATACAGGAGCCCAAGGGAGATTTGCTGTTAATGTAATGTCGTATTGGTAGATATAAACAGAATATTGTAGATATCTGTAAGCTGTTGAAAAGAGTAAAGAGTGCCTCCACGGTCGAACACATTTTTGATTGCAGCAATCCTTTTTTTGTTTCCAAATTTTGTAGTGAGAGATTGAGAGAGACGGGACAAAATCTGGGTTGCCCCATATAGGCAAATATTTAGTAACATGCAGGTTTGAATTTAGGTGTTTGCCTATGTAAGACCAGGCCTTTTATGTATCCATGAAGAAAATGTTATGGATAATTCCCTTCGGAAGTTTTGTGCGTGGGATGTGTAGAAGAGCTACAGGGGAGAAAGGGGCAAATAATTCTTCCTCCAGTCTAAGGTTAGTGAAATTGGATTGATTTAGACACCAGTCAGAGATATATCGAGAAGCTGCAGCATAAGAAAAAATCTGAATGTCTGGTAAGCCAAGACCCCCTCTATCTTTAGCATGTAACAATCTGTTTCATCCAAATTGTTGGAGTTTTTTATTAATTTGATCGATAATTTTGGGGAAATTGGCTTTATAAATGCGGTGTATGGAAGACGTAACGGAGATACCTAAATATTTTAATTTAGATTTGGCTATTTGGAAATGAGAAGAAAAAAACAGGACATTGGTGCAGCAGGTGTGGGCGAGTCAACGGGAGAACTTCAGATTTCATAACATTCATTTTGTATCCTGCAAAAGAACTGAAACAAGAAAGGTCATCCAGTAATGCAGGATGAGACGATGTGGGTCGAGAAATAAAGAGGAGCGTATCGTCAGCGAATAAAGAAAGCTTCAGTTCAATGTTACCCACTTGGATACCATGGAATGAAGTATTAGCTCTAAGAGTAATGGCTATAGGTTCCAAGACGAATGTGAACAATAATGGGGAAAGGGGAGATCCTTTACGGGTGCCTCTTTGTATTGAAATTGGTGGTGGCAAAAGATTATTGGTCAGAATACGAGAAATGGAAGTCGAATTTAGTAATTGGATTAAAGTTACAATTTGAGGGGAAAACCAAACCTATTGAGTGTTTCGTATAAATGATCCCACACCACAAGGCCGAATGCCTTTTTTGCGTCTAGTGATAAAAGAATAAATTGTCGTCATGAATTTCATCAAAGTATTGTAACACAGCTAACACTTTGCGGATATTAGAAGCTGTGCTACCTCCCGATATAAAACTGGTTTGATCTTAATGGATCAAAGAAGGTGCTATCAATTTAAACCGATCTGCAATGATTTTAGTGAAAAGTTTATAGTAGACATTTAGTAATGAGGTGGGGAGGGTTGGGTCTCTATCTGGTTTAGGTAGCACCTTTATTATAGCTTCATTAAAGTAGATAGGGAGGGGGTTACCACAGAGAATAAAATTATAGAGATTAGTGAGGGGAGTAACTACAGATGAGAAGATAATTTTGTAAACTTCTCCAGAGTAACCATCTGGGCCTGGGGATTTACATGTCTTAAGACCTTTGATGGTGGTGGAGACTTCCGACTCAGTAATGGGCTGGATTAAAGTTTGAATTTGTTCCTCTGATAACTGTGGGAGAACAGTTTTACTCCAGAAAACTGCTTTATTCTTTATATCAATAGGATCTTGAGAGTATAATTTGGAATAAAAAGTGTAAAGTATATCTAAAATGGTCGGGCCAGAATTTTTTAAAGTGTTGTCGTCATCAGTCAGAGTCAAAATACAGTGTTCTCTCCAGAAATTTTTTCTTTTTTCCAACTGGGTGGCATTCAAAAGTAGCCGGGTGGGGGCCTTCGCAATTATGCGCGCGCCTGGAATCCAATCCAGCCAGACAGGTCTCAGGTTGCTCCCCCACTGGCTCTCAGTCAAAAGTGCCCATTATACAGTGCCCCCTGTAGTTTTCCCCTTTATGCATTGCCCCCTGGCTGAAGTAGTGCCCCCAGACTGGTCCCTTATGTAGTGCCCCCAGGCTTAAATAGTGTCCCTTATGCAGTGTCCCCAGGCTGGCCCCTTATGCAGTGCCCCCAGGTTTAATAGTGTCCCTTATGCAGTGCCCCCAGACTTAAATAGTGCCCTCAGACTGGTCCTGGCCCCAGCCCCGCACTTACCTTTACTCGCTGACCGCTCCCGCTGCCTCGCGCTGACTGGATCTAACTAGATCCAGCAGGTGCGCGGGGCAGGCTCCTCATGACATCACCCGCGCAGTGCATCACTGGGAACGCTGGCCTCTGAAGCGATCGGGGGCTTCTTTAGCCTCCGGTCACTTCAGAGGCCAGCGTTCCACAGCGGGGGTCGGCGGGGAAAAGTGAACGGGCGGCAGGCTGTTTCTGCCGGGCGATGCGCCCGCAAAAAACAGCCTAAGAGAACACTGAAAATAGTTGAACTAATTATATTTCCACGTAGTGAATTAGATAGTAGTCTACTATTTATGTTACCGTGTAAATGAAATGCATATCTGTTATTGCGGTCCCTACGATCATCAACCTGCTGCAGCAATGTGTCAAAAGCCACCTTACATTCCTCAAATTTTGTTTTGTTAGAAGGCGAGGGCAATTGGCGTAAATTCTCGTAGGCCTGGGTTAAGGCGACTTGAGCTGAAAGAGTTAAATTTGCAGTGGACCTGCGCACTCAGTGTAAATGGTAAGGGCTACTAATTTGTGTGCTGCTGCACTTATGGATGTCTGACTTCACCCGTTGTACGTACAGAATTAGAGGGTTTAAGTGCTGCGCACAACCTATATCTATTTGACAACTGGGAGGGCTAAAGATATAATAAATGTATACGTAGCCAAAAGTTCTACCCAACCTTTATGATACTCATATACAATGTGTAGATTAATTAGGAAGTGATGCTAGACACAATAAATATAGATATGATGTTTTACTTAAACTCTGAAAATACATGCAATAAGGTGCAACAATATATATATAAAATATCAATAGCAAACTGTGAATAAGTACAATATGGTGGGTGCACAATCCACCGTGTACAATATGCCCAAAACAATATGTGGGGAGAACTACGAGACCTTTGAAAACTAGGATTGCAGAACATATCAGAAATATTAGAATGAAACTGGATAGCCACAATCTATCCAAACATTTCTGTGATCATCATAATAGCAACCCCAAAGATCTTCGTCTTATGGCAATTCAAACCGTGAAACCTAATTGGAGGGGGGGAGATTTCGACTACTACATCAATAAACATGAACCGGAATGGATGAACAAGTTACAAACATTCCCCCCTAAAGGTCTGAACAGAGATAATGAAATCAAATCCATAATTTGCAAAAAAAAAGAATCAAGGCCCATTTTAGTTCAGTTAGTTTGACAAAACAATACCACAATCGGATTCTGGTAAACCAACGATCCCATCACTAGGGAAACTACTAGAATTATATCTTCACTCATATGTCAATATAGTGCATGCCATGATCATACCTTGTTTCAAGCTCTTTTTTAATATCATTATTATTTTTAATTTTGATCATATAATAAATACCCTCCTAGCTATTAACCGAAAACAATGAAGATGAGGTCTAGACACTAGCTCTTCATAATGAGTCTTTATAAGATGTACAAACACTAGCTATACAGTTTCAAGTAAATCTGGATCTGATCAGAATACTTCTTTAATATGAAAATCTAATAATATATATTATATTTTTTTGTGTCATCAATCTACAATATGGATCCCTATGTATATTAATACATCTATTAACAATTATGGTGGTTCTATAGTTTTGTTTTTTGTTTTTCAGAAATATATAAGGCTGTAATACACGCCTTTTATTAAGTAAGGACAAAGCAGAACTTGTTTGTAATAAACACATCCATGGTAACAATCACCATGACAACCACAGACCTATCAAGTAAGACGATGACGTCATCAGACTTGCCAATCACAGGGAGCAGGACCGTATAAAAGATCCAACAGTGACATGCAAACGCGTTGGTGACAGAACACCCAGAACTTATCCGTTTACTCAAAGTGCCCGTGGACCTGTATCCACTTGTAAATTTAATATTTCATCGCGAGAACGCAGCTGAAAGGAGACCGCAGCAAGCGCTCCAACGCACCCACGCAGCCGACAGGAAGATCAACAAGGCAGAGAGCTGAGAGCACATCCGGGTAAGTATCCTCTGTTGAGAGGAGTGTCCGCGGCCCCCGGCTCTCCAGAGCTAGGACCGCTGTTCACTTCCTCTCACTGCCTGCCGACACACTCAGACACGCGCACGGACCTAACTCTGGAAACAGGGATGGTGTCCGTGTTTGCATGGTCCAGAGCACCGCAGCACAGAGTGATCCCCGCTGCCAGCCGAAGCCAGCCACCGCCGCACCATCACAGCATCACCCCGGGCAACGCACACCATCAACACACAGGACGTTTGGACGCTCTATTGAGGTATCTCCAATTGAGAATAGCGGGACGCCGCTGTTTCTCATCCTCATATTCCATAGACGCTAATACATCTATATACTTAGAGGTGTGTTACAGGTATCAGGTTGGCACATGGGAGTAACCCCTTCAATTTCTACTGTATCATAAGATCAACTGGCCTCGAGTAGTGCCCCCAGGCCTCGAGTAGTGCCCCCAGTAGTAATCCCCCCTATTGGGACTGCACAGACCACCACAGGGTGTACAGTTAGGTACACGGTGGATTGTGCACCCACCATATTGTACTTATTCACAGTTTGCTATTGATATTTTATATATATATTGTTGCACCTTATTGCATGTATTTTCAGAGTTTAAGTAAAACATCATATCTATATTTATTGTGTCTAGCATCACTTCCTAATTAATCTACACATTGTGTATGAGTATCATAAAGGTTGGGTAGAACTTTTGGCTACGTATACATTTATTATATCTTTAGCCCTCCCAGTTGTCAAATAGATATAGGTTGTGCGCAGCACTTAAACCCTCTAATTTTGAGCTGAAAGAGTCATCTCCGACTGGTGTCTATTGTATTCTATTTTGAAGGCAAAATCATTCAAAGCTGTCCGCAAAACATCTTTAAATTTGTTAGATGAAGCTAGGAAAGACTGGAAGCGCCATAGTCTGTGATTGCCTGTGGGAGTTGTAGAACTAAATTTAATCCAAATCATGGCATGGTCCATCAAGCCTGGTAGTTCAATAGCAGATACCTTAATTCTGGGAACTAAAAAATTTGAGTGCAAGAAATAGTCTATTCTAGAAATGTAGAATGTGGTGCCAAAAAAAAGGTAAATTCTTTATAAATTGGGTGGTGAAGGCGCCAAATACCAACCAGGTGTAGGTGCTTCAGGAGCTACTGAATCCCTATTTTGCGTTGTCTACACGTGGCGGATGTCTGCGATTGTCGGTCCGTAAATTGGGAAATAATGAGGTTAAAATCTCCTCCTAGTATAAATTGTGTGTCCAAATATGGATACAATAAATTGGCAAGGCAGGTAAAAAATTATCTATCATAGATAGCCGGGGCGTAAACATTGCAAAGAGTAAAGGACATTCCATACAATTCAGTGGTAATGAAAACATAACGTCTGTCGGGGTCTGACTTCTGCTGCATGACCTCTATGGGAATATTTTTCTTTATAAGAATTTCCCCACCGCGTGATTTAGAATTAAAAGAGGAGAAGTGGCCCAGCATAGAGAGTTTTAGAGGTTCTGAATCAGTTCAATGTCTCTCTTGTAAAAAAGAAAAACATCTACATTTTGGAGGTTTAAATAAGAGATAATCTTCCGTCTTTTAGCTGGTGAGTTGATGCCCTGTACATTCCAGGAGCAAATTTTAATATCCGGCATACTGCATACAGTACTGTAGGTACAAAACACCGCAAAAGTCAGACCCAGGTCGCCCATGTGCCATAACCTAATCCAGTTATCATAAAAGACTATCATAAGCACCCAATTTGCATGACTGTATGAAAATGAATAAAGAGAGAAGTAGATGGGAGGGAAAAATAAAAAAAAGAAACACATAGGAAAGAAAACAATTCGGTCAGGAACCAACGGTAGAAGGAGCTGGCCAGGGTGGAAATAATATACACCAAAAAGTCAAATATTATAATTTGAACACTATGAAAATAAACGGATATATTATAGGTGAACCCCGACTCAAATATTAAGAGTCATCTAATATTAAGATAGAATAATTTAACTAATGTTAAGACATATAGGGCCTGATTCAGACCCACTCGCGAGCGGCTGTCCGCTCGCAAGTGGGTCGATGTTATGCACTGAGCATGCGCACGACGGAGGGAGCTCCGTCGTGCGCATGCGCCAGACGCGACGAGCGAAGGAAAGTCCTTCGCTCGTTGTGTCCGATCAAAGGGGGTGTGCTGTCAATGTTGATTGACAGCACGCCCCCTTTGGTGGGCGTGCCGGGGGCGTGCCTCCCTGACGGGGGCGTTCCCACGGGAACGCCTCCCGTCAGAAGCCGGCCCACTGACATCACTAGTGATGTCAGTGGGAGTGATTTTGGCTCTGATAGAGCCAAAATCACTCCGGAGCTTGCGGTTGAAAACCTCAACCGCAGGCTCCGGCTCGCAATTTCGATGGTCGCGACCATCGCGGCCATCACAAAGCACGCTCGTATAGCCTGTGGGTGGTGACCCACAGCTATACGAGCGTCCAGGAGGACGCTCCATGAAAATGGAGCCCGGCCCTCATTCAGAGCGTGCGCTCTGCTCAGAGCGTACGGCTCTGAATGAGGGCCATAGGCCCGTATTCAATTTGAGGCAAAAAGCAGTTTTCGCGTGTTTTTGGTGGAAACTTTTCGCCGAAGATGTCATTTTCGCCTGTTTTGACTACTCCGTATTCAATCTGGAAGATTTTCCACCTAGGCGGAGTCAATGCAATGTAATAGGCGGAAAAGTTTCGCCTATGAATAGGAAGCGGAAAAAAGTGCAGAAGTGGGGTTTTGGGGTGCAGTGTGCAGCCTTCAGACAGTCCCCCAAAGGTAAACGGTGTCAAAATCTTTTAAAAAAAACACTTAAGAACATCCCAAAAAATGACTGAATTTGGGGGCGTAAAAAAAAAAATTTGGGGGACAGAGTTAAAAACTAGCGAACTTGACTCTGGGGGTCCCCAAGTATGCCCCAAGTGTTTTTTTGATTGCATGTGCTTGCAGAAGGTGGATTTTTCACAATTTTTTCAACTTAACTTTAGCAACTTCTAAATATGCTGGCCCCCCATTTTCAAGTACCCCAAATTTCCTGTGATAAGTTATTTTCTGCAAAAAAACCCTCCTGAATACTATTCTGCACCACGTATACAAAAAACGCTACTTAGCAGCTATTGAGCCCGTTTAAAAACACCAAATACCTTCAGCAAGCCAAATCGGGGGGTACCATAGGGAATCCCCATGTCAGAGCATCTTTTGGGGGTGTCAGGATGATTTCCCCAAATCTGACAGGACTTTCCACTTGTTCAAGTTTCGCTGGGTCCCGTTTTTGCCTACTTTCAAATTGAATACAGGGTAAAGCTGGCATGCGAGCGATACTTTTCCGCCTACAAAACACGCGATGTAGGCGAAAAGTCTGGGAGGCGGAAAAGTATCGCGGGTCCGCTCTAATTGAATACAGCTCATAGATAGCATATAACATTTCCAGTGAGAGAAAACATTCCCAGAAAAATATAGTTGCCCATAAGGGAGAACATACTATTAACCGTAGTATCTAAGAGAAAGATAAATTGCTAAACATAACAGTAAGTGTATACACTTACTGTTGGTTATTTAACAACTAGTTAGGTAGAAGTAGCTGCACTCTCCATCACCTTCTTCTTCTAAGAATACAGCCACCTCCTCCGCCGTAGTGAAGTCCTTATATTGCTTATATTCTTTGCCTTGAAAGATTCTCAATTTCGCTGGAAACAATAATAAGAACTTCCTCTGAGCTTGATTTAGTTTGGAGCAAAGTGGAGTCCTCTCCTTACAAGCCCTGGACACCTCCGCAGAGTAATCCTGAAATATTAGTAAACGGCAATTTGGCCACTCAAGTAATTTGCAGGCGGCCGACCAGATTACAGTTTTGTGTGCAAAAATTGAGGCAGCGAAAGATGACGGTCCGAGGTCTTTTAGAATCACTGAACGGTCCTAGTCTATGCGCCCTCTCCACAGCAAAGTCAGGAATATCATTAGCTACCCCAAGAATTTGTAGTAAATCAGTGCAAAGAAACTTGGTCAGATCAGGGTCTCTGAGGCTTTCGGGCAGTCCAACTACTCCCAAGTCGTTTCTGCGTGAGCGATTCTCCAAGTCGTCCACCTTATTTAGAAGTTGATCATTTTGTTTCTGCAACATTTGCATCTGTTGTTGCATATCGTAAATAGCTTGTTCATGGTCCCCAATTGTTGTTCTTGTTCTGTTTTTCAACATGAATGTGGAACTGAATGATGGGTAACTCAGAAATAAGAAGAGGCATAACATAGATAACCACAGTAACACGCACATCAACATAAAACTCATACTTGCTTACTCTTCTGGAATGTCCAGGAGATACCCAAAGTTGTCCCAGAATCCCGGTAAAGTAGACCAGCCTCCTATATCTAGACCACTTCCCCAGTGAAGTGGGTGGTCTGGAGGCTTAATAGAATCACGTCATTGTGGCACAATGAACGCATTATAGCATTGCACAGCGCGGGCAAGGCCGAGATAATACAGATCACATCTCTGTGACATCACACTTGGAGGTAGAAGAAGTAGGTAAGTATTGACTTTCTCATGTCGGCATTATGACTGTAGACATTATGACTGCCAACATATCATACCACACTGGTCTGAAACTGCACCCTGCAGCCTAGATGAGTCGGGCGCATAGCTCCTTCCACTAACCAGCAGAATATCTTCCTGCTAAGGTTCAGGTGGAAGCAAAGTTCTACTGTATATCAATAATCCCAGTAATAACAATCCAGAAATGACTATAGAATGTTTATAGATTAAATATATCTGTTTTTACATCAAGTACTTTTTTTTGTTATACTGTAGATAAGTGTTAACTGGGGTAAACAGTTTAAAAAAAATGAGAGTATATTTTAATTTTTTCATTCAAATACATGTTGTTAACACAGAACTGTTCCTACAAATTAACATATTAGGCACTAATACATTCAAGAAGATTGTTACTTGACAATAATATGTACATTTCCAAATGACCGAGAGCAGGTTGAATGAAAATGATGTAGGAAAAGTTTAATCACTTACCACATATTGCTAAAGTATGCTCAGATCCGCAAGCAATCTGTGGAGCGAATGAAAACAAATACACATCAATGTAAGCATTGTGAATAAGCATCAGCATTATAACCTCAAATAAAAGAAATCCTACAACATATAACACAATGTGACTAAATTCTCTTGGAGTTAGTGCAGAACAAGCAAGGTAATGTTCCCTGCGCTGCTTTTTAAATAATAGTTCCTCAGGCAACTATGGGGTATATACTATTCTGCTTTGTATATAGTGTAAGCTTATAATCATAACCTTATAGGCCTGGATGAGAGAACACTCATGATTGGCTGCCTGTAGGCAGACATATTGGACTTTTATTAATTTGGTGACTGGAGCTTCTGGAGAGTCTGCTTCAACTACAGTATGAGGCTATTATTTATTTTTGCCTTTATGTACTGTATTGTGTCAGCTCAAGTCAAGAAGATGATTGTAGGTAAATATTGTTTGTCCACTGAACTATAGAAAAATTGATGAGCACAAAAATCTATATAATAACATGAAAAATATGTCTTTACTGCTAGAGATATATCTCAGAAGTACTATAATGTATGGGACAGGTGGCTAGATTCCCCATATAACTGTTTGGGGGTTGCAACACTGAGCAACTCCTTAGAATAAGCTTACAGTACTACATGTGGGATGCTGTAATTGCTGTCACTAATATGATTATATATACCAGATCAACATTTTTATTTGCTCTATATACAGAGGAAAGAATGTAATATACAGAGATATTTGAATAGTAAAAAATGAAACCACACATGTATTTTTATCTTACCCTTTTTTTATGTTTATTGTTTTTATTTTTATCATTGTAATGTTTACAATGTATTAGTGTTTATTAATGTACATTATTGTATATTCAAAACAAAAGTTAATAAAAAATAATTGGATTTAAAAAAATAAATAAATCTATATAATAATTTCCAAATCCGTCCTGTCTCTGACATGCTCAGTAGGTGTCGGAACTCTCAGGTGATGACATCACTGACACTGGAGGGAGGGGTCAGAGTTCAATCTCTCAGTAACTGTAATGTAGCTGTTACTTAGTAACAGTGTTTTTCTGGTTACTTCTTTTATTAGCATCAAGCTGCAGAGACAGGGATCTCTCTACGAATAATTTTTCAGAAATGCTCTGTGAAACCACATGGCCACCTATCGGCCAACGTATCAGAGCCGTAACTAGACTTTTTGGTGCCCTGTGCCAGAAAGAGCATTGGCGCCCCTCTCATTTTTCAAAGGAACATAATGCACCCAAAAAAGGGCCATGGCTTCATGGGGAAGGGCCAGGGAAGAGATAGGGGAGGGCAGGAGATGCTGGGGATGACATAAGAGGTAGCTACAAGCAAGAATGATAATAAACAGAAATTTGACAGGCCCAAACAGCGCCCCCTGATCTGTGGTGCCCTGTGCCATGGCACCGGCCGCACTACCCTAGCTACGGCCCTGCAACGTATATACTGATAGATACCATATGAGATCACTACAAATTACCCATTATATCTGATGCAATATTAGTGTATATATACAACCACTCTGAGCCAACTTGGTCAGGCCACTCATCCACCTCCACCCACCAACTTCCGACATCTCTCGCGGTTATGGTGAGACATGGCAGATGAGGAGGGTAGGTGTAATAGGGATGAGGCTGGGGACAGAGGATCATCAGAGCATAATTTGCTTCCAAAAGCTCCTGCAAGTTAAAAAACAAGTCTGTCCGGTACAGTTAATATAAGATACAGCCAATCACCGGTCTCCCGAGCTCCTGATTGGCTAATATATGTTTTGTCCTGCAGATAAGATACAGCTCCTGATCCTATTAACTAGATGGACAGCGTTTTTTTTTGCAACTTATTGCGCTGTTGAGTTTCTTCCCAGCAAGATGACTGAGCTCATCTGTTTATATTATATATTTTTTATTCACACTGGGCTGCGTTGCATCAAGACAGGACCAAGGGAAAAAATAAATATTAAATTAGGGAATCTTATTTATCTCCGATCCGACGTTTTCGTATAGGAACTTCGGCCACTACTACATGCCCAAAATGCCATAGTGAAGGAGCTGACAATTAACATTGTTTATGGACATGCCCAATTGCTCAATATTTCTGACATCTTGTCCGACGATACGCTGAGGCAAAATTGACTAATTACTGTATGTGCCATTTACTCCGGAATGGGCAATATTAGGGATTATTGATCCAGATCTAAAGCTGCATACACACACAATGATTTGTTACCAACGATTTTATGAACGATTTTCTGTCAGATTTTTTTAAAGTGTAATGAACGATTTTTTTGGAACCACAAACGATTTTTGCATATTCCCTTAATGAAAATCGTTCCGTTGGTCAGTCTAACTGAACTACAAACATGAACGTGCATGAACGATAATCGTTCATCGTTTTAACTCAGAAAGTGAACGATTTAACGATAAAAAATATAGTTAACGATAATCGTTCAAAAAAATCGTTGTGGGTGTATACAGCTTAAGAATTACAAAAGCAGGGAAGAAACTCTTGCTAGCACTTAGTGCTGCAGGGCGGAAGCCCATTTTTGTAAGGATGTATTGCTACAGACCCCCTCCCAAATACCTTTCTTTCTCAATAAACTTAATTTTCTATTTAGGATGGATTGGATAGAAATGCTTTTGCTCAGGGTTATGAGAGCGGAAAGATTGTTCATGACCTGGGAGTCTTATGTAAACACCCTACTATTAACAGTAAGATTACAAGTCCACCATAGTCTTAAATATTCAACGTGGTATTTAACCAGACTAGCAGTGCAGGACCAGCCGATCTCATTAGACTAATTAGTGGAGTATTGGAGGGTCTTTCAGCTGGGGTTACGTGCCGATACTTTATTTTGGTTTATGGAATGACGGCCATGTTAGTTATTATTTTGTTATTATTTTATTGTTCTTAATATTTATGGTTGTAAGTATTTATTTCACAAATCACTGATATTGTGTTTTTGTAAGACAATGTAAGGCATTGTATTCAAGATCTATTGTTCTCTTTTGACAATGTTTCCTTGAAATGTATTGAAGATATTTCAGTGATTGTGAACCTATCTTGAAAAATGTTTCACTGTACTTCAATAAAAAATAGTTTAAAAAAATAAAGTAGGGAATCTTTATTTAAGTTTGTCTGCTGCCATTTTTTTCCCATAAATGGGCCACCGATTTGACACACATGAAGCATGATTTTCATTCAAGCATAACATTACATGTTAGACCTTCCGATTCTCTTTAGGGTCCCCAACAGCATTACTGGGCAGGGGATTCCGAACGGTATCTGCTTCCACATTGTCACCCACCATACTGGAAAGAGACACATTACTTGCTCACTCATAATACCCCATTCCCATTACTCCATTCCACACTCACCTTAACCACATTCCCCATTCTACTGTTCCCTACAATTATTTGTGCTCCAGTCAATGCAAACTTACTAGTTTTTGCCTTCCAACATTCTGCAATCATTACCTGCCTTTTTCTTCTGCCATACCCCATTTATATTACCTAAATGATTAAATGCAGACGCAGCTAGTCCCTTATTAAACCTCATCCCAGCCAGAGAATGCCCCTGGACTAACATCATGTAACTGGCGTTCTGTGGAGACAAGTGATGGACTATGGACCCTTCTTAGAGAGACAGAAGTTGGGTATGAACTATGCGGGCAAAATTTACTAAGCGGCGGTTTGACGGCGGTTTCTATTCTATTCTAAACCCCGGCGGTTTGGTGGGGGTTTCTATTCTATTCTAAACCCCGGGGGTTTGGTGGTGGTTTTACAGTGGTTTCTAAATGACAGCCCTGTTCTATTTTATTCTAAAATGTGTTTTGACTGTGGTTTGGCGGCGGTTTTGCTATCTGCAGATTTACTAAGTCCAAAACCGCTGCAAAACTGCCATCAAAACACATTTTAGAACATAATAGAACAGGGCGTCAAACCGCCGCTTAGTAAATTTTGCCCTGCATCTCCTTGGAAGGATTTTTGGTCATTCAACTATTTATGGATTATGGTGCATACACACGATCAGATTTTTCCTTCAGATATGGACGATAACGATTTAAAAATCGTTCAGTCGTTCATATCTGAAGGAAAATCGTTCATATCTGACATGCCTGAACGATGGCCGATCAACGATGCGCGTTCCCGTTTGTCAGATAACGATATCTGACATCTGATGGGTTTGCAGTCAGACTTGGACGATTCCATTAATTTTAATGCAGTCAAAAATCGTTCAATCGTTCAAATCGTTCAAAACTTTGGTAAAATCGTTCAAATCGTTCATCTGACAAATCTGACAAGTCTGACAAATCTGACCGTGTGTATGCTCCATTAGAGTTAATTTGTGTGTGTAACTTTGTGACTCTGCTACCAACCTTTGCGTAAAAGAACTGGCTTTACACTCAGTCACTGATTCATACTGTCTGTCTTTCTCCAAACACTGATGGATTTAAAAGCCTTTTCTCCTTCCACTTAATACATTATGCAGTCTCCATATCACCCTTATACTTTGACCATTACTCATATTACATGCCTTCTCCTGTATTTGGTCACAGGAACACCCTCTATTCCTTAGAGGACAGTACTTTGCTCATATAAATATAGTCATTCTATTGACCATGAAGACCTTTAATTTAAAGGTTTTTTTGTCTTTGTTTTGGTACTGAACCCTGCATGTCTCCAACAAGAAATACCATGTGGGTCCACATACAAGTACCAAGATATTGTCACTCCCACTGACACAGCCAAAGTTTTTCCTCTCTGGGTGACAGTCAAGCGAAGTTCCCGTGTAAGCGCATACATTGTATGGCTGTTGGTGCAGCGGATTGGACACTTGTGGGTATCCCAATAATTTATGCCAAAAATCATTCAATGTATACAAATTTAATTAAAAATGTCTCCAGGCTTATAGCATTGTCTACAGGGCAAGAGGAGTTTGGCATCTCCAAAACCACAATAGAACTGTTACAGCTAAATTATTTGCAGGGAACAAACTTAGCTGAGCAATGTGCCAAAGATGGTAAATCTCAAAGATATATAGCCCTCTTTCACTGTAAAAATAAACAAGGTGTATAAAAATAATGTTTTATTGATTTATGACAGCATTTTCCTAATACATCTAAAATAAAACCTATTACATAATGGTACATTTATGGCCCATGGGTTAAAAAGACTTCTAAAAAAAAAAAAAAAGGTTTTGAAAAAAAAAAATCCTGCTTCTATATTTGGAGAGCAATGAATAGTTTCCAGCCTGAGGGAAGCCTTGCAATAAATGAATGCATCTATAAACAAACAGCTACAAAATCAATTATGGCAACAAATGTACCATTCATGTACAAACATGCAGCACATTAACCACCTGATTCCATATCCAATCTGCACAGAAAAAAAAACCATGATCTACATTTAACTCATTATGTTATATACTGTAGGTCATTATAATTGTCTCATCGTACTTTATATTAAAAAAAATAGATGTTGTAAAACATTAAATTTGACCTGCAAATGCTGTATACATCTGTTCTTCTAATACTGAGCCTGTGTAGCTAAGGAAGCGTGTTCAGTGGAGACTGACCTGGTTGTAGTGCTGCCATTAGAAGATATCAGGGAAATTGGAATTAAGCTCTCGTTTTGTACATATGACAGAATACCTAGATCTGTCTGTCGTGCAGATGACATCATTTAGTATGAAAAAGCCCACTAGTAATGGGTAATCAGAACATGTCTTAGTAGTAAGGGAAATTGGGGCATATGTACTAAAGAAAATTTGCGAGATATCCCTTGAAAACAGACATTTACAGGAGGGTACGTACACATATTCAGCATCCTCAGGATTTAACATGGTGAGACCGCAGCAGACATCTTTGACCAGGGCTGCCATCAGAACTCGTGGGGCCCGGTACTAACAAAATAGGCAGGGTCCCCCTGGGAAATGGTGCAGAGGTGGGCGGAGCGGTGTATAATGTGGGTGGAGTTACACTGGGGGGGGGGGGGGACGTCAATTGGTGAGTAAACCAGTTTAAAAATTCTCAAAGTTTGGGGTTCGGGGAGGAAGGATGGACATGGGGACAGAGGACTGAGAAGCCTGGACTGGGAGGGCACAGACAAGGCTGGACTGGGGGTGCACAGGGCAGAGAAGGCTGGACCTTAATTGGGGGGCACAGGGCAAAAAAAGCTGGCTGGACTAAGGGGGGGCAGGGCAGGCAAGGCTAGGTGTACTAGGGGGGAGGCACAGGGCAGGGAAGGCCAGACTGGGAAGGGGGGACAGGGCAGATTAGACCGGCTGGATTTGGGGGACACAGGGCAGGGAAGGATGGCTGGTTTAGGGTGAGCACAGAGCTGGAAAGCTGGCTGGACTGGGGGGGGGGCACAGGGCAGAGAAGGCTGACTGGACAAGGGAAGGCTGGCTGGAGTAGGGGGTTAGGGTAGGGAAGGCTAGCAGCACTAGGTGGAGGGGCATTGGGCAGGGACTCAGAGTAGTACCTTGTTTCTTCAGCGGGCCCGGTAGACATCGGTGCAGATATACAATGGCAACCGGGGAGAAACAGCTCTGCCGGCGGTGTTTCAAATATGGCACTGGCCGCGAGCCAATCACAGCTTGCGTAACAGCAGCCAATCAGGAGCGGCCACTCCTGATTGGCTGCCAGTCCGCGAGCTGTAATGGCTCGCGGATGGTGCCAAAGTCCGATTCATACCTTCCGCTCTGCTGTCACCGGGCCCCCGCTCTCTCCGAACCCCAGGATTCCGGGCCTGGCAGACCCCCCCTGATGGCGGCCCTGTCTTTGACATCTGCCAAGGTTCTATAGAGGCTGCTATACTGTAGAATTTATCAAATTTCAGAAAGCAAAGCATTCTGGAGCTTTGTCACGGCCACTAACACAATCTGAAGACGTTTTTTTTTTTCAGAGGGGGATCAGGAAAGTTCTTCTCCATAAGCCCCTGATGGCGCATTTATGGGATCAATGCCGCGCATACCCATCAGCCATGTAATACCCCTTTTTCCACCAAAAACCCAGGTCTGTCCTGGGATTTTTTTACCGGGTCGTACCCGTTTAGACCATGTTTCCAATGGACCCTCGTCCTGGATTTTTCCCAGGTCGCCTCCGTTTCCACTGAACCCGAGTAAGCCCAGCAAAACCTGTGGATGTCATTAAAAATTACACATTTAATGACATCCTTTATCATTTATTTATTTAATTTAATTATTATTTATTTCATTGTTATAAATTTTATTTAATTACATTTTTAATTACATCCTTGATTCAGGCATCTCCTCTGGTCTCTGGGTGATTACATTAGCAGACAGAACCCTGGAAGGACCAATCAGCGGCTTTTACAATTACCTGGGTCAAAAAACCCGGGTAAGAGCGGTTTCCACTGCAGTGTTACCGGGGTTTTACCCGCTAAAGCTCTGCTCGATACCCGGGAAGATATCTTGGGTCAGTGGACCCGGGATTTATTCCTTGGAGCAATTCCCCTTTCAGACATAACGAGAATCCCAGGTTTTTGCTGGGGCTTGGCCAATCTACCCATGTCTCACTTATGTCTGAAAGGCACCAACCCGGGAGCATGTTCCCGGGCCGCCGCCCCTGCAATTGACCAGGGTTTTTCCCATGACTTAAGTCCCAGGTAGACTACCCTGGTTAAGACTAAATGGTGCAACCCAGGATTTAGGCTGCACCTAAAGCTTCCCATTGGCCAGCCAGGGCTGGCTGATGCATGCTGATGACATCATCAGCCGGAGAGCGTGTGAGGCCACATGCAGAGGAGAACAGTGCCAGTGGGAACAATGGATCTCATTCAGAGCCGCTCTGAATGAGGGCGGCCGATTCCTTTTTAAAATCCGGCCTCCTGGCCGCTCGCTAAGCTGTGGGTGACCACCCACAGCTTTAGCGAGTGACCAGGTGATGGTCGCGATGGTCGAGACCATCGGGGCTTGCGACGAGACCCTTGGGGTCGGGTCTAGTCTCCCGCAAGCCCCAGGTAGCTTCCTGCTCTAACAGAGCAGGAAGCTACCTACTGTCATCACTGCTGATGTCAGTAGGGCAGCCTGCAAATGGCAGGCATTCCTTCAGGAACGCCTCCGTTTGTCCGGTCACTCCCCCTCCCCGCCTACAAAACGGGGCGAGCTGCCGATCAACATCGACAGCCGCCCCTTTTGTAGCGAGCCCCGGAGCGAGTGAATTTGTCACTCGCTCCGGAGCTAGCGCACACGCACTGCGGCCGCTGCGCATGCGCAGGGCCTCACCATCGACCCGCTTGCGAGCGGGTCTGAATGAGGTCCAGTGTGTGTAATACCCCTTTTACACCAGAGCAAAAACCTGGGTTTTGCTGGGTCTACCCGGGTCGCAGCTCAGTGTAAAAGGGTCTCTGAAAAATAACCCAGGTCAAGTGACCCAGCAATCCAACCCAGGTAGCTACCAGGGTTGGACCCAGGATGGACCCGGGTAATGGTGCAGTGTAAACGGTGCGACCCGGGTTATCCGACCTGGGTCATGCCTAAAATGAGCGGATTGGTGGTTGTGGAGAATTCACCTCCCACTTTTTATGACCTCACAGGTTTAGCAGGGCAGACCTGAGTTCAGTGTGAACAGGGCTGACCTGGGAGTAACCCAGATCGAAGGTGCAGTGTAAATGGGTCTGACCAGGGTTGGAACCATGTCCAAAACCCAGGTCGGACCTGGGATTTTGGTGGTAAAGAGGTATAAGAGAACATTGCCAATGCCAGTGGGGAAAACATTGCCAGTGCCAACGGGGACTTTGACATTTTATTTTTATAATAAAATAAAAATATTTGTGGAGCAACAAATATCTTGCAATTATATTTATAGCATAACCTCATTATTGTGGGCCAGTAAAGTGAAAAATATTAAAAACGGTGTAATAACACTGAAAAACCCTGCTTAGGTCTGAAAGGGATCAACCTGGGACTTTAGCAGGTCTCAGGTGTAGTGTGAAAGGGGGTCTTGTGCAAACACCCAGGTTTTTGCTGAGGTGAAAAACCCAGGTATGAGCAGGGAAATTCCCAGGTCGTATGTCTGAAGGTGGTATGAGCCGAGTCCCGGGTAGACATGGCAATTACCCAGGTTTTTTTAGGCAGTGGAAAAGGGGTATAAGTCATTACTCTGCTTCCACCACTTTGCCAGGACAGGCTCTTAATGGAGCCAGTCTCACCGCAAGAGTTTCAAGCTAAATTCTCCTGATTGTGATATGCGGATTGTGATAAATCTGCACCTACGTGAGATATGAGTTTCAATGCTCACAATATAAAAACTGTAATATTGGGACTAATAAAACACACTGGAGCTACCCAGCTTATGATACAACATGCCAATTACACTCCTTTCTAGATAGGTAATACCAAGTGCTGGAAATAGGAACGGTCGCATAAGATACAAGGTCAAAAGAAGAGTTCTTTTCATAAATAAATTAATGAACACATGCTGTACACATGAATATTTGGTAGGTCTCAAATAGAGAACACCTAGAGAGCACAATTATCCAATTACTCAAACATAAGAAAAAAGCCCCCCCCCCATACATCAGCAATCTGAAAACCACAATTGAACAATTTGAAGATTTATTGCCCGATTTTAGGATTTCCCAATCGAGCAATCTGCGCCCATACACTACAGATCTTTTTCAGTGATTTGCAGATCGATTGCAGCAAACACAGATCTGGCAATCTTGAAAGGCCCATCATTTTGCTAGAAACGGTCTGCAAATCTGCTGATCATGTCCATACACTAGCAATCTACAGCCATAATCGATCTGTGAAATCCAACATGTTGGACAATCTGATTAAACAATTCCAATCACTTTTTGGTTGCAATCTGCGATCTGTGAAGCCCATACATTGCAGATTTTTATACACAATCGATTGCAAATTGCACGATTGCTGCAATCCATCTCTGATGTATGGTGGCCTTTAGTTCAGAGTAGCATATAGGAAAGGCAAACTAGTCAGAAGTTAAATACAAATTTATTGCACACTCACAATCAATGTGTAAAAACACAATCGAGAGTCATACAACAACAAAAAAACATATACAAGGATGGAGAAAATACATTGGACAATGATAATATTAAATTTGGATAAATGTAACCATCACTGCAGTTAGTGGACAAAAAGTGCAAAAACTTTTGTCTCCAAGTAAATGTTGATTAAGGTTCCTTTTTAAGTAGCAATGACAATAATTAGGTGTGTATAATATATTAGTAATTTAATCGACACTTGCTAGTTAAAATTCAGCTACAGCTAAAGGAGGACAAAAGTAAATACATTCCTTACCTGAAAGACACTGAGATGTGCATGGTACAGCTGCTCAATGTATCTCTGCTTTTGAGGAACCAAGAATGTACTGTATCTGTCTTCTCAATTGTATCACTTTATGCAAAGTCAAGGGAACTTACAGGAGATAAATACTGTTGAGTTAGTATTATAGACAGAACACCCCTTTTCCTGTTAAGACTGATTAGTTAGCAAAATAGACAGGCTTGTATTGTCTTATTCACCATTCACTTGATGGGACAAAGATGTTCAGGGCAATACTGTATTGCTTGCACGTATTGAAAGAGTAAACAATCTCAATCTCCTATATTTTCAAATGTCTTTGAAATTACTGAAAAACTCCTTTATTTAGGTGTGGACTTTTTATTATACAAGTCATACACAAACCGCGAGGGGGGTATGTGGAATAATTTCTTATAGATAGGATAGATATTAGGGTTGGTCACCGACCATCGATGGTTAGCAACCATTGATGGCAGAGGTCTGATTTTTATCCACTACCGATGGCAAAGTAGTAACAATTTTTTTTCTTTCACCTCGGGCATACAACGCTTACCCCGCCACCCACTTAGCCCTGGCCCTTCCCTGACTGGCCTGAAGCATTGACCTTACCCACAGTAGTGATGCCCATTGAAGGTTTGAACCATTTCTTTCAGCAGTTTCCTGCTATCGATGTAAAGTACTGACTGCACCAAGTACTAATGGCATCAACGATGGTCAACCATTCAATGGCCATCCCAATACATATGATGGTTGTGGTGAAAGAGCATGGTAGTGCTAAATGAACACAGGAGTGCATACCATATCCTGCCAAGCCAATAAATTTGAAACATATCCTTGGTTGTAGCAAAGAAATAAGTGATGTACACAGGGCCTGATTCAGACCCGTTCGCTAAGCTGCGGACACACGCTATGGGCGATTATCGCGTTTGTGCATGCGTCAAAGTACGCATGCGCGAACCAGTCACTGCGGCCGGGAATCATGCGCTCGTAGTACACAGACTGAGCGCTACTTTGAGTGACAGATAGCGCCATTTATGGGTGGTAACAGGGGAAGGTGCTTGTGAACGGGGGAGTGGTGGTGCGAACGCAGGTGTGTCTGGCAGTCAAAACAGAGTTTTATGGGTGTGCATAATTAGCAAAGTAGCGTCATTGTACACGTCACTTGGTTGTATTTCAGCCAGCAGCGATCGCAGTGCTTGCGGCGGGGTAAGGTCTACCTCAAGCGCAGCGTGCAGCTCCGATGGCTCTCGATGGTTCACACACTTCCTGGAGATGACGTTTGTTAAGAGAGGAAAGTGGGTGTCTTTAGCCCGGCGTGCGTTCGCTCAGCCGTCGCTCTCTAAGACATAGAGGGCGTCCATTCACCAGACAGTGCTATTGCAGCTTTTGCATACCCGGCCCCTTTTAGCTACGTGAGAGCGCAGCTTAGCGTCTGGCTTTGAATCAGGCCCACAGTGTTTATTGTAAGCAGGAGTGTCCAGGCAATCAGCACTACTTATTTGGGCAGTTCTGAAGCCAGATACATCATGGAGAATGACTATTGATTACGGAGGCCGGAATAAAGTGACACCACTATTGTGGAGGACACTGCCTAAACGGGATGCACAATGGAGTGTAGTACTGGACCTCTCCTATTTCTCAAGTCACAGCACCAATTCGCTTTTACTTGGGCAGGATGGCAATACACTCTGGCTGCAGACAAGGATCAGTGCCCAGACCACCATTTGCCATGGATTGGTGGCAAGCAAGTTACAAAAATCTGCACTGACGTGCAAAATTTGCCATTATATCCTGGTATTCTGCTATCAGGAGACACTAAGCATTTGACCTTTTGTCAGCCATGAAGAGGATATTTATTAACCCAAAGCTAGTGTACTACTCGCTGAAACCATGAAGTTTTGACCTATGATGTTACCTGGTCCACAGAAAGTGACCAGTCAGCGATTCAGTTGTAGTACTAACAGCCCCATCTGATCTGAAAGGTGCTCAGAACATTCATACCACATTGGTGGTATGCCACATGATTCTGAGGCCCCTCTACAATGATGCAAGGAAGAATAATCCTTTTGTATGAGTAAGAACTTACTTTACAAGCTGCAGTGGCACAACATTGCACTTTGGGGCCACTGCACAGGGCTTCATGTTACAGACAATTGTAGCGAACCATGATGGTGTCCTGGGGCTTATGGCGGAAATCTACGCAGCCAAGGGTTACAAACGCCACAATTACATCTCAGTCCAAACAATTCTCCGATGCAGACAGATCAACTTACACCGATCGTACTATCGTTGGATGTTGCAGATAAGATGGGCTGGGGGGGGCAAGAAATCATCTAGAATAAAAGGTAACTCTACAGAAATGGTTTCTTCAAGGTGACCGAGTACAGTCCAAACATTGTGGCCAAATGCTACAGACCCTAGCAAGGATGGTGGACTTTCACAGTCATACAGTAGAACAGCCTGATCTACGACTATAAAGGTCACCAGTGACCGAAGCATGCAGCTGTAACCAGAGGACTGAAGAAGAAAAACTATATGCTTGGTTCACTAATAGATCAGCTACTTTTAACCCAGGATGAAGTTACTGGGTTGCTGCAGCCTATCAATCAGTAACAGAGATGACTTTGCAAGAGAGCGGCATTGGACATTCAAGTCAAAATGCTGATTTACGATGAATATATGACGACAGCGAACACTGAAGGTTCCACATAGTGGAGCTTAATTAAAGGGCCCACTCACCAGGATGCTGACCTGGAGACAGCACAGATGAGTCCGCAATACGGCTCTAGATGCCTGGCATGTTCCTACACATTTTCCTCATTTATGCTACCCTTTGCGTCTTCGTTCACATATAGTGTACTAGGTACTTAGTAATAGTTTGTTTGTCACACAGGAATTAGTATAAATTCTCTGATAAAGTATAATGCAGGGCGCAGGTCAAATATATCAGACCTGTCTTTTGCCGTCTTACACAGACTGCATCATTTGTTCCTCAATTTTGCGTCTTAGGGCCTGATTCAGACCCGCTCACGAGCGCATAGTGTTCGCAAGTGGGTCGATGGTCCCCCACTGCGTATGCACACGACAGAGCCGGCTCCGGCGTGCGCGAGACCCGGCCAGCGACGGGCGCTCAGTCACTACGGGTCTCGCACCAAAACGGGGCAGCTGTCGATTGTGATTGACAGCTTGCCCCGTTTTGGGGGGGGGGTGGCTGGCCAAATGGAGGAGTTTCCGAAGGAACGCCTGCCGTTTGGGGGCAGAGCCTCTTGGGTCCATTGTGTACTACATCTTCATTATTATCCCCAGGCAGCAGGACTAAGGGCCGGATTCAATTAGAGGCGAAAAGCGGCATTCGGCGAAAAAGTTTCGCCTATTGCTGATTTTCGCCTGTTTGCGTCTTATCTCCAAATTCAATTTTGGGACCAATTTGCCTAAGCGGAAACTCAATGCACTGAAACAGGCGGAAAAGTTTTTCCAATGAATGGCAGGCGGAAAAAAGTGCAAAATCTGTATTTTGGGGTACAAATGTGGGGAATTGATTCAGAACCCTTTGAACACCCCCCCCCCCCCCCCCAAAAGGACAAATCAGCCAAGACATTTTTCACCTTAGGACACCCAATAATGTCATTTTTGGAGCGAAAGTGAAAAAAGTGTGTGTGGGGGGGGGCCAGGATAAAAAGTAGTGTAATAGGTTTCTTGGAGGAGTATACGGATGGGGCAGGTGTTTTTAGGATTGCAGGTGCATGCAACAAGTGGATTTTTCTAATTTTTAAAAGTGCACTTTAGAGACACAATAATATGCTAGCACCCATTTTCATGTACCCCAAATTTGACAGGACTATTTATTTTCACCAAAAAATACTGTTTTCTACCATTCTTCACCACTTTTACAAATATGCATCTAGAAAGCATTTAACAAAACTTAAGGACACAAAGTACATTTATTAGGGCTAATAGTACACATCTGTACTGATTTCCAGTGTCAGGGCGTCTTATTTTGGGGTACAGACCGATTTCCCCAATCTATTCAGTACTTTCCGCTTGTTATGCATTCGCCTATTTGCGTTTTCGCCAGTTCTGTAATTGAATCGCGGGGACGCGCATTCCGCGAATGCGCGTCTCAAACAGGCGAATGCGTCGGAAAGTGCAGTAGGTGAAAAGTATCCGGCTTTTGCCTCTAATTGAATACAGGCCTAATTGAGAGAGTTGCCAAATACTATACTATACTATACTATACTATACATTACAGCTGGCGCTATAGGAAATATTAAATCTACTTCCTTAAATATAGAAGGTATGCGAAATTCATTCAAAAGTAGAAATGAACTGAAAAGGAAGGAAATGCTAATCTCTAATAGTAAACAAGTCTCTTAAAAACTTAAGTTAATTTTAATATATTCCAAATAATCATAAAATGATTCACATAAGAAAAACATGTACATATAAAAACATGACAATCAAATGCCTCCTAATATGAGATAGAGGTGTTGAGTGCTAATCATTAGGGACACATCTATATATATTATAAATACCTAGGGCTTTATTTATGAAGCTGCGCTTCCCGGTGGGTTGCAGGAGAAACGTCCCCCGCAGTCAGTGTAAAGCCCAGTGTAATAATAAATAAAGCCTCTAGTACACAGGTTCTCAAACTCTGGGCCTGATTCAGACCTGCTCGCAAGCGGATCGATGGTGGCCCAGTGTGCACGCGAGCCCCGTAGCGAGTGAGACCTTCACTCGCTCCGGAGCTCGCAGGAAAACGGGGCGGCTGTCGATGTCGATCGACAGCTCGCCCCGTTTTGTAGGCGGGTAGGAGGGGTGGCTGAACGCCTGCCGAAGGAACGCCTGCCCTACTGACATCATTCGTGATGTCAGTAGTGGACTTCCGGCTCTATTAGAGCCGGAAGTCCACTCGGCATTGCGAGTGCTGAGACCCTACCTTAGGGTCTCCTCGCAATGCCGATGGTCGCGATAATCGCGACCATCTCCTGCCCGCTCGCACTAGCTGTGGGTGGGCACACACAGCTTAGCGAGCGGACAGGAAAAAAAATTAAATAAAAAATACTCCCCGCCCTGATTCAGAGCGTGCGCTCTGAATCAGGCCCTCTGTCCTCAGGACACCAAACAGTGTATGTTTTGTAGGTCTCCTCATAGAATCACAAGTGAGATAAGTAGCTCCAACCTGTGGATCTTTTAAACTGTGTCAGTGAGTAATGAGTACACCTGTGCACCTGCTGGGTGATCTGGAACATGTGACCTGTGTGGGGTCCTGAGGATCGAGTTTGAGAGCCACTGTTCTTTATATATAAAAAAGTATATAATATAGTCACAGCACTATCCTCATAATATGTTTAATTGCCTCTGTGGTCCCTGATTACATGAGGTTCACAATAAATAGTTTATAATTAGGAACACGCTAGTGTCTGCTTAAAGTATACGGTCCACTGTGAGAGTTTATCCAAGAATGTAAATAAATACATGGGAATATTCTTGCCTCTGTATGTGAGTTAGTCTCCCTCAGGTCGAGTAGTGCTGGTTCACTTTATAAGCGGTGCTCTGGAGATGTGAGGTAGTCCTTAACCTGCCGGCTACTCACTATACAGGAGCAACAGAGACCTGTCTCTTCCCCAGGTAAACGACGCACACCTAGACAACCACTGTCCACATGATGAATGTCAACATATACTGTGACAGGGTCAGCATAATTCCACATGAGGTTTGGCAGAGCAAAGGCATTAGGATTGTGTAAATGTCCAGTTCAGGTGTTGCCTCAGAGTCTGGAAAGGCAGCTGATTACAGACACCTGTGTGAGGCTGGTTTAAGAGCTGCAGAGACACTGGGGAAACTGAGCCTGACGGTGAGATAGTCGCCCAGCTTATAGGCCTGGGGGTGACTAGTGTTAGGGTTCCTGGACCTGCGAGTCCACTGAAGATAATATTGTTGTATTGGAAGACTTTGTATGACATCTTGCCTGTGAAACTGCCATATCCTGTGTACCTGCCTGTGGTGAGCAATAAAAGCTACAGATGGATTTTACCCGGACCACTAGATGGAATGGTACCCTAATTTCTCCTAAAGAAAGGGACTTATTTTTCCTTTGATAAATGCTTATATATTCTACAATCACCTGCACTGTAAGTCTTGCATTCCCAATCCTACTTTCCTGCAACGCTCAACCCCACTGCTCTTGAAAGGCTTTGATCTTGACATTTATTAACAAGTGATATCAAAATTCATTGAGCCAACAAGCGGCTGATCTCCGGGGAGCTGCTGTGGTTTCCATTCTTCCTGAATAATCCTCTGCTGCTTCTCCCAGCTGTGACACTGGCTGCGATGTGATACCTCCGGCTGCCTGACATTCACAGAGGTTACAAGGAAAGCACATTGCAGCCCGTGTAATGTAAATCTGACCTCTTCAGGGGAATCTGCCAGCAGAAAAGCTAAAGTCCACTTTTACTAATGTATCTTCCAGTAATAAAATGAAATCAGAGCCAAGACAGACTTTGTGCATGTGTAGTGGGTTAATTCTGAGTCACACGCAATGCCGGTGTTCATGGAGCTGCTGTGCGTGCGCAAAAATCCCTAAAAGCTCATATAACGCATGCGTCCCACGGTGTGTACGCTCAGAGGCGCAGTTGCAATGGAGCCACGCGGTGTCAGAAAATTTATTGAATATGTGCTGGGCGTTTGTGGGCGATGGCTGGCAGGGGGCTATCTGTCCCGTCTTATAAGTGTATTATGGAATTGTCGCTGAAGTGGTTGCGCACACAGGCACAGCATCGCTCACTGTGGAGACCATACTCTGATGGAGAATCTGCATCTAGCATGTGGCTGACGCAAGATTTTCGATGGTGCGACTGATGATGGCGTCTAAAGAGGCACCAAGCGGGATTACAGAGTGTAAAGGCGCTTAATTAAAATGGGCGTCCCAGTCATTGCACATTCAGACACGCTAGTACACCAGGGGAAGGGGTGAAACTAGCATGAGCATATAGTCGCAGACGTAATTCCGGCAAAAGACGTTTATGCGGTCGCAGCAGCTCTGAATCAGCTCTTATGTGTCTATTACAGACTCCTTGGGATGCATGGGTCAGTTATGTCAGCTCCTAGAGGTTACTTACAGGAGGCAGGAACAGAGGGCCTGATTCAGAGACGGACGCTCTGAAAGTGCGCTCGCTCTGAATCAGGGCATTTTTTTCTTTGTACGGCCTCCTGGCCGCTCGCATAGCTGTGGGTGACCACCCACAGCTATTTTGAGCGGCCAGGTGATGGTCGCGATGGTCTCGACCATCGGGGCGTGCGACGAGATCCTTGCGGTAGGGTATCATTGCCGCAAGCCCGAGAGGGCTTCCAGCTCTAAAAGAGCCGGAAGCTCTCCCACTGACCACTGGTGAGGTCAGTGGGGCCACCCACAAACGGCAGGTGTTCGCATGGGAACGCCTCCATTTGCCCAGCCACCCCGCCTTCCAAATGGGGCGAGCTGTCGATCAACATCGAAAGCCGCCCCTTTTGGATGCAAGCACTGGAGCGCGTGCTTTTTGCGCTCGCTCCGGGGCTCGCGCGTGCGCACTGGCCCAACATCGACCCGCTTGCGAGCGGGTCTGAATCAGGCCCAAAGTGTAAATTAAAGCATCCAACAAAATGAAGACTTACACCTGCATCTGGAAAAACAGCACTTAATAAGTAGAGGGCCAAGGTTAAAACAATGCTGCCGATCCAGAATCAGATGCCTTATAGGACCCATACAGGGGCAGATGCAGAGTTTAAAGCAAGTTACATACATTCACAAGCTAAAAATGTGCTCCCAAATGAATAATTGCTACCCATGCAGAGCTGCCAACAAATGCGAAATGCGTCCAGCTGAGCAAACCTAGCGAAATGCGCCTCCTTACTCCAGCAGACAAAAGGAGCGGATGCACCTGGAACACGACAGGAGGTTTGACAACACAGTGATCATGAAACATTATTAAAACCAGTATGCAATGTATATACATTACAGTGCATGACCAGATAATACATGCTGTAGGTAATAAAAGTTACAGCGAACAATTAAAAAAATTTAATTTTTGTTTTTCAAGCACACAAAAATAAACTTAATCAGTAGTCTTCTCTTTGGAAGCTGACTAGAAAACATCTTACATAACTACGAACTGATTACTCCTCTTACTGTAATCCTGCAACTAGATCACAGCAGCATCATTATGACCATATTAGCGTAACTGGGAGGAATTTAGTCACATTTAACCATCAGATGTGGCTTCTGGTCATCATCATTGCACCAGGGGTCATGCAGCTGCAAGTTATCCACCTACTAACAGACAAATATACATCTGTTTGGTACGCAGCACGAGGCACATTTTGAGTGAACACACCCTTTACTGTACGTAGGTATTTTTATGGTATACGGTTTTTAAAAAAATAATAAAAAATGTTTTTTATATAAAATTGTGTTGGATAAGATTTAAATAGATCTTCTTGACCTAATGCAATCATAAAAAAAAAAATGACAATTTCTAAACGTTTTTTTGAAAAAAATAAAAATAAATATTTGTCAGTTGAGTGGTTAAAATACTTCAGCTGCTGTTCTGATGGGCAGATTTTCATTGTCATCTACCTCCCAGAAGTGAAATTGTAAGTTCGCCCTTAACTTGCAATTTGAAGGTGTTGCTAGCTATTTATTATAAGGTAATAAACCAATAACTGACATTTTTGTTTTAATAGTGTTGCACCTTGGAACAAAAACATTAATTCGATCAACCTTAATATTATAGAATTATAATATTAGCGCTATGTTAGAATTAGAGCTACTGTATATTTGCTAAGAGGCGGTTTTCAAAGCCGCCAATTTATCGGTTTTGCCTGTAGGATTTAAAATGGGATTTGCGCTGCGGTTGTGTACCAAATTGTCGTATGCATCCCTCAGGCAAAGGTTTTGCATTTAATATTATCGCTGTTTTAAATCACATTGGCAAAATCGCCACAAATGTTCATCCTGATTAACAGAGGGGGGAGGGTTTAGGTTTGATGCTTTGGGAGGTGTTGCACTACTGCATACTGTGCTAGCAGGTGTCTCCACTGCACCGGACATTAAAAATATGATTTCTTTCAAAAACGATCCGAGTGATCATGATTTATGTTAGAACCAAGGCAGAATTATAAAATGTATACATCAATAGGTAAAAACTGGAATTTACCAGATAAAATGTGTCAACAACATATACAGGCCTCATAAGTAACCTATATGGGAAATGTATGTCTGCAAGGAATCTAAATATGCATTCTTGGTTGTTTTTGGAGATCTGTTTACTACTCAGACTTGTCCAAACCCTTAGTAAAGCATTTGTTTCTGTATTTCATTTCTGCATAAAGTTCTGTCTTTGTGTTCTTAAAATAATTCATAAGTCTAATATTCTTGGTTTTATTAACTATACAGCCATGAAGGGAATTGTCTGAGTATTTTAGGATGTGATTGGTTTTTTGGGGGGAAAAGCTAGGGAGAAACATTAGACTTCCTAAAAAAGTTAGCTCTTAAACGAACACTTAGTGGTGGCAGGGCTTTGTGTTTAATTGTAAACATGATATATGATTTGGAAGATTTTAGTAATTTGTAGACAAACCCGGTACATTTGTTTTAATTAACCATTTCACTCCCACATATCACGCATGCCCATGTGTGTCTTGTCGTTGCAGCCCAGTTGGAGGTTTGTATTTAAGGGGGCAAAAACTTACAAACCCTTAGACATTAAAATATGAAAGACAGATGATTTTTGGGGGAGTAAATATGAAAAGTCTAGCTCTAAATCATCGGTACTAGCTTGCTTTATAGCAGATCTCTTTGTGAGGGCATAAATGGTATACAATTTCTAAATGAATTCCCCCACACTATTAGATAATAGGTCATTGAACAGCCCCCACTTTGCGATGTCTTACATACTGTATATGCCAAGAGTCTGTGTGTGAAGGAAAGGGTTAATTGGACGCAGACTGTTCTAGGAATAGAGTTTGGACGCCACAGATGTCAACAGGCTGTAAAACATGACTCTGAAATTCAGGACATACTTTTAAGTGTCCGAAACAAAAAAAAACAAAAAAGTGCTTGAGTTGAATTACTTAGAATATTTGAAGGCTACAGTCATGTGTTTTCATATTTGAAGGGGCAGATGTACTAAGCTTGGCAAAGTGATAAATTGGAGAGTGATAAACAACCATCCATCAGCTCCGAACTGTCATTTATCAAACACAGCCTGTAACATGACAGTTAGGAGCTGAGTGGCTGGTCATTTATCACTCTCCAATTTATCACTTTCTAGACATTAGAACATCTCCCCCTAAATGTGAATATGCCTAAAGAAAAAGGGTGAATGAATTATATATACTGTAGGTACCAAGAATGGAAACAAGCTAGCCTAGGGAAACGAAGTCTGTATGCGCTCAGACAATTGATCTCTGAGAATAACACAGTATCCTGTAATGATGATATTCAATTATCCACTCTTATAACCAGTGTAGGAGCAGTGAGATGCTCTAGCATGCTCAGGTTCCTATATCTACACTGCTGATGGAGGAGGAGGACTAATGTAACATTATTGATTACCCAAAGTAAAACTACAAATCCCCACTAGTTGTCATGACGCATGCATTAGTATACGTCAGAGGGACATTCCACAGAGATGGATACAAATTGGTTAATCTTTTCAAATCAACATATTTTATTCCCCTAAAAAGTCTCTTGGAGCAGCACAAAAGAGGGGGGGCAGAGTCAAGTTTGATTTTTTTTTTTCATACAGTTCTAATTCAGAAATTATTTCAGAAAGGCCCAAGGAGGCAACACAGCCATGAAAAGTGTAGTTAAGGCAGACACAGAATGGGGCAATAACACTCCAACATATCTAATCCTTACACATTAAACATCATTTTGCTAGTGTAATTTCAACTAAGCACAGGGCCGGATTAAGGGGCGGATTAAGGGGGGGGGGGGCGACAGGGATCATCCCTGGGTCCCCACACACGGAGGGGCCCCCACTTGCAGCGGCGCGCTGTCTGCGCCCGCCGCTAGTGTCCCCTCCGCTAGTGTAGTGTAGACCGCGGCCACACTACACAGTGACATACACACAGCTGCCGGCGGTAGCTGTGTGTATGTTACAGCAGCCGATGAGAGTCACACTCATTGGCTGCTGCACAACGGAGGGTGCCGTCTCCCCCCCGCAGCTGGTGATGATGGGAGAGACGTCATGACGCTGACGTCTCTCCCAACTGTGCAACAGAAGAGTCGGGACTCGCGTCAGGAGCGGGGATTCAGGTAAGTTAGTTTTTTTTTCTGTGTGTGTGGGGCACTGTCACTGCATAGGGGGTGGGGGGAGCGTTACAGGCGTCCCTGTATAGGGGGGCAGCTACAAGGGTCACTGTATAGGGGGCCACTTCATGGGGGCACTGTATAGGGGAGGTGTTTGCTACTGGGGGCAATGCATAGGGGGGGGCTACTACTGGGGCACTGTATAGGTGGGGACTACTACTGGGGGCAGAGCGTGGGGGACTACAACTGGGGCACTGTATGGGGGGACTACTACTGGGGGCGGAGCATGGGGGGGACTACTACTGGGGGCAGAGCATGGGGGGGACTACTACTGGGGGCAGAGCATGGGGGGGGACTACTACTGGGGGCAATGCTTTTGGGGGAATACTACTGGTGTCACTATATAAAGGACACTGCATAGGGGGGATTACTACTGGGGACACTGTATAGGGGTGGACTACTACTGCGGGCAATGCATAGGGGGAACTACTACTGGGGGCACTGTATAGGGGGGGCTACTACTGTGGGCATTATATAAGGGGCACTGCATAGGGAAGACCAATACTGGGGGCACTGCATAAAGGGCACTACTACAGGGGGCACTTCATAGAGGGGACTACTATAGGGGGCACTGCATAAGGGGCACTGTATAGGGGGGCCATTACTGGGCACATTGCATAAGGGGCACTTCTACAGTGGGCATTGTAAGAGGGGCATTAAGCTGAATAGGCGGTATATAGGGGCCCCCACAAGTTTGTTGCCCAGGGGCCCCCACAGACCTTAATCCGGCCCTGACTAAGCACATGGGAAAAAAGTCACTGACATGGCACACCTAAGCCCTCTGTATGCTTAGCAGACACAACACCCCTACAACGAAAGCACCCATCACCCACAATCTGTAGAAGACAGCATCACCCGTTCCCCCTCCTGTAAGAGAATGTGATAGTGCAGTGTAAATTGGTTATATAGACACGCACCTGCCACTGTCTAAAAGCCTCCACATCTGTGAAATGCATGTGATGAACAGAAACATCGGGCACCTTGGTGGAACGGATTTCATAGGAACGCTGTACACACTCTCAGCTTGTATAAGAAAAGTTATTAGGTCCATAGAGCTGGTCCCAAGACTGACCATTGAAACCTTCACTCGGTGAAAGCTGGCCTTCTAGAATGGAGTGCTCTCATTCACTAGTCTGCCCAGAGGCAAAGATAGTTAGTGACGCATATTCTAGTGTCACCGGTAACCATTTTTCACTTGCTGGACAAATCATTGGTTCAACACATATCAGCAGTTAAGTTATTTGAACACCTCCTCCATCTGGTATTGCAATCACAGACAATCAGGCTAGACCTTTCTTTAAGAAAGGTTCCTCCTAGTTCCAACATGGCCCCGGGCGTACTCAATCATATACACATGCAGGATTTTCCGGTATTGATCCTACATTATCCTGCTTCCTGAGTTTTCTAATTTGCGAGGGAGTTTACATTATTGGACTTCTGTCTGAGTATACTAGCAAGTAACAATTATATTCCTTGTTCTTATTGTTAGATACCTTTTACATCTTCCAGTCCGAGGTCCTTGAGATGTCTGCCCAGCATGAGGTCCCTCTCCTGGACATCTGTTCAGTCTGAGGTCCCGCTCCAATATGTCTGCCCAGTTTGATCTCCCTGCTGACACCTGAATCCCCGCTCCTGCCGTGCCCGCCACTGTCTGCTCCTCCGTCCTCCCGCTCGGTACTATGGGAGAGACGTCATGACGTCTCTTCCATCGCCCACTGCAGGAGCCGGAGCTCGTGAGTGAGCTCCAGCCTGGCTCTGGCAGTGGGCGCAGCAGCCAATGAGAGTCTGTCTGACTCTCAATGGCTGCTGAAACACACGCATTGTTGCCGAGTAGTATAAGTGTACTATCTAGCGCCGGTGGCAATGTAGGTGTTACTGTGTAGTGCGGACCGCACGACACTGACTGACTAGGACCTGTACCGTGGCCAGGGGCGACATACCAACACACACACACCCCACGCCCCGCCAGTCCCACGGCGCCCAGTGCACGAGCCCCGACGGCCCTGCCCTAGTTACGCCACTATTCCCAACACCATTAATATGATTTTTAACATTCCTTATGTTCTGTAGGATTTAAGTATTACATGAAGAGCCCATTTTTGAAACTTATATTGGAAATAACTGCCACTTATCCTATGGAATTATGGGTGCTTGTAGCTGGTTACACAGATAGCTAAACTAAAAGGGGGGCGATTCAATGGTTAGCACCAGCAGCTGTCAGTGCCGGGCACTCGCCAGAGCAATTCAATTGTTACTCCGTTCAGGCGCGAAGAGCAGCCGCCATTTCTGCCCGCCCCCTCCTGAGTTGGTGAACAGAAAAGTGCAAAAAGTCTGTGGTTTGGGCGCATTAACCAAGATGCAACAATTAATGGGCGACCATTAGTAATTTCTGCGCCCAATACAATTGAAATCGCCCACAAAGTGTCTAACTTCAATCTCCAATTAAATAAAAGTTATTAAATAAATTGTAGCTGCTGTGTTACATTTTATATAGTTAAATACACTTTTCCCAATTTCTGACAATCCTGATACATAACGTACTGCGGAGATGGAAAAACGTCATTAATAATTTCTAGTAATGTAAATGTCAGCAACATAGATGTCACACATGCACTATATATTGTACATTTACTGCATCTCAATAACATCAATATCCCCGGCCTACAGAATGTTTCCAAATTAGCATGACGCAAGCGATTGCTTTGTAATTAGCCAGTGCTGGCTACCGTACAACTGTAATCACTACATCCTGTCACATACAACTGTGTCAGGGGCTGCACCCAATTAAGGATCCATTTCTATCTGAACATTGAGCTTTCCGCAGGTGTAAAGCATCTTGCACTAGTTCTGTGTCACACATCTGACAATCGATTCTGTATTATTGCTTTGGAAACTCAAAAACAGAACAAAAATCCCAAAGAACGAGTTGCATCACATAAGACTTATCGTACCTCAAGCGGAATCCGCATCGCTGACATAGGGTACTCATTTAGAGCAATCGGTATGATTTACCGCCGGACCCATGCCCGGCGGTTGGAATCCCGACAGCGGCATCCCGGCAGAGGAGGAAATCCCGATTGTCCAAGGTAAGTATATACTAACCTATTTCTACCCCCTAACCCTAACCCTCCCTTAGGGGTGCCTAACCCCAACCTTCGCCCCCAGTGCCTAACCTAAGCCCCCCTCCCCCGCCGCCTCAACCTAAGCCCCCTGGGGGGGTGCCTAACCCTAACCCCCCCTTCTCCTAGCCTACACCTAACCTCCAGGGGGGTGCCTAACCCTAAGTCCCCCCGGGAACTCTAACCCCCCCCCCCCCCTTCGATCGGGATGCCGGGCACCGGTCACCAGGCATCGGTAAAATGACAGGCGTCTAGATTTAGACGCCTGTCATTTAACCCTCGCCGGGATTGAGCAGTCGGGAAGCCGGCTGTCAGGATTAGGTCCGCCAGCTTCCCGTCTGCATACCCATTTAGATGCATGTATAAGAGGAACTGCATCACCATATACAAAACACAAAATCAACTGTTCCATTGCTAGTTGAACTTACTGAGCATGTACTGGTCTTGCGTAAGCCAATTTGCAAGGAACACAAGACTAGACTTACTGTATTCTCTGTATCGGACTACAACCTGGGCGTGTTCTATCACAGCTCACTGATAAACATGGGCATCACTTAGAGTTAGACAAGTGGTGAGTATCTCCTGGTGATGATCGTGAGCTGAAAGACAGGTTGAGTCTCCCATATCCAAAATGCTTGGGACCAGGGGTATTTTGGATATTAGAATATTTTGTTCTTTGGAATATGTGCATACTATAAAGAAATATCTTGGGAATGAGACCCAAATCTAAACACACAATGCTTTTAGGTTTTATATACCCCTTATACACACAGACTGCAGGTCATCTTATTCAATATTTTCAATAATTTTGTGTATCAAAAAAAGTTTGTGTACATACATGAAATTCATTTATGTTTCATAGACACCTTATACACACAGCCTGAAGGTTATTTTATACTATATTTTAATAAATTTTGTGCTTTAAACAAAGTTTATGTACATTGAACCATCAGAAAGCAAAGGTTTCACTTTCTCAGTCATGCTAAAAATATTCCGTATTTCGGAATATTAGGATATGGGAGACTCAACCTGTACCTCACTCGCGGTCTCAGACACAAAAAAGCAGCCGCAGAGATACCTGCGCTCTCTCCTACTAAAACCTCTAAGATACGTGGGCGCTAGGATTCTTCTTGGCAGCAGTAAAATAAAATATTTTAAAAATCAAATATATGTAAATTAGTAGACATAAATCCACTTATACAGTAGTAAACTAAAAATAGTTACAGATAATTAAATTCCTAGATATACATCAGACTATAGAATAGGCTTTGCTCCACTCGCGACTGCTCCTCCTAATCCTCCCCCTTCATCCCGCTATGGGATCATCCTTTATTTCCCACAGGCTGTGATGGTAAGATGGCCACTCTGTGGCATGATCGATTCATCCATATTAAGCGCTAATCTGAGCCATCTTCGTTCTTAAACCATCAGGACCGCCTTGGCTATCCCTCCTCGTGTCACTACCAGGATCTTCAAATTGTTAGTTTTCTCCGCTCTCAAACCACGGGGTAAATTTACTACGGTGCAGATTTCTATTCGTTTCAATCTTGGATGACATCGTCCGGATTCATGTGTTTCAGATTTCGAACAGGTTACTGAATTTACTAAAGTCGCCGAGTTCCTGTCATTTGTGTTGTTCGATGATGTAATCATTCGTTGTCATTCGTATTATTCATATGTATTTAGCGTTCGGTTTTCACTAACTCGAACAAGTTACTTTCGCGGTTCTCACCATTGAAGTCAATGGTGGGCCCCATTCACTGGCTGAGAGGGGGAAGGCTCACCTCTCTCAGCCAATGAAAGCTCAGCATCGGGATTTCTATACTGAAATCCTGCGGTGGTGCACTCGTTCGGGCAGTACTGTCCTTACAGTGCTAAGTTCGTGGGTCCGCGATATTTAGTTTTTTTGTTTTGCTGAGCCCGTGGATGCCTACATGGACAGAAGAGGATGTGAACCACGCATAGGCAGAGGGGATTATGGATTTTTTTATTACAGGTACCCTATGGATTATCTAACTTGGAGAAGTGGACGTGATGGCTTCAGGGATACATAGGTGAGTATGTGAGATAGGGAGTGTGAGTGTTAATGAGTGTGTGCGAGTATGTGTTATTAAACTTGTACTGTCACAGTGAGTGTTCTTTTTTTAAAATATTTATTTTGCTGTGGCACTACAAGTACCAGCAGGCCAGTAATGCCCAACATGCTGGTACTTGTGGTTCTCCAAGTACCAGCATGTGGGGTGGTTTGCTGGGACCTGTAGTTCCTCAACAAAAGACAATATTATCTCATCTATTTTTTTTACACCACACTCCACTATCAACCCGGCAACCATCGGTCAGGGGTGCTGGGGATAGCCCCGGCCTATCAGCCTAGGCCTGGGGAGCCCTGGAGAGGGAGACCCCTTTATTGGGGGGATCCCCGGCCTGGGCTGACTAGCGTTCAGGGGTAATGCTTTGGCTTGGGCACCCGGTGAAAGGGTTTCCCTGGCTGTGGCATTACCCCCACTGGAAACAGTCCGGTGCTTGTTCTGGAATTTACAGGGGAACCGTACTCATTTTTACCCCTGTATTTCCAGAACCAGGACTGGCTCAGAGCCCAGTGCTGGTTGTGCTTAATACAGGGAACCCCTACGTCTTTTGTCCCTTATATTTTGGCAACCAGGACTGGTTCTGAATAGCCTGGTGATGGTTGTGTTTAATACAGGGGGGACCCTTATGTCTGTTGTCCCCTGTATTTTGCAGAAAAAGTACTGGGGCTCAAAAGCCCGGTGCTGGTTGTTCTTTTGGGGAGGGGGCCACACCGTTTTTCTTTCTAATTTTACACTGGTTATAATTTTTTAAAACACAGAGCACAAACGGATCTCACTGATCCCGTCCGAGCTTCTGTGTTTATTAATTTACACACAGATTGCATGTAGCACGGATCTCCTTGATCCGTGCATGTATCTGTGTAGGTTCAGATGTGAAACTCGAATAAAAAAAGGTGTTTTATTTGAGTTTCTTTTTGAGTTCTTTTCTGGGTGTTTTGAGGCAGATTTGCACCATATTTCGGCCGTTAAAACAACTACGAATCCTTAGTAAATTTGCAAGTCCTATTGCTTTCTATGGCAAAGTGCTGCAGAGTTGTTTCGATGGTCTGTGTGTCCGAAAACATGTTACCGTCCGAGTTACAGGTATCGTCAGCAGAGTTTTAAACATCGAATGGATCAAAGTCGGCAGAGTTTAGCCTTTAGTAAATTCCGAATATGTGTTTTATGTGCGCTTTTGCCGCATTCTAATGCATTCAATCTTAGTAAATTTACCCCCAAATCTCCTTCACTACGTTTGCCTGCCTCATTTAAACGTTTAGGTCTGTTCTCAATCGGCCGAAAGGGAAACATCTCGGTAATCTATAATTCCGTTTTAACTCCCCCCACTTCATGAACCCCACAAATTAGCTTGGGAATCGGATTTATCCCTATCACTAGCCGATGAACAATGGAAGGAGATCAGACTCTGCACTGCTAAAGCCTCTATTAGCGTTGCGATTAGACAAACTTGCTACAAAGACTACACCCGATGGTACCTGGTACCCACCACAACTTCTCTCCACTTTCCCTGCTACTTCTAATTCATGCTGGGAACTCTGTGGGGATGAAGGCACTTTTTGCACATGTGGTGGACAAGCCTCTACATCCACCCCTTTATGTGATCAAGCCCACGCTCTGATCTGCTGCAGTTTTGGGATTAGGATAATTCTAGAACCTGTGGTGGCACCGCCAAATGTCCCTCTACCTGGGATTTCTAAATCCCAAGATAAACTGTTCCTCCATATTTGCAATACGGCTAAGTCTCTCATGGCAAAGCTCTGGAAAGACCAAAATCCACCTTTGCTATTCGCTCTTGTAACAAAGATTGACTACACTGCATCTATGGAGTATATCACAACAATTTGGTTATGATATGGGGTCCCTGGTACCAATCTCAATCTCTCATTCCCTCTGGTCTCTGCTGAACTCTCACTACCCCCCCACGCTTTCTTTTCTCCTCTCTTTGTCTCCTTCCTGCTAATGATAAAATGATAAAAATCTGCCTTATAGTTTTTTATAGGAAGACTTTGTATAGGCCTATAATATAATTGGTTTTGTTTTTATTTTGGGTTAGGGACCCTTTGTATAACCCTGGTGGGATTTTTATGTTTTTTTTTCCATAAATCTGACAAATAGACAAGTTAAATATGCATTAAAATGTACAGACTACTCCAATAAAATATTTTGTTTTCAAAATCATAGTTGTACATTTCTATTTATATTAACGATTACTCTACATTTAACGAAAAGCTGGAATAAGTATCAACTGCGGCATCGGCTGGCTGGGAATATATACCAAACGGGTGTCGCGTGTTCTCCTGCCTGTGGCATCCCACTTTGTCTTCCCTGATCTGGGTTATCCCCAGTTACAAAACAACCTTAGCAAAGTAGATCCTGCTACAATCAACCACAGAAGACACAAAAGGTTTGTCATTCAACGTATATACGCGCCTCCAAACTTCAGAGTAACTAGGGCATACTGTAGTCGTCATTAAAGCGTCATACCTGTGCGGCACCAGCTAGGCCCGGAACACAGGCAGGCGGCATGAAATTTCCTGTAGGACACCGGTCATCTTCCTCCTGTGCACCATGGACAGCATTGCCATTTCTGCCGAGCTGAGAGTAGTCTGACCTTCCCCAGGAAAACACTTCACCTGACTCTACAAAGAAACAGATTACACATTTACCATGAATTCTGCAGTTTCCTTTTTTGTTTTACTAAAACATGTTTATAAACTAACAATAAAACTGATGTTATCAATTTATCTGCTTTCAGGCTGCGCTCTCTCTAGCGTTGTACTGAGGCATGCCTCTGTGGGTGCCATTCTAAAATGTTTACACGTTTGGGAGATCAGAAATCAGAGGGGAGAATTCAACTGTGCCATGTGCTGCTGGGAATAGTGGCAATGCCCTTCTGGGCACATATCAGCTAGGACGCATAATGCCGTTCTGAAGTGGCACATGGCGTCAATGTAGGGGAATTGGATTCACCCCCTGAAAAGGCATTGTAACTGCCAGTAAATGATAGTACTGGATCCTCTACTCGCTGAATAACCAGATCAGTGCACGATTAGCTTCAAGTCTTGTGGAACACCTATTGTCAGGGTTCCTTAAGGCCCACATCCACCTTGCGACGCGACGGCTGATCCGATGGCCAACATATCGGGCGGTCCCCACACACGGAGCGATCCGCTGGCCGACCGCTCGATATGCTGGCACCCCCCTCCCCCACCGGTATAGCGATGCATGTGATCGTACATTGCATCCCCAGATCAAGTGAACATGCAGTAAGATCTGGGGGTGAGATGTACGACCCTACGGGAGCACGCACTGGCCGATATCATGCCCACACACGGTACTATATAGCAGCAGTATCGTACCAATCCTTCGGATCGGCTGCTATATCGCAATGTGTATGGGAGCCTTTAGGGCCATATCCAATTAGCTGCGGTGCTAATTAGCTCGCTCGGGGCTATCCAATTAGCCCCGAAGTCGGCCTGACAATGGCACTTATCAGGGTTTTTTTTCGGGACCTGATGTGTCCCGAAAAATAATCCACGTTAAGTGCTGTTTTTTCGCCCAAAAAAGGGCGAGAGCACATAGGTCTGCGAGCTTATTGCGGCTCCTATGTGTTAACGGGTAAACTATCCTATTATTTAGCTCAAAATAATAGTATTGTGAGAAAAAAAAATATCTGCAAAAAATCCCCGTTTTTCGCCGATCGCGGGGATCAATTAGCGCCCGAACAGGGGCCCTGATTCAAAGCCGGACGCTCTGACAGAGCGCTCGCTCTGAATCAGGGCCGTCCCTCTGAATTTTAGAGCGGCCTCCTGGCCGCTCGCATAGCTGTGGGTGACCACCCACAGCCATAGCGAGCGGCCAAAAAGATGGTCGCGATGGTAGGGTCTCGTTGCCGCAAGCCCTGGAGTGCTCTCGGCTCTATCAGAACGCCTCCGTCTGGGCAGCAACGCTCCCGGCACGCCCACCAAAGGGGGCGTGCTGTCACTCACCATCAACAGCACGCCCCTTTGTAGCTAGACCCATAGCAAATAATCTTCTTACCAGTTTGTGCAATCAAGTGGCTCCATCCACTCCATACTGCTCTTATCGGTTCTCCATGGAACAGGGCAGCTTCTATTCTGTGAGGCTGAAGAACGAAGTATTCAGGGTGCAAGAGCTGCCCGTGTTTATTGCTGCCCCAAACGTGCAGCTCTCCTGCAGCTATAGAGAGTAAAGAGAGGGAGAAAAACAAAAATAAGTGTGTGACGCCCACTGTTCAGGAACACAATGACCAATTATGGTATCTTATACCTATTATTACTGCACTATGGGGTACATTTACTAAAGTGAGATGTTGCTCATAGCAACCAATCAGATTCTAGCTATTATCTTCTAGAAGGTGCTAGATAAATGTTAAGAAGAATCTGATTGGTTGCTATGGGCAACTTCTCCACTTCTAAAAACTCTCACTTTAGTAAATATACCTCTATCAGGGGTATTCAATTATTGGTGCGATAACATCGTTTTTGCGTTAATATCGCACTTATGACGTCATTATCGCAGGTTTGACTTTTACGCCGTATTCAATTTCAAAGACATCGCAGTTTTGAAAAGTCTGATAAAAAACGGGGATAACTTTTCACCATTGAATAGGTGTCGAAAAAAAGTGCAGAATTGGGGTTTAGGGGTGCAGGCTTAATAAAAAATAGCCTGCACCCCTGGGAATGACATTTAAAAAAGAACTGTGTCAAAAAAGTTTTAAAAAAAATAGGGACACCCCAAAAAATTTATTGAAAAATTGGGGTGAAAAAAAAAAACTGGGAAAAAATTGTTTTAACAATAGGGAAATAGGTTCAGGGCTATTCTGCAAGTATGCGGCAGGTGTATTCTAGAATAGAATTATAGCGGCAGGTGCACAAATGCAGAATTTAAAAAAACTTACTTTAGGGACATCAAAATATGCTAGTACCCATTTTCATGTACCCCAAATTTGATGGGACCACTTAAAAAAACGAAAAAAATAACCTAAGTGCTCTTCTGCATCACTTCTTCAATGTCGGGAAAAAAACACCTGCTGCAGCTATTTAAATCCCCGACTTTCAATTAAAGGCTAAAACGGGGGTACCCATAGTGTTCCCCCATGTTTTTACAACTTTAGGGGGGTCTTACAATTATTTTAAGGAAAAATTCGTAACTTTAAGCAAATTCAACTTCGGAGTTTCCCGTTTTCGTTAATTTTATATTGAATACGGGGATAAGCGGGAGCGCGCACCAGACTTTAACGCAGAAAAAAACTCCGATATGAAACGTTAACTTCGACAGTGAAGTTAACGTTTCATATTGAATACCCCTCCTAGTCTCTTCTGAAGACTCCACTCAGCATGATGCCCTGAGCAAGATGGGTAAAACCAGACACACTGCTATATTCCATGCAGGAAAAAAAGAATTCTCATCCCTCTCTCCTCCTCTCTTGGCTGCCCATAGACCACCAGTCCCTGGCTCTCTCCCTCTTACATTGGCAGCTGACATTGGTAGGGTTAGGTTGACCATCCTCTTGCCTACATTTAAACTGACGTGTTCAGTTATCGCTATATTTGTCTCTATGAACTAAAGATATCTGAAGATATCATCTACCTGTAACAGCGCAAGAGTGATACTGAGGACTTGCTCACAACACTGCAGAATAGAGCGCTCTTACAGATATATACCGTGGCTTTAGTCACACCAAAATAGCTCCACTTGGCGTCAAGTCCCGGGCACTCGTACGCGCTTCAGCCTTGCTCAAAATCTGCTTCTTATTTGAATGAAAACTGACAGCAATAAAACTGCATCGCTAGACTGCACTGATCAATTCGATGTGCGACATTTGTACCATGCAGCGGCTTTTTCTCATGCCAAGTTCTGTTGTGCTTCAGCTGTGACTGTGCATGTTATAAACTAATTCCTGTTGGTTAAACAAAAAGACGGTACGCTCCACCCTTCCGGGCACCATATGGCGTATAGATGCTAGGTGTATGAGGACGCACCTGTAGTTAAAAGCATCAGAATTACGGTCAACAAAATAACCGATTTAGTAAACGGACAGAAGCAACACAAAATCGCTGGGGCGCCTCAATCCATGAAGTTGAATAACGTTTTAGATTTTCTTCAAGCAGATGTGAATAATGCCCTTCACCTCACTCGTGATTCAACAAAATTTACTATTGAACTGGTCCACCGGCTGGGACTGGATGCACCGATCAGGACTGTTATCGAGCAGTAATCACTATTTATTATATGTCAAGGACAGGGAAGCTATCATGTTTCAAGATTTCTTTTTTATAACCTTGTGCCATTTACCCTAACGTTCCCGGCCAGGTTGTGTTGTGTGTCTCTGAGGGGAGTCTGACCCATGTTTTTGATGATGTTGGCAAGGCTGACTTCAGCGATATTACCGCTGGAGAGACCACTGGAAGGGACCATTTGGAAAAGAGGCTCTTCCTTATGTCATCATGGGCAGAATATTAGCAATACACATATTTTACAAGGACATTACAGAGCAACCCCTCCTTTCAGCATGGGTTGACGTCTTACCCCTTTTTCTTCTTAATCGGGCATGAAAATGTCGAAAACGACCAGCGATGCGCGCTCCCGCTGTTTTCTACATCAATCATCGCCTGAACATGTCGGGCAGTCTGCAGATAGCGACAGATTGACCATGTTCAGGGATGAGGGAGGGTGCCTGCACTGAACGGCGTATCGGTCAGTGTAGGCACTGCAGGGGAAGAGGAACGACTGTACGATTACAATGTTGTAATCGTACTGTCGTTCCACTCTCTGCTAGTGGATACGCACCTTAAGAAGCTGATTGGTTAGTATTTTATCTCTCTACATCTCCCCATGTAACATATAAAAACAAATCCCCATACATTTCTTTATAGCCACTTTATATATGGGGACAAGTAAAGAAGTTAATAGCAGCAACCAATCAGCTACCTATATCAAGTACTAGATACTGTAACTATAAGCTGATTGGTTGCTCTGGGTCAATTCTCCACCTGTCTTCTTTAGAAGGTTGGATACATCTGCCCCTCAGTAAGTTATAGAAAGGGATGCTTAATGGCACATATTGTACACATACCTGACAAAGCCACACAGTGGTATGACCCTGCTGTCACTTGTATGGCTTTTACATTCTCCAAACCTATAAAAGGAAACAGATAGTTGTGATTATACAGCCTGTATAGTTGTGGGTGATCATACAGACATCAACATTTAAGACCTATTTCTTTTCCAATAATGGCTGACATGTTTCTATCAGATATAAGGGTACCCTTCGGGTCCTGAGAGGGTGTGTAAAGTACTCTAATAATAACCAATTCATCATAAGAATGTGCAGTAGTTTGCTACAATTATACATATATATATATGTATGTATGTATGTATGTATGATAGAGAGCAGTTAATACACCATAATGTGTAAAGGAAATTCTCCAATAGAGCTCAGGCCTAAACTCATCTCTGTACAGCCACAGGACATATCTTCTGTATCACTATAATTCCAATACAGGAATATGAGCTTCTCCCAATTTGTTCCAAATGTGGGTTCTATATTACATTTTTCAACTGGACTTCAGGGGGTCTCATGTAAAGGGGGGTTTTTAGTAAAAAAAAAAAAACCCAACACATTTCAATACTACGCATACAGTATCAATCCAAACTGTGTACTTATGGAGGTCTAGTTGCCACTTATACTTGTGACTACCAACTACCGGAGTGGTGGAACATGAGAGTGACTTGGCGAACGCAAGCCAAGTAGGAGTATGGGTGTGTTCTCCCATCTGCGACTTGGGTAGATCTGTAGGTAGACACACATACAGTATATACAGATGTAGCCGAGCTAGTCTATCCCGGCATGGAAGGAGCGACTAGTGTGCCCGCGTCTATGGCGTGCGCATGCACGCCATAGAATTCAATGGGGAGAGCACGCATCGCGGCAACAATGTAGATGGCTTCATCGATACCTTATCAGGAAGCGATGCTGGGGGGCCAGTGACATGACGATAATGACGATCAGCAGTAATAACTGGTGGCTGGCAGATTGACCAGTCAAGCTTATAGTTCTTAACTAGTTGGTTGCTGCTATGTTATATGTAGTGCTGGAATCTATTTGCATTACTTGATTGATATATACAGTATATTCATATGGGCTACAGCAGGAAAGAATATTCCCATTTCATTTTTAAAGGGGGGGGGAAATAACCTGTTTGTATTTATTTAATTTCACTTCATTTAATTTGTTTCTGCATTTAATTACAGTTTAAAAGCGACTTTTGCAATCATCAACGCTGCACGGATACAACGCTCTAGTGTATACGACACTTCATGACACAGGGTAATGCCACTTTTGCATTTAATGTTAAGCCGCATGTCTATGGTGTCCTGAAGTAAGTCTGGCCCATATGCTAGCCCCATAGGACTACGTCTGGCTGTACATGTGTATGGTTTAACATGCGTCTTCCATGACCGCTGTCAAGATCGGCACATGCACCAATCGGCAAACGTCAGAGCTGTGCGTAAACCATCGGGTTTGCGTACAATTGACCGGTGTTCACAGAACACACAACATAACTTTACACAATGTACAACAATATTCTACATAGTCCAAGATGCCTACGGACACCATAGTTATATTATCCGACAAATAATTATTGTCACAGTCATCATGGTCAGCATGTATTGGCAAGTGCCCTAAATAAAGTTCTTAAGATACACCTCCTAACAAGCATATATACACTTACATGCTGGTCGGCGTGAGAACACTGCTTCCCGTCTGCCTGGTCATATGACTCAATGGAGGGAATTTAATTAATTGGCATCCGCTCCAGATAGTACATAGTGGTCATCGACATCGCCAGCTGTCCCTCCCACCACAAAGAGGTGTCCAGGAAAACTTGCGATATCGGCACTATCGTAGGTGCGGAGCCGGGCATCGTGGTGATGGACCCCAATGTGTCCAAATTGTGTATAGCATTTCTTGCTCTCATATCTCTGAGCAAGTTCAACATGAATTCACGCAAGACGCGCAACGCAAACGGGGCTTGCGTTCAACTCCACATCAGCCCCAAAGTGCCTACAAAGGTTTAAAGAAGCTGTGAAAGAATGTATCTTATTTTCCTTACAGAGTTCCAGATAAGTAACCTCCTCTACATATAAATAACTCATACCTGGTACCGGACAAGGCTCCTCGGCTGTGTAGAAAGGATGAATGGCTTTTCTGTGGCAGAATCTCTTTGCGTGTGATGCCAGCCCAGAACCCCACTGCAATGTCTGTCCACTCTCTGCCGGGCAAACAAAACAAACCACTCGTCAAAGTGGGCCTGCGTACTAAGGTTACAGTACACTCTGTAGGTAAAGCCCATATTTTTTTTATTTTTACAATGACAAAATGCTTTATTTCTATTTCATAATCACATCATAATAATAATATAATAATAATAATGCTTATTTATATAGCACGCTCCTCTAAAAGCACTCACAGGGGTCAATCCAATTAGGTGCGAATTGAGAGTTTGTTTCATGAACCCACCAAAGACTTCTCCAATCCAATTAAAATTGCCTATTCGCGGTAGGCAGTTTACGAATTTTACGAATTGGCTGCCAAATGTGATGTGAAAGAAGTGCATGATAAAGTGGAGAGACAATCCTGACCACCCCCCCCCCCAAAATTGATAATTTTGTTAGCAGGACCATATAGAAGGCTGTTTGTGGGTATTAGGAAAGTACCGAAGGTATTTAAATGGTGTCAAACGTCTGATTTGTGAGTTGTTGTTTTTTTTTTAAAAACCTTTTCCGTACAAGTTAAGCAAAAAATGCTAAATAAAGTAGGGGAAAAAAAAAGGTGATTTTGGGGTACTTTGAAATATCGTAAGAATAAATGATAAAAAAAATATATAATTTTTCAAATAAAAAAATATTAATTAAATTTGGGGTGCCTAAACGAACGAAAAAAAGTTGATTTTGAAGCCATTTTTTTTACCCCCAAAAATTACATGTAATTATTGGACTAATTAAGCTAATGGGAAACTACCAATTGCCTAATTAGTCATTAAGGGGGGTGCCCAAGGGGTTCAGCACAGTGTCCCGACATTTTAACCTTAGAATAAAGATTTTCCTTTCCATCTCGGTACGAATGGAAAAAATGCGAATTCAGTCTGACTGGTTCAGTGCGAGTTGCTAAATGGATTGCAAAATTAATTCGCAATGCGAATTCGAAGAGAAAACGGCACCTCACAATTCGCATCAAATTGGACTGACCCCAAAGCGCTTTCCATTTGCAGGGAATAAACCTTCTCTGATCAGCTGAGCAAATGGTTCAGATGCAGCCTGCTTCTTATTCAGCCACAGATGTGTATTCCAAAGTGTTTTTCTGACAAAGCGTAGGGAAAGCACAGATAAGTAACACAGGTAAGCAACACATTAATACCTCTTTTCCACCAAAAACCCAGGTCCGACCTGGGTTTTTGGACATGGTTCCAACCCTGGTCAGACCCGGGTCAGACCCATTTACACTGCACCTTTGATCTGGGTTACTCCCAGGTCAGCCCTGTTCACACTGAACTCAGGTCTGCCCTGCTAAACCTGTGAGGTCATAAAAAATGGGAGGTGAATGCTTCACAACCACCAATCAGCTCATTTTAGGCATGACCAAGGTCGGATAACCCGGGTTGCACCGTTTACACTGCACCATTACCTGGGTCCATCCTGGGTCCAAACCTGGCAGCTACCTGGGTTGGATTGCAGGGTCACTTGACCCAGGTTATTTTTCAGGGACCCGGGTAGACCCAGCAAAAACCCAGGTATTTGCTCTGGTGTAAAAGGGGTATAAGACTGTCCTTCACAATGCAACTAGTTATTATTTTTTTTTTTTTCTTACTGCCTTTCCATTGTTTATTTGCCTTTGTATCTTGCCAATAATTCTTAAATGGTTAACAAATTGCTTCTCTTAAAACCCTTCCATGGCATTATATATAGGGATCGATCATCCTTCACTCTCCCTGCGTCACACCCCTATGTCCATTTTGCCTCCTCACAACTTCACTCCCCTCTTATTAACACTCACAAATCTTATCCCCATCTCTATTTATTAACTGTAACATTCTTAATCTGTCGTCAGAAAATAAAAGCTCACATTTTCCAAAATCATCTTTTATCTCTTTTTTTCTGCTTCTAAGCTGAAGAGATCTAACCAAGTACATCCGATTCACAACAGTATAGAAAACCAGTAAACCTCAGACATGCTGCCTTTCTCTCACCACCCTCTAAATCTTTAAATGTGTCCTATGGAATGTTCGTTCTCTTTATAATAAACTAACATCCCATCCATAACCTCTTTCTCTCCAACAACCTCAACCTTCTGGCAATAACAGAAAGATGGCTCCTACAATCAGACACTGCCTTCCCTGCAGTACTTTCACATAGAGGTCTCCACTTCACCCACACCTCCAGGCCTGAAAGCAGTAAAGGTGGTGGGCTCCCAGTATTCACAGTTCTACAAAATGTTCCAACACTGGTGTTCACATCTTTGTTACAGGTATTCGCTATCCGCATTTTCAATCCATTTTCTGTGCGTGATGCTGTGATCTATCATCCGACCTGGAACATTTCTCTGCCTGGCTCTCAGGGCCTGATTCAGAGCCGCTCGTAAGCGGCCGCTCGTTCGCTCCGAGCAATGTTCGCACATCTGCGCATGCGTATGGGTCATAATGCGCATGCGCCAGCCAGTCATTGCGGTCGGAAATCGTGCGCTCGTAAAACAGCGAGGGGCTGCTAATTTGAGTGACAGAATGAGGCGTTTGTGGGTGGTAACAGGGGAAGGTGCTTGAAAACGGGGAGTGGAGATTTGAACGCAGGCGTGCCAAACGGTCAAAACGGGCGTTTAATGGGTGTGCATAATTAACAAAGCAGCGTCATCGGCCACGTCACTTGGTTGTCTTTTAGCCTGAACTGCTCGCAGTGATAGCGGTAGGAAAATCCTACCACAAGAATTAAGAGCAGTTCAGACGCCTTTCGATGTACTCGATTAATCTAATAAATAGTGGCGATGACGTATGATGCGAACGGCAAAGGGGCGTCTTTACAAAATAGCGAGCGCATGTTTCGGACGCTCGCTCAGACATAGAGGCGTCAACTGACCGCAAAGAATGAGCGCTCAATTTAAATATCCGACCCCTTTTTCAGAACGAGCGTCCGCAAATAGCGTCCGGCTCTGAATAAGGCCCTCAGTTCTTATCCTCTGCCATTCCCAACATCATTATGGGTGATTTCAACATCCCCACTTATAGTCCACATTCTCCCTTGTGCCTCCAAACTACTCCCTCTAACCTCTTCTCTCTCCTCTATTAGCGGGCAGACTTTTTTACTTAACGGGATGCAATCTGCCTTGATCTTGTATTAACATTCCTCACCTTATCACTTGAACTTTACCAATCCTACTCATTCCTGCAGAAATAACTTTATTCATTTTCAACAACTTTTCACATCTCTGCAACAATTTCTCTCCCCATTTCTGCATTCTCTTTTCCTGGTATTGCAGTACCACATCTTATGCAATCCCGAGAAATAGCCTTTGATGAAATGGCTCCAGCTGCTCTTCACACTCTACACTGGCTTCGATGTCAGCCACGGCTTTCACCGTAAAGTCCGGCTACACGTTAGCCAACCGCCCGTTGTGACGGCTGATGGTGCCAGTGAACAATATATTGGGCAGGCGGTACACACTGCACGATACAGTGACCGCCCGCCCGATATGTCTTTCACCGGCACCACTGACCTTGCCAGCAGCTGGGTCGCGCAATCGCCTGTGTATGCACGGACAACATAGCAACCCTGATGTCGGGCAGCGGAAGCGTGCATAGTGGGTACACACTAGGAGATGTGCCCGACATGTTGCCCCGACCCCGACATATCATCTAGTCTGTACCCAGCATATTCAAAAACTTTCTAGTAAATTAAAACGTCTTTGATGGTCAACGATTTGATCACTGTTCAATGCAAATGCAATTGCTCACGTCTAGTTTTCCCGGGTCTCTCTGCTGCTTTTGGAACTGTTGACCACTCTCTCCGCATACAAAATGCTACACTCCCTATGTTTTCCGGGTACCGTCCTAACATGCTTCTCATCAAAACAGTCTTTTAGCGTTCAATTCTCTGGATCCACCTCATCTCAGCTTCCTTTACCACTTGGAGTACCACAAGGTTTAGGGCCTCATTCAGACCCACTCGCAAGTGGCTGTCCGCTCGCAAGTGGGTCGATGATGTGCACTGCGCATGCGCACGATGGAGGGAGCTCCGTCGTGCGCATGCGCCAGACGCGACGAGCGAAGGACTTTCCTTCGCTCGTTGTGTCTGATCAAAGGGGGCATGCTGTCGATGTTGATTGACAGCACGCCCCCTTTGGTGGGCGTGCCGGGGGCGTGCCTGCCCGACGGAGGCGTTCCCAAGGGATCGCCTACCGTCAGAAGCCGGCCCCACTGACATCACTAGTGATGTCAGTGGGAGTGATTTTGGCTCTGATAGAGCCAAAATCACTCCAGGGCTTGTGGTCGAAAACCCCGACCACAGGCTTCTGGTCGCACTGGCGATGGTCGCGATGGTCAAGACCATTGCGACCATCATCCTGCACGCTCGTATGTGCTGTGGGTGGTGACCCACAGCTATACGAGCGTCCAGGAGGACGCTCCATTTTTATGGAGGACGGCCCTCATTCAGAGCCGGACGCTCTGCTCAGAGCGTCCGGCTCTGAATAAGGGCCTTAGTCCTCTGCAATTCTCTATTTATACCACCTCTTGGAAAACTCATGAGCTCCTCCAGATTTCAGTAACATTTCTATGTGGATGACACCCAAATGTACCTATCCTGTACAGGTCACTCACCATCTGTGTCGGCCCACATCCCTGTACGTCTTTCTGCCATTTCATCTTGGTTGTCATTTTGCCAAATGAAACTCAAAGCTTCAAAAGCATAGTAAATAACATTCCCACCAGCCAGGAGAAGTTCCCGACAATGACATTTCTATTTCTGCTAACAAGACGACATTAAAGCAGCTCCCCACATTCAATCTGTATCTAAACCCTGTTACATACATCGAAGAAACAGATCCAGAATACGCACATCTCTCACACAAGACACTGCAAAACTTTGATTCATGTCCTCGTCATCTCCTGCATTGATCATTGCAATAGTCCAGTGGTTCGCAAACTTTTTTACTTCAGGGCACCCTTAGTGTTACTACTGGTTTTTCGCGGCACCCCTAGGCCAATGAATGGCGATGTCAAAATCATTCGATGCTTGCAGATAACGTAGAGAAAAGTGATTTTTCTCTACATTATCTGCTTTCATACTGAGGGGTCTATTTACTAAGCAGTGTTAGGAGACAGAGTGAAGGTGAGATAAGGTGCCAGCCAATCAGCTCCTAACTGCCATCTCACAGGCTGTGTTTGAAAAATGACAGTTGGGAGCTGATTGGCTGGTACCTTATCACTTTTCAGTCTGTCTCCTAACACTGCTTAGTAAATAGACCCCAGAGTGATATTGGTTTAAGTGTCAAATAGCTTATAGTGCATTTGGCACTTAGCACCTCTTCTTACATCCCCTCCCTGTTACTGACTATATTTAGCACTGGTGTGGGGTGGAAGGTAGCATTAAGGACCATGGTAATGATATTATTACATTGTTATAGATATTTTAACTGAAGATTGAGTGCAAAAGAAAAAAAGTATGCAAGTCTTATGCACTTTCTCTCTATTTAAAACATCTATAACCATGTAATAATACATTTACCATGGTCTGCAATACACCCACCCAACACCAATGCTAAATACAATATACAGATTATTGAACAATTAGACACATAATGATAAAAAGTAGGGGTAAAATAAATATTAAATGACATATTAAATTGGAATAAATAATAACAACTACATTATGTCTAAACTTCAGACACCCTCTGTGTGACAGAATATCAGTAACCTAAGCAGAGGCAAGGAGCCACGCTGTGAGGTGCAGCCAGCAGAAGAGAAGAGTCCAGGGGGTAAATTTACTAAGATGGGAGTTCTATTTAAGAAGTGATGTTGCCCATAGCAACCAATCAGATTCTACTTCTCATTTATCTAGCACCTTCTAGAAGATAATACCTGGAATCTGATTGGTTGCTATGGGCAACATGAACTCCTATCTTAGTAAATTTACCCCCAGGTCTCCAGGAAGTGTAGGAAGGGGGCGGGGCCACACGGCTCTGGCTGTGACTGTCCGTGAGAGCCAGCCCAGCAGCAATAGCAGCACAGCATGGGGCCGGGTATGTGTGTAAATGACCGCGGGCTGCTGAGAGAGGCAGCGCGGGGCCCAACCAGCTCACTAGCTGATCTGTCAAACCATACACCTGTGGCACTCCTGCATACCACGGCACCCCTGGGAGCCGCGGCGCACAGTTTGGGAACCGCTGCAATAGTCTCCTTACTGGCCTTCTCCATAACAGATTTTCACTCTAGGGGTATATTTACTAAAGTGAGAGTTTTTAGAAGTGGAGATGTTGCCCATAGCAACCAATCAGATTCTACTTAACATTTAACTATCACCTTCTAGAAGATAATAGGAATCAGATTGGTTGCTACAGGCAACATCTCCACCTCTAAAAACTTTCGCTTTAGTAAATTTACCCCATAGAATATATTTTTAAAGTAGTGGATCAAAACAACTTCTGCTGCTCCGCTCTGTTAGAGGATACCCACAGACTCATCAGATCCATGGATCCTACCCAAACGTGCACCAGGTGGAGCAGCCATCTTAGATGCCCTACAACGGTTACAGTGGGCAAGATACACAATACAAAAGCCACATACAATATACAAGACACTCACAGAATTATCAGTTCCATGGGTTTTTCATCCTACCCATGAGCAATATGGCAATTCGTAAAGTCAAAATTGTTTGCCTCCTGTTTACAAAGAGCATGTGGCTGAGTGGGATCACCACGCTGGAGAGGGTGGAAGAGGGGTGGCCAGAGCCTGTCTGCAGGTTCAGCGTAGGGATGGACATCAGAATCCGATGGTTGTTAACCATCAATGTTTTTGTCCCAATAATAGTGATTTTACCATTTGTCCCATGTTTGCCACCATCAAATGGAAATCACTCAATTGTGTTCTGAAGGTTGTATTTTATTTTATTTCTTTAATTCCTGCTAGCTATGCCTCCCCTGGCTCCTTCCTGGCTACTGTGTCTGCATCAGGGCATCTTCATGAGTTCGTTGGAGGCTGTCTATCACGCTCTGTCTGCCTGAGACATGACCCTGCTCAGTCCCTGACTCCCTCCCCTCTCTCGGCTGCTGCTAAGTAACAGGGCATATTGCTATCTCTGATTGGCTCTCTGAGACAGTGAGAGCCAATCAGAGTGCAGCCCTCAGCCCACACAGCACAACAGTTTTTCTGTGACTTGCTTCGTTCCAAAGCTCAGTATCAGATGCTCTCTTGCCTTTTCGAAACCATTGGCAGCTCCTACACAGCAGCTTGGTGCAAGATGTTTCTATTGTGACTTGCTTCATTAAAATTGTCACTGCTCAGCTCCCTTTCATCACAGATAAATGGTTCAAACACCTAAACCTTCCTCGACCAATGCTGTATAGAATAGTGAAACCTCCATCAAAATCTGTCCAGTGGTTCATGAGATTAGCCCGAATGAATAGACAGACCCCTAAACCAGGGACTTTATTTTATATAAATATATTATATATAGAGAGATACCCACTGACCTGTAAGAGCCAGGGAGTGTCTTAGTCCAGCTGCGATGTCCACAATCTTCTCCTTCAAATTCTAGGAATACACAAAAAAACTTTCCACTGCCATAAGAAAATTAATATCATCTCACAAACACTAACCACAAGGTCTAAATAAGCATCGTCTCTGGTAATTTGCAGATATTAATATCAAATCCTACAAACCAATTACTTAATATGTTGGATCTGTACTTGGGAGCTGCTGAAATAAGAGGTGTTCTGGAAAGAGATCATATTCTTTTATAAGAAAAAATCCATACACACAGACTATGGGGTCAATCCAATTAGCTGCAATGTACTCACGTGTGCGAGTCATTGTGGCAACGGTGCCACTTCACAGCAGCCCAGCGCAGCCTGAATCCGCACAAAACTGCTCGCAACCCCATAGGGCAAATTCTGGCTTAGAGAGGGCTGCGAGGTGCCGTGCCGTTGTAACAGCAACCCGCACTCCTCCTGGCCATTTGTAGTGAATGTCAGGTAGGGCCAGTGCACCTAACTGCAGGGAGAATAAATAATGTACCAAAACGGTAGCTATTGCTTAATGAATACTTTATACATAAGGCCCTTGTTGACAAATATACTGTATTTTAACTATTATGTGCAGATTGCAGTGTGACTCCTCTTTTCCTTCATGATCATTGATGAGAACAAATTAGAGGTAAAAAGGCATGGCAATAATATGATGTCCCAGGGTAAAAAGGCATGGCAATAATATGATGTCCCAGGGTAAAAAGGCATGGCCATAATATGATGTCCCAGGGTAAAAAGGCATGGCAATAATATGATGTCCCAGGGTAAAAAGGCATGGCAATAATATGATGTCCCAGGGTAAAAAGGCATGGCCATAATATGACGTCTACATCACCCATAGGTCACAAGCGCCAACATTCATGTTTTGAAGTGTTTGTTTCGTTTGCAAATAGGCAATCAGTAAACAGTATTGATGCTGTGCCATGTGTTACCGCTGCAGTACATACCTGAACCGGCCTAGGGACTGAACAGGACTTCTGTTGAGGAATTCCCAGCTGGCTGAAAGCATTGGATCCGCAAGATAACAGACACCCATTTTCTGGAAAGCAAAAATGACATTCTATAGTAACAACGATTAGGACCAATCTAGTGTATAAGTATGGAGGGATCTGTCACTGCTCTCAATCACGAAAAGAGGAATGTTGGCCAAGGAACTGCATTGCGATATATAAAATGGGACATGTATACTTTACTTTTGTTAAAATATTTCCATTGGAGGACACTGAGCATGGAGCCTCCATTAGGAAGTTGGCACTTGAAATAATTTCAAGTATTTTAAGCTCCTCCCTCTTATAAAACCCCAACCTGCCGGAAAGGGGCAGCGGGGTGGGGGGGGGAGTTGGGTTTTTTTCAATTATTCTCTTAACCAAGCCCCTCAGAAAGAATCTAAAAGAAAGAGAAACAGGTTCATCCCTGGAAAAAAAAAAATCTAAACTTTTAAACCTCTAACAGCAGATCTAGAGCAGAATTGTGACATGTGGGCTTGATTCAGCAAGGATCGGAACTGCTAAAGCGCACGCAGACGGTCGATTGTTGCGTACTGTACATGCATCACAGTGTGCGTGCACGAATGCCTCACTGCGATCAGGACTACGAAGCGAGTACGCAGACCATACTTGCCTACTTTTGATAAAGTATTTCAGGGAGATTGTGAAAACAAGACCTATGTGCGCGGCGGTAAAGTGGGTGTGTACTGCTACGTCTGAGAGGCGTGTCATAAAATTGATTTACATCCAAATGTAAATGAGCCCCAAAGCCAGTCAGTAAGATCTATTTGTTGATGAAAACGCACTGATACTTTTCAGAAAATGCATAGGGATCATTGGCCCTCATTAAGAGCCGCTCGCTAGCGGCCGTACGCTCTTTCCGAGCGATGTTCGGACATCTGCGCATGCGTACGGTTTTTAGTACGCATGCGCGAACCAGTCAGTGCGGCCGAAAATCGTTTGTACGCTATATAGCGAGTGCCTGCTATTTTGAGTGACAGAATGAGGCGTATGTGGGTGGTAACAGGGGAAGGTGCTTGTAAACAGGGGAGTGGAATTCGAACGCAGGCGTGCTTAAAGGTCAAAACGGGCGTTTTAAGGGAGTGCATAATTAATACAGCAGCGTCATTGACCACGTCACTTGGTTTTTTTAAACTCAGAACTGCTCGCAAAATAGCGGTTGAAAAAACCAACCACAAGAATAGCAAGCAGTTCATACGCTGGTCGATGTACTCGATTAATCTAATAAATAGCGGACATGACGTATGGTGCGAGCGGCCAGGGGGCGTTTTTAACAAATAAACGAGCGTATGTTTTGCACGCTCGTTCAGACTTAGAGGTGTGAACAGACTGCAATTTGCGAACGGATCATTTGAATAGCCACCCCTTGTTTTTGAACGAACGACCGCAAATAGCGAACGGCTCTGAATCAGGCCCATTGTTCCTTATAACCAATGCAGGGACATTATACTAATGAGCCAGTTTGAATGTGTATATCTCCTTTTTTTTTATATACAGTAACAGCTACATAATGGGGGTTAGGTGCAATCAGGGAGTCAGGGAGATTACTTCTATATCAGGGAGTCTCTCCCTGACAATGAGGGAGAGTTGAAAAGTATGACGCAGACCCATCGCAGAGTGATTGACAGGAAGCACCTTTTGGGGGTGGTGATTGGAGAAACGCAGGCGTGCCAGTTCGCTTGAACGCCGTTGCAGGGGCGTGCATAAATTAGCCACTGCGATGGCATACGCAGCTAGAGCCCTCACTGCGTGCAGGATAGTCCAGCAAATTAGTGGTAGGGTCAGACCTGCCTTAATTATGCGAGTGGCTCTGATGTACTTCGATGTCACCGATGTTTTGGCTGGATTGCAAGGTATTACGGATGTGCGAGAGGGGAAGCGGGCATCCGCATATTGTCCGTGCGAGTGCTTTGCGATTGCAGGGCTGGACTCAGCTTGAATCGCAGTTGCTAATACGCACGCAATTGGCAGATTGTTGCTTTCTGCGCACTGGCCCGCTGCGATGGTGACTGTGATTGTTGAGGCTACGCAGACCCATCACGGAGTGATTGACAGGAAGTGCTGTTTGTGGGTGGTAACGGGGGGGGGGGGGGAAGGTGGTCGGTTGAATGCAGGCGTGCAAGTGCGTTCGCATGCCGTTGCAGGGGCGTGCATAAATTATCCACTGCGATCCCATATGCAGTGTGAGGCCTGATGGCGTGCGTGGATGTTAGCAATTTCTAAAGTAAGGTCAAGGCTTGTGCATGTGTGTGTGAGGCTGTGATGGTACTCTATTGTACCGATGGTTTCACTATTCTGCTGAACATTACAGATGTGTGTAAGGTAAAGTGGGCGTCCTTATGTGGTCTGGAGTTTGCATTGCAATGGATTAGTTTGCTATTGCAGTTAAACTGCGTACGCAATATTGCGATCCGCAGTGAATTAGGCCCGCAATTATTAGCATACTTTCGCTGCAGAATCCTTGCTGAATCAGGTCCTATATCCACATATAAACTCAAATAAAAGGAGTTAAAAAGGTAAATATGAGAAACATGTTTTCCCTATCATCACATTGGGAACACTGGACTATGGCAACAGCTTCACCTTCAGGTGGCTAGGCTCAAAGAGTTGCTCTGCACAGCACCTTCTGTCCAAAACTGTTGTCATTACACATAAACCAGCGGAGCTTTGAATTTTATAAAAAGGTATGCCCCAAAACCACACAAGGCCCAGCCATGGAGATGTGCAGCGGCCCGTGCACCGATCTGGAAGAGTCTAAGGTTCCCCCAACACAACATAAACCTGGCAGCATCACAGATATCAGCCACGCGGCCAGTGGAACAGAAGATGATCAACCCTAGTGTCCTTTTCACAGACCACCTGTCATTCAGTAAAGGAAGAGATCTCTCTTGCTCCATAGATGGATTATGATCTACAGCAGGAATCACCACTCAAGGGAAAGGAAACAGCCCCCCTTTTGAGCTGTTCGTGTCTGTAGTGCCGCCTTATGCTCCTAACAAAAAACACAGCGAGATTTGCAAGACAGAGCCCACAGCTCTGACACCCTTCAAGGCATTCATATGGCAAGGAGAAAAACCCTACTGTCTCAAATGGGTAACTGGGAGGGGTTAATGAACTTATGCCCCAGGGGACTAGTGGAGGACTGGAGGGTGGTCAGAATAGCATGCAGAAAAGTCTGCTTCCAGGAGAAGTGTTGCCCCCTGCTGGAAAAAGACAGAGCGAGCAGAAACCTGAACCTTTGGGAAAGTAAATTTGATCAGGATTCAGTGGGCAAGGTACGCAGTGGGCAAGGTACCAAGAGGACATTTACAACAGTAATCCGCATGGCTGCTATTAAACTACATCCATACTTTCTGTGACCATCCTTGTTGTGGTATTATGTTCTCAGTGGCCGCCTTGGATACTAGTGGCCATTTCAGATTTTGGTGTGCACTATATATAAAGTCAGTGGCCACTTTATAAGGTGTACACCCAGAACAATTAATTCCCCATGGTATGGCCACCACAAGGTGCTGGAAACATCCCAGAGACTCCGGACCTTATTCAGAGGCGGCCGTACGGTCTATGACCGCCTCGATGTTTGGCCAGTGCGCATGCGCACGAGGGAGCCGGCTCCCTCGTGCGCATGCGTGAGACCCGCTACGACCGACAGCGCTGGTCGTAGCGGGTCGCTTTCCAAAGGGGGCGAGCTGTCGATGTTGATTGACAGCTCGCCCCGTTTGGAAGGCGGGCCGGGGGGGTGGCAGCACAAACGGAGGCGTTCCCATGGGAACGCCTACCGTTTGGGGGAGGCCCCACTGACATCACAAGTGATGTCAGTGGAGAGCTTCCGGCTCTGACAGAGCCAGAAGCTCTCCGGGGCTTACGACAAGTGAGACCCTACCCTAGGGTCTCGTCGTAAGCCCCGATGGTCGCGATGAACTCTGACCATCGCGACCATCACCCAAGCGGTCGTTAGAGCTGTGGGTGTAAACCCACAGCCTAACGACCGCAACAGAGGCGGGCGGTCAGGATGCAAGTGGCCGCCCAGTTTCTGAGCGACCGCTTGCATCCTCCGACCGCCTCTGAATGAGGTCCTCTGTCCCGTGGGGACATGACAGCATCACACAGATCCTGCAGATTTTTCGGCTGCAGATTCAGGCTGCGGAATCTCCTGTTCCACCACATCCCAAAGCTGCTGTATTGCACTGAGGTTGTTTAATTGGTATTAAGGGACCTAATATGTGCCAACAAAACGTTCCCCACACCATTATACCCCCAACAGCAAGCCCCTACATGTCTCCAGTTGGTTGGAAGCGGCGTTGGTCTCCCCCCCCCGCCCCATTTCTGATCCTAGAAGAGGAACGGTCTCTCACAGATAAAGACCTTTGGGTCTATACCCAGCTGAAACATTACCCTGTGAAAATGAATCAGCTTTATTTGCTGGGCAGGCATTTGGCTTTATTTTCTATGCTAGAGACACATGAAAACATAGTCCCTACCTCCTGCCCCCCTTTCAGTCCTTACCTCTTTTCCCCCTTGTCTATGAATGGATCTTTATTTATTTTTTAGTTTTCCTTATACTAAAAATGTGAAATATTGATGGGACTGTAAAACAACCGCCTGTCATATGTTTTATGTACATGCTCTACCACGCCAGGTGTCTGTCATCGCCAATCAGTCCATGGTCAAAGTCACTTAGATCAAGTACCTTCCCTGTTCTGGTACTTGGAATGAACAACAACTAAACCTCTTGACCGTGTCTACAAGCTTTTATGCATTGTGTTGCTGCCACATATTATCAGCTGATTAACTAGCACATGTAGAGGTCACAGAGTATACACTTCCTTTCATCGGTCCTTGCTCCATTATCGTGTCCTGCTATGAACGTGCTTACTACATCAGAGTTACAAGTAGTATTGTCTCCTCGATGCCTATCCTGACCATCCCTTTCTGGTAACTGGTCTGTTTGGTTTTCAAATTACTTCAAAATGTTGTAGTGTAGTCTGGTCTTGGACACCATCTTCTCTAGTGTGTTTGCACCTCTCCCCAGGGTTGCTGCAGAAGACCTCCATGAATCCCGGAAGCCTAAGTAGGAATCTAGGTGGTTGCTCAAAAAGAATGCCCTCTATTGCAGTGCTTCTCAAATCCAGTCCTCAGGATACACTAGCAGTACATGATCACCAGGACTCCTCACTTAAGGCCCCCATACATCAGCAATCGATTGTGGCAATTCTGCAATTTGCAATGGATTGTGTATAAAAATCCGCAATGTATGGGATGCAATGTCCACAGATCGAAAATTGCAACCAAAGAGTGATTGGTATTGTTAAATCAGATTGTCCAATATGTTGGATTTCACAGATGGATTGGGGCTGTAGATTGCTAGTGTATGGACATGATCAGCAGATTTGCAGACTGTCACTAGTAAAATGATGGGCCTTTCAAAATTGGCAGATCTGTGTTTGCTGCAATCGATCTGCAAATCACTGAAAAAGATCTAGTAATCTAGCAGATTGCTAGATTGGGAAATCCTATAATCGGGCAACAAATCTTCAAATTGTTCAATTGTGGTTTTCAGATTGCTGATGTATGGGGGCCTTTAATCAAAAGTGAAACAATTAGCACCACCTGTGGCTCTTTTAAAATGTGTCCTAACATCCTCCTGGATGTGTATATGAGGTAGGTGTGTATCAGGGGAGTAGTATAGATGACAGGAGGATGTTAGGTATGAGGTAAGTGTGTATCAGGGGAGTAGTATATATGTCAGGTATGAGGTAAGTGTGTATCAGGGGAGCAGTATAGATGTCAGGTATGAGGTAAGTGTGTATCAGGGGAGCAGTATAGATGTCAGGTATGAGGTAAGTGTGCATCAGGGGAGCAGTATAGATGACAGGAGGATATTAGGTATGAGGTAGGTGTGTTTCAGGGGAGTAGTATAGATGTCAGATGGATGTTAGGTATGAGGTAGGTGTGTATCAGGGGAGTAGTATAGATGACAGGAGGATGTTAGGTATGAGGTAAGTGTGTATCATGGGAGCAGTATAGATGACAGGAGGATGTTAGGTATGAGGTAAGTGTGTATCAGGGGAGCAATATAGATGACAGGAGGATGTTAGGTATGAGGTAAGTGTGTATCAGGGGAGTAGTATAGATGACAGGAGGATGTTAGGTATGAGGTAAGAGTGTATCAGGGGAGCAATATAGATGACAGGAGGATGTTAGGTATGAGGTAAGTGTGTATCAGGGGAGTAGTATAGATGACAGGAGGATGTTAAGTATGAGGTAAGTGTGTATCAGGGGAGTAGTATAGATGTTCGGTATGAGGTAGGTGTGTATCAGGCGAGCAGTATAGATGACAGGAGGATGTTCGGTATGAGGTAGGTGTGTATCAGGGGAGTAGTATAGATGACAGGAGGATATTAGGTATGAGGTAAGTGTATTTATCAATGGAGTAGTATAGATATCAGGAGGATATTAGGTATGAGGTAAGTGTGTATCAGGGGAGCAATATAGATGACAGGAGGATATTAGGTATGAGGTAAGTGTGTATCAGGGGAGTAGTATAGATGACAGGAGGATGCTAGGTATGAGGTAAGTGTGTATCAGGGGAGCAGTATAGATGACAGGAGGATGCTAGGTATGAGGTAAGTGTGTATCAGGGGAGTAGTATAGATGACAGGAGGATGCTAGGTATGAGGTAGGTGTGTATCAGGGGAGCAGTATAGATGACATGAGGATATTAGGTATGAGGTAGGTGTGTATCAGGGGAGTAGTATAGATATCAGGAGGATGTTAGGTATGAGGTAAGTGTGTATCAGGGGAGTAGTATAGATGACAGGAGGATGTTAGGTATGAGGTAAGTGTGTATCATGGGAGCAGTATAGATGACAGGAGGATGTTAGGTATGAGGTAAGTGTGTATCAGGGGAGCAATATAGATGACAGGAGGATGTTAGGTATGAGGTAAGTGTGTATCAGGGGAGTAGTATAGATGACAGGAGGATGTTAGGTATGAGGTAAGAGTGTATCAGGGGAGCAATATAGATGACAGGAGGATGTTAGGTATGAGGTAAGTGTGTATCAGGGGAGTAGTATAGATGACAGGAGGATGTTAAGTATGAGGTAAGTGTGTATCAGGGGAGTAGTATAGATGTTCGGTATGAGGTAGGTGTGTATCAGGCGAGCAGTATAGATGACAGGAGGATGTTCGGTATGAGGTAGGTGTGTATCAGGGGAGTAGTATAGATGACAGGAGGATATTAGGTATGAGGTAAGTGTATTTATCAATGGAGTAGTATAGATATCAGGAGGATATTAGGTATGAGGTAAGTGTGTATCAGGGGAGCAATATAGATGACAGGAGGATATTAGGTATGAGGTAAGTGTGTATCAGGGGAGTAGTATAGATGACAGGAGGATGCTAGGTATGAGGTAAGTGTGTATCAGGGGAGCAGTATAGATGACAGGAGGATGCTAGGTATGAGGTAAGTGTGTATCAGGGGAGTAGTATAGATGACAGGAGGATGCTAGGTATGAGGTAGGTGTGTATCAGGGGAGCAGTATAGATGACATGAGGATATTAGGTATGAGGTAGGTGTGTATCAGGGGAGTAGTATAGATATCAGGAGGATGTTAGGTATGAGGTAAGTGTGTATCAGGGGAGTAGCATAGATGACAGGAGGATGTTAGGTATGAGGTAGGTGTGTATCATGGGAGCACTAATGATGACAGGAGGATGTTAGGTATGAGGTAGGTGTGTATCATGGGAGCAGTATAGACGACAGGAGGATGTTAGGTATGAGGTAGGTGTGTATCATGGGAGCAGTATAGACGACAGGAGGATGTTAGGTATGGGGTAAGTGTATTTATCAGGGGAGTAGTATAGATATCAGGAGGATGTTAGGTATGAGGTAAGTGTGTATCAGGGGAATAGTATAGATATCAGGAGGATGTTAGGTATGAGGTAGGTGTGTATCATGGGAGCAGTATAGATGACAGGAGGATATTAGGTATGAGGTAAGTGTGTATCAGGGGAGTAGTATAGATGACAGGAGGATGTTAGGTATGAGGTAGGTGTGTATCAGGGGAGTAGTATAGATGACAGGAGGATGTTAGGTATGAGGTAAGTGTGTATCAGGGGAGTAGTATAGATATCAGGAGGATGTTAGGTATGAGGTAGGTGTGTATCAGGGGAGTAGTATAGATGACAGGAGGATGTTAGGTATGAGGTAGGTGTGTATCAGGGGAGTAGTATAGATGCATACACACTTGCTGATGCCGGCAGTGACTAAACGATGGCGGAGGCCAGGCTGAATTCGGCAGCATAGGGTCAGCGACATAGCAGGTAAACACTGGCAGATGTGCTCCATATATGTTCGATCCGCCGGATCGCACAACATATCGTCTAGTGTGTACCCGGTATTAGAGATGAGGTAGTTGTGTATCAGAGGAACAGTTTAGGGAATCTGGATCTAATCTAAAGCCGTTTAGTTGCCTTTAGTACAATGAACATAGAAGTAGCATAAACATCACAGATGTAAGAAAAGGAGACATATGAGTAGGAAGATAACCACAAATGTGATATAAGACATACAAAAATACCTGTTAAGATAATGGTGAAGTCCCAGCCACACGAAACCTTAACCACACGCATGTTCCTAATGGCAGAACACAAACTGAAACGTGGCAGATCCTCGCAGTGACCTAAGCCCAACTGCCCATTTTTATTTTGACCGCAGACATACAATTCCCCTGCATCTACGAAACAAAATGAAGAAGTTAGTTGTTACTGGATCATCAAAAATGAGCAAGAACTACCTCACACACCTAGATATGCTAAGAAATATCATGCATTCTGCAGCACGTCCAGCAGGTGGCAGCAGCTGATACCTTCCGACTACCTGCAGGCATAGGGAAGGAATATTTCCGCTCATTAGCAGAGGCTCTGAGAATTGTGGTGAGAGGGGCTACAGACATAAGGAATCACTTGCTGGGGGTTTAGGATGAAATCCATATTGGGTCACGTTCTGAAACTGCTGGGGAAAAGGTTTAGGAGCAACATCAGAACTATACAGAACATGTGTAAGAAACACGGGCATATCAGAGCAAGGTGGAATCAGTGGCATAACTATAAATTTTGCATTAAATAAGAAAGAGGAACAGTATCACAATATTGTGAAAACTGTTAAAGAAGGCCAGGGTAAGGCTTCATGTCACAAGCCCCCTTACACAAAGGTCCCCTAAGCACTTCTACCAGACAGGATAACAAGTCAACGAGTGATATGCTCTGATGAGTCTTTACAGCACGTTTAAATGATAGGGACGAGGATGATCTGTTAGTTGGTGGGCGCTGCTGGAATGGTGTAGCCAAGTGGGAGCTGCTGGGGGCGTGGCACCTCAATAATGTCATCATGGAACTGCCCCCTCCGCTACATCCCTGATGAATGGCTAGTTATTAAACTGGAGGGTGTTTTATTCCTGTGGAGGCCAATGTAGTGTGTTTTATTCCTGTGGAGGCCAATATGTGTGTTTTATTCCTGTGGAGGCCCAATGTAGTGTGTTTTATTCCTGTGGAGGCCAATGTAGTGTGTTTTATTCCTGTGGAGGCCAATGTATGTGTGTTTTATTCCTGTGGAGGCCAATGTATGTGTGTTTTATTCCTGTGGAGGCCAATGTATGTGTGTTTTATTCCTGTGGAGGCCAATGTATGTGTGTTTTATTCCTGTGGAGGCAAGTGTAGCGTGTTTTATTCCTGTGGAGGCAAGTGTAGCGTGTTTTATTCCTGTGGAGGCCAATGTAGTGTGTTTTATTCCTGTGGAGGCCAATGTATGTGTGTTTTATTCCTGTGGAGGCCAATGTATGTGTGTTTTATTCCTGTGGAGGCCAATGTATGTGTGTTTTATTCCTGTGGAGGCAAGTGTAGCGTGTTTTATTCCTGTGGAGGCCAATGTAGTGTGTTTTATTCCTGTGGAGGCCAATGTAGTGTGTTTTATTCCTGAGGAGGCCTGTGTAGTGTGTTTTATTCCTGTGGAGGCCAATGTAGTGTGTTTTATTCCTGTGGAGGCCAATGTAGTGTGTTTTATTCCTGTGGAGGCCAATGTAGTGTGTTTTATCCTGTGGAGGCCAATGTAGTGTGTTTTATTCCTGTGGAGGCCAATGTAGTGTTTTATTCCTGTGGAGGCCAATGTATGTGTGTTTTATTCCTGTGGAGGCAAGTGTAGCGTGTTTTATTCCTGTGGAGGCAAGTGTAGCGTGTTTTATTCCTGTGGAGGCCAGTGTAGTGTGTTTTATTCCTGTGGAGGCCAATGTAGTGTGTTTTATTCCTGTGGAGGCAAGTGTAGCGTGTTTTATTCCTGTGGAGGCAAGTGTAGCGTGTTTTATTCCTGTGGAGGCCAATGTAGTGTGTTTTATTCCTGTGGAGGCCAATGTATGTGTGTTTTATTCCTGTGGAGGCCAATGTATGTGTGTTTTATTCCTGTGGAGGCCAATGTATGTGTGTTTTATTCCTGTGGAGGCAAGTGTAGTGTGTTTTATTCCTGTGGAGGCCAATGTAGTGTGTTTTATTCCTGTGGAGGCCAATGTATGTGTGTTTTATTCCTGTGGAGGCCAATGTATGTGTGTTTTATTCCTGTGGAGGCCAATGTATGTGTGTTTTATTCCTGTGGAGGCAAGTGTAGTGTGTTTTATTCCTGTGGAGGCCAATGTAGTGTGTTTTATTCCTGTGGAGGCCAATGTAGTGTGTTTTATTCCTGTGGAGGCCAATGTAGTGTGTTTTATTCCTGTGGAGGCCAATGTAGTGTGTTTTATTCCTGAGGAGGCCAGTGTAGTGTGTTTTATTCCTGAGAAGGCCAGTGTAGTATATTTTATTCCTGTGGAGGCCAATGTAGTGTGTATATTTTTATGTGGGAGCCAATGTTTATGTTTTCTCTAATGGTCACGCACAAACGCATAGCCGGATAGTGTGCCTTGGCAATTGTAAAATCTTGTGTAGTGTGCCTCTAGTTGAAAAGGTTAAAATCACTGCACTAGAGTGATTTCTCTTACATGGACACACGTGTCCACATACATCTACCCTACGCGCGCTACACGTCAGGTAACACAACGCGTGAGCACAGTGCACCTTTTTATGCAACTTTTTGTTATTGTGAGCAACTCCAGTTATATCTATATGCGAAATGCTAGGTTACAGCTTCAGTGGCTGTGACAGTGTAACGTAGCATTTTGAATGTAGGTACAGCCGCGGTTGCACACAGAACATAGGCATGCCGCATATAATTTTAACCAGCAGAAGCTGCTTGTGTGTCCTATTCGCATTGCTTTGCCAATAAGACGTATTTTAAAGGGGAAAAGTCGTACAAAAAGATGCCCTGCCCTACTGAGCCGTGCCACGGCATTACGAGACTAGAAGGGCAGGTTAACGTGCAAGGAGGCTAGATGTATGTGGACACATCTTTATGTGTATTATGATAGCAGACAGTCTAGGAGCGACTCCATAAGAGCCCGGGACCGGCTTGGCTATGGATGGGCCTCCCCAAAACCAAGAATGTGCCTAGTGGGGTTACAGGACAGTACCACACCACCTGGCATAGATCCTACAGTGCCAGAGGCTTACCACCCACTGCTGGTATGCAGGGAACAGGAAAGAGCTATCTGGGGCTTCATTCTCCCCTCTACCGCTTAGAATGGGGGAGGAAGAGGTCACTCATCTTAGGTCATGCCACAGTGGACCTCTGCTCTGTGCACTGCATCTGGTAATGTGTGCGTGTATATATGATGTGCATTATATTCATATATGTACTGCACACCTCACATCTTTGTATGTAAAAATGCATGGGTATATGTGCAAATGACTACAGATTGAGCGTATCAGTATCCAAATCAATGCAGCATAACTGCGCCATCTAGTGGACACTTGCAGACTAGCTGCATATAATATATGCACTTACAGTACTTGCTTTACATATTGTCAATTCCACAGATGATTTACTCGCACCTGTTTATTCATTATGTGCTATCTCTACATAAATCCCTGCCTCCCAGGAGTAGAAGGAGAGCGTGTACCTGTGACTGCAGCAGAATGGCTTCCACCACCACTGATACTGTGTATGACTTGCTGCTTGTCTGGGAAGCCTGGTACCTGCTGAGGGCACAAAGCATCCTCTCTGCTCCCCAGTCCTAGCTGACCACAGCTATTTGAGCCCTGAAAGATAGAATGACATAAATAGAACAGCTTCTTGCTGTGATCATCTGTACACTTCAGCAACTAGAAAACCAATAAACTATATAGAAAATAGATAAAGGGGCAAAAGTAAAAGGATCTGAATTTTTAAAAGTGGGAATTTTTCAACTATTTGGCAGCGGAAATTAAAGCAGAATTTTTTCAAAGACAAAACACAGATTGGCTATGCCCTACAAATAAACAAATGACAGACAAATGTGCACTTTGCCACTTTAGAAGCTACAGTACTACATTGGGCTATTTGTCTCCTCTATTTAAACAATGTTAACTGAATGAAACAAATATATTAAAATCACACAATCATGTCAATAAATAGTGATTTTCAAATCATAGAATATTAAGTTTCTTCACTCCCTGTATAAATATTCACAATCCATTATATTCATCAGGGTTACAGTATATACTAATTTCCTGTGGGCAAGTCTATTCTATGAATAGGTCTCTCTCAGTCACAAATATTAGCAAATCATGGTTATCACTTTGGAGGTCTGATCAGGACAATAAGGAGATGTATTATCTCACAATGTTAATCGTATGGTTACACTAACAAACTGTCCAGCAATAAAGGTGTCATTGGTTACACTAACATACTGTCCAGCAATAAAGGTGTCATTGGTTACACTAACATACTGTCCAGCAATAAAGGTGTCATTGGTTACACTAACATACTGTCCAGCAATAAAGGTGTCATTGGTTACACTAACATGCTGTCTAGCAAAAGATTTATCATTGGTTACACTAACATACTGTCCAGCAATAAAGGTGTCATTGGTTACACTAACATACTGTCCAGCAATAAAGGTGTCATTGGTTACACTAACATACTGTCCAGCAATAAAGGTGTCATTGGTTGCACTAACATACTGTCCAGCAATAAATGTGTCATTGGTTACACTAACATATTGTCCAGCAATGAACATGGTTACACTAACATACTGTACAGCAAGGAACATGGTTACACTAACATACTGTACAGCAATGACCATGGTTACACTAACATACTGTCCAGCAATAAAGGTGTCATTGGTTACACTAACATACTGTCCAGCAATAAAGGTGTCATTGGTTACACTAACATACTGTCCAGCAATAAAGGTGTCATTGGTTACGCTAACATACTGTCCAGCAGTAAATGTGTCATTGGTTACACTAACATACTGTCCAGCAATAAATGTGTCATTGGTTACACTAACATATTGTCCAGCAATGAACATGGTTACACTAACATACTGTACAGCAAGGAACATGGTTACACTAACATACTGTACAGCAATGACCATGGTTACACTAACATACTGTCCAGCAATAAAGGTGTCATTGGTTACACTAACATACTGTCCAGCAATAAAGGTGTCATTGGTTACACTAACATACTGTCCAGCAATAAAGGTGTCATTGGTTACACTAACATACTGTCCAGCAATAAAGGTGTCATTGGTTACACTAACATACTGTCCAGCAATAAAAGGTGTCATTGGTTACACTAACATACTGTCCAGCAATAAAGGTGTCATTGGTTACACTAACATACTGTCCAGCAATAAAGGTGTCATTGGTTACACTAACATACTGTCCAGCAATAAAGGTGTCATTGGTTACACTAACATACTGTCCAGCAATAAAGGTGTCATTGGTTACACTAACATACTGTCCAGCAATAAAGGTGTCATTGGTTACACTAACATACTGTCCAGCAATAAAGGTGTCATTGGTTACACTAACATACTGTCCAGCAATAAAGGTGTCATTGGTTACACTAACATACTGTCCAGCAATAAAATGTGTCATTGGTTACACTAACATACTGTCCAGCAATAAAATGTGTCATTGGTTACACTAACATACTGTCCAGCAATAAATGTGTCATTGGTTACACTAACATGCTGTCTAGCAATAAATGTGTCATTGGTTACACTAGCATACTGTACAGCAATGAACACGGTTACACTAACATACTGTACAGCAATGAACATGGTTACACTAGCATAATGTACAGCAATGATCATGGTTACACTAACATACTGTATGACCATGGTTACACTAGCATACTGTACAGCAATGAACACGGTTATACTAACATACTGTACAGCAATGAACATGGTTACACGAACATACTGTCCAGCAATGACCATGGTTACACTAACATACAGTACAGCAGTGACCATGGTTACACTAATATACTGTCCAGCAATGAACACGGTTACACTAGCATACTGTACAGCAATGACCATGGTTACTATAACATACTGTACAGCAATGAACATGGTTACACTAGCATACTGTACAGCAATGTTCATGGTTACACTAGCATACTGTACAGCAATGAACATGGTTACACTAACATACTGTACAGCAGTGACCATGGTTACACTAACATACTGTACAGCAGTGAACATGGTTACTATAACATACTGTCCAGCAATGACCATGGTTACACTAACATACAGTACAGCAGTGACCATGGTTACACTAATATACTGTCCAGCAATGACCATGGTTACACTAGCATACTGTACAGCAATGAACATGTTCATGGTTACACTAACATACTGTCCAGCAATGAACATGGTTACACTAGCATACTGTACAGCAATGTTCATGGTTACACTAGCATACTGTACAGCAATGAACATGGTTACACTAACATACAGTACAGCAGTGACCATGGTTACACTAATATACTGTCCAGCAATGAACACGGTTACTATAACATACTGTACAGCAATGAACATGTTCATGGTTACACTAACATACTGTCCAGCAATGAACACGGTTACACTAGCATACTGTACAGCAATGACCATGGTTACTATAACATACTGTACAGCAATGAACATGGTTACACTAGCATACTGTACAGCAATGTTCATGGTTACACTAGCATACTGTACAGCAATGAACATGGTTACACTAACATACTGTACAGCAGTGACCATGGTTACACTAACATACTGTACAGCAGTGACCATGGTTACTATAACATACTGTCCAGCAATGAACATGGTTACACTAACATACTGTACAGCAGTGACCATGGTTACACTAACATACTGTACAGCAGTGACCATGGTTACTATAACATACTGTACAGCAGTGACCATGGTTACTATAACATACTGTACAGCAATGAACATGGTTACTATAACATACTGTCCAGCAATGAACATGGTTACACTAACATACTGTACAGCAGTGACCATGGTTACACTAACATACTGTACAGCAGTGACCATGGTTACTATAACATACTGTCCAGCAATGAACATGGTTACTATAACATACTGTCCAGCAATGAACATGGTTACTATAACATACTGTACAGCAGTGACCATGGTTACACTAACATACTGTACAGCAGTGAACATGGTTACACTAATATACTGTCCAGCAATGAACATGGTTACACTAGCATACTGTACAGCAATGAACATGTTCATGGTTACACTAACATACTGTCCAGCAATGAACATGGTTACACTAGCATACTGTACAGCAATGTTCATGGTTACACTAGCATACTGTACAGCAATGAACATGGTTACACTAACATACTGTACAGCAGTGACCATGGTTACACTAACATACTGTACAGCAGTGAACATGGTTACTATAACATACTGTCCAGCAATGACCATGGTTACACTAACATACAGTACAGCAGTGACCATGGTTACACTAATATACTGTCCAGCAATGAACATGGTTACACTAGCATACTGTACAGCAATGAACATGTTCATGGTTACACTAACATACTGTCCAGCAATGAACATGGTTACACTAGCATACTGTACAGCAATGTTCATGGTTACACTAGCATACTGTACAGCAATGAACATGGTTACACTAACATACTGTACAGCAGTGACCATGGTTACACTAACATACTGTACAGCAGTGAACATGGTTACTATAACATACTGTCCAGCAATGACCATGGTTACACTAACATACAGTACAGCAGTGACCATGGTTACACTAATATACTGTCCAGCAATGAACACGGTTACACTAGCATACTGTACAGCAATGAACATGTTCATGGTTACACTAACATACTGTCCAGCAATGAACACGGTTACACTAGCATACTGTACAGCAATGATCATGGTTACTATAACATACTGTACAGCAATGACCCTGGTTACACTAACATACTGTCCAGCAATGACCATGGTTACTATAACATACTGTACAGCAATGAACATGGTTACTATAACATACTGTACAGCAATGACCATGGTTACACTAACATACTGTCCAGCAATAAAGGTGTCATTGGTTACACTAACATACTGTCCAGCAATAAAGGTGTCATTGGTTACACTAACATACTGTCCAGCAATAAAGGTGTCATTGGTTACACTAACATACTGTCCAGCAATAAAGGTGTCATTGGTTACACTAACATACTGTCCAGCAATAAAGGTGTCATTGGTTACACTAACATACTGTCCAGCAATAAAAGGTGTCATTGGTTACACTAACATACTGTCCAGCAATAAAGGTGTCATTGGTTACACTAACATACTGTCCAGCAATAAAGGTGTCATTGGTTACACTAACATACTGTCCAGCAATAAAGGTGTCATTGGTTACACTAACATACTGTCCAGCAATAAAGGTGTAATTGGTTACACTAACATACTGTCCAGCAATAAAGGTGTCATTGGTTACACTAACATACTGTCCAGCAATAAAGGTGTCATTGGTTACACTAACATACTGTCCAGCAATAAAATGTGTCATTGGTTACACTAACATACTGTCCAGCAATAAAATGTGTCATTGGTTACACTAACATACTGTCCAGCAATAAAGGTGTCATTGGTTACACTAACATGCTGTCTAGCAATAAATGTGTCATTGGTTACACTAGCATACTGTACAGCAATGAACACGGTTACACTAACATACTGTACAGCAATGAACATGGTTACACTAGCATAATGTACAGCAATGATCATGGTTACACTAACATACTGTATGACCATGGTTACACTAGCATACTGTACAGCAATGAACACGGTTATACTAACATACTGTACAGCAATGAACATGGTTACACGAACATACTGTCCAGCAATGACCATGGTTACACTAACATACAGTACAGCAGTGACCATGGTTACACTAATATACTGTCCAGCAATGAACACGGTTACACTAGCATACTGTACAGCAATGACCATGGTTACTATAACATACTGTACAGCAATGAACATGGTTACACTAGCATACTGTACAGCAATGTTCATGGTTACACTAGCATACTGTACAGCAATGAACATGGTTACACTAACATACTGTACAGCAGTGACCATGGTTACACTAACATACTGTACAGCAGTGAACATGGTTACTATAACATACTGTCCAGCAATGACCATGGTTACACTAACATACAGTACAGCAGTGACCATGGTTACACTAATATACTGTCCAGCAATGACCATGGTTACACTAGCATACTGTACAGCAATGAACATGTTCATGGTTACACTAACATACTGTCCAGCAATGAACATGGTTACACTAGCATACTGTACAGCAATGTTCATGGTTACACTAGCATACTGTACAGCAATGAACATGGTTACACTAACATACAGTACAGCAGTGACCATGGTTACACTAATATACTGTCCAGCAATGAACACGGTTACTATAACATACTGTACAGCAATGAACATGTTCATGGTTACACTAACATACTGTCCAGCAATGAACACGGTTACACTAGCATACTGTACAGCAATGACCATGGTTACTATAACATACTGTACAGCAATGAACATGGTTACACTAGCATACTGTACAGCAATGTTCATGGTTACACTAGCATACTGTACAGCAATGAACATGGTTACACTAACATACTGTACAGCAGTGACCATGGTTACACTAACATACTGTACAGCAGTGACCATGGTTACTATAACATACTGTCCAGCAATGAACATGGTTACTATAACATACTGTACAGCAATGAACATGGTTACTATAACATACTGTCCAGCAATGAACATGGTTACACTAACATACTGTACAGCAGTGACCATGGTTACACTAACATACTGTACAGCAGTGACCATGGTTACTATAACATACTGTCCAGCAATGAACATGGTTACTATAACATACTGTCCAGCAATGAACATGGTTACTATAACATACTGTACAGCAGTGACCATGGTTACACTAACATACTGTACAGCAGTGAACATGGTTACACTAATATACTGTCCAGCAATGAACATGGTTACACTAGCATACTGTACAGCAATGAACATGTTCATGGTTACACTAACATACTGTCCAGCAATGAACATGGTTACACTAGCATACTGTACAGCAATGTTCATGGTTACACTAGCATACTGTACAGCAATGAACATGGTTACACTAACATACTGTACAGCAGTGACCATGGTTACACTAACATACTGTACAGCAGTGAACATGGTTACTATAACATACTGTCCAGCAATGACCATGGTTACACTAACATACAGTACAGCAGTGACCATGGTTACACTAATATACTGTCCAGCAATGAACATGGTTACACTAGCATACTGTACAGCAATGAACATGTTCATGGTTACACTAACATACTGTCCAGCAATGAACATGGTTACACTAGCATACTGTACAGCAATGTTCATGGTTACACTAGCATACTGTACAGCAATGAACATGGTTACACTAACATACTGTACAGCAGTGACCATGGTTACACTAACATACTGTACAGCAGTGAACATGGTTACTATAACATACTGTCCAGCAATGACCATGGTTACACTAACATACAGTACAGCAGTGACCATGGTTACACTAATATACTGTCCAGCAATGAACACGGTTACACTAGCATACTGTACAGCAATGAACATGTTCATGGTTACACTAACATACTGTCCAGCAATGAACACGGTTACACTAGCATACTGTACAGCAATGATCATGGTTACTATAACATACTGTACAGCAATGACCCTGGTTACACTAGCATACTGTACAGCAATGATCATGGTTACTATAACATACTGTACAGCAATGACCATGGTTACACTAATATACTGTCCAGCAATGACCATGGTTACTATAACATACTGTACAGCAATGAACATGTTCATGGTTACACTAGCATACTGTACAGCAATGAACATGGTTACACTAGCATACTGTACAGCAATGTTCATGGTTACACTAACATACAGTCCAGCAATGAACATGGTTACACTAACATACTGTCCAGCAATGACCATGGTTACACTAACATACTGTACAGCAATGACCATGGTTACACTAACATACTGTACAGCAATGACCATGGTTACACTAACATACTGTACAGCAATGACCATGGTTACACTAACATACTGTACAGCAATGACCATGGTTACACTAACATACTGTACAGGAATGAACATGGTTACACTAGCATACTGTACAGCAATGACCATGGTTACTATAACATACTGTACAGCAATGACCATGGTTACTATAACATACTGTACAGCAATGAACATGTTCATGGTTACACTAGCATACTGTACAGCAATGTTCATGGTTACACTAGCATACTGTACAGCAATGACCATGGTTACACTAACATACTGTACAGCAATGACCATGGTTACACTAACATACTGTACAGCAATGACCATGGTTACACTAGCATACTGTACAGCAATGACCATGGTTACTATAATATACTGTACAGCAATGAACATGTTCATGGTTACACTAGCATACTGTACAGCAATGACCATGGTTACACTAACATACTGTACAGCAATGACCATGGTTACACTAACATACTGTACAGCAATGACCATGGTTACACTAACATACTGTACAGCAATGACCATGGTTACACTAACATACTGTACAGCAATGACCATGGTTACACTAACATACTGTACAGCAATGACCATGGTTACACTAACATACTGTACAGCAATGACCATGGTTACACTAACATACTGTACAGCAATGACCATGGTTACACTAACATACTGTACAGCAATGACCATGGTTACTATAACATACTGTACAGCAATGATCATGGTTACTATAACATACTGTACAGCAATGATCATGGTTACTATAACATACTTGACTGGTTTATGCAGGGATGAGAAAAGTTGATGGGATCTGATAAATGCTCTGGATGGGAGCAATGATTATGGGGTATGATGACTGAGAGATGAGCATGATATAAACCTACCTGGGGTAAATGTGTGTAGCTGACTTTGTATGTATACAGGGCACTGTTACTGGGAGCTGGACGGGGGATGCTGTGCTCTGACACATTGCAGAGTGTGTAGTGGATGCTGCATGCGCTCAATACTGGGAACACATCCAACTCAGGACGCTGCAGCATTTTCTGCTGACACGCTGGAGACGCAGGATCCTTACTACACATCCTGCATACCGGCTTTTCATGCTTCACTGGTGGGCTGCACACAGCAGAGGTGCCCAGGAAAGGGAATGATAATGAGCACGGTGCATTTATTTATATTTAGTAGTATTAGTTAGTATTATGAAGAGTTACTTATATAGTGCCAGCAGCATAGTCCTTTGCACTTTACAATTGGACAGTATTCTCTGCATAGACTACAGCACAAGACATTGCACCATCACTACAGGACCTAATCACTCTTGAAGTGTATCTGGCAATACTGCTTTTATACCTAAATTCCGAAGGTTGGAACAGGGCTCCAAACCGGATCAGATCCGAAATTTAGCCAGCGCCGACCCAGGATATTTCCGAGTCGGCGCCGTTCACACCGGAGCCGGGTCTGCAGTGACCCGGCTCTTCCGGCGTGGAAGTGGACGCTTGGAGATTATTATTATTATTTTATTATTACCAGTTATTTATATAGCGCACACATATTCCACAGGGCTTTACAGAGAATATTTGGCATTCACATCGGTCCCTGCCCCAGTGAAGCTTACACTCTATATTCCCTATCACATGTGCACACACACTAGGGTTAATTTGTGTTGGGAGCCAATTAACCTAGCAGTATATTTTTGGAATGTGGGAGGAAACCGGAGTACCCGGAGGAAACCCACGCAAGCACAGGGAGAATATACAAACTCCGCACAGGTAGGGCCGTGGTGGGAATCGAACCCATGACCTCAGGGCCTGATTCAGAGCCGCTCGTAAGCGGCCGCTCGTTCGCTCCGAGCGATGTTTGCCCAACTGCGCATGCGTTTGGATCGTTATACGCATGCGCGAACCAGTCAGTGCGGTCGAAATTCATGTGCTCGCAAAATAGCGAATGCCTGATAATTTGAGTGACACAAAGAGGCGTATGTGGGTGGTAACGGGGATTGGTGCTTGAAAACGGGGAGTGGAGATCCGAACGCAGGCGTGCTTAAAGGCCAAAACGGGCGTTTTATGGGTGTGCATAATTAATACAGCAGCGTCATTGACCACGTCACTGGGTTATTTTATAGTCAGAACTGCTCGCAAGATTGTGGTAGGAAAAACCAACCCCAAGAATAGCGAGCAGTTCATACTCTGGTCAATGTACTCGATTAATCTAATAAATAGCGGACATTACGTAGGATGCGGGCGGCCAGGGGGCGTATTTTTTAAAAAAACGACCGCAAGTTTGGTTCGCTCGTTCAGACCTAGAGGCGTGAACAGACCGCAAAGAGCGAACGGTTGATTTGAATAGCCACCATTATTTTCTGGACGAGCGAGCGCTAATTGCGTCCGGCTCTGAATCAGGCCCTCAGTGCTGTGAGGCAGTAACACTAATGACGTCATCTCCAAGCGCCACTGAAGCCGGACGATCGGCCGGCATGAGGCGCGCTCCAGGTCATCGTGACCCGGATTGCGTCATTTACACTGCAGGGTTTCACGGGTCATTCCACCCAGAAATCGAACCCTGTCCCCTTTTACACCAAGGAGCTAACCGGGGTAACCCAGCAATAACCCGGGTTTTAGGTCTTGTGTAAAAGGGGTATAAGCCGAAATGTGATTATATTACTGGTTTTACAAGAATCCAGAATTGTCTAGTTAGTAATTGAACTGCTGGTCACCTGGCAGCGCACGGGGGAAGGGGTGATGGGAACTGGCATTGGGAAGGCTGGAAATCAGGCTGCGCACTTTTGGATAGTTCAGCTTTATCACTTGTGTAGCAAATAAGGGGGACCCAATTCAAACTTGCACGCCAGTCGTCTGCAAGTACATTCGCATTGCGTGCACAGAGACAAATGAGGATATTCCTCCGTATGTCTCTAAGGGCCGTATTCAATTTGAAGCGTTAAGTCCGGATCCGCGTTGAGTTACCGCCGATGACATCATTATCGCCTGTTTTGCTTTTACCCCATATTCAATTTGAAAGACTTTCCACATAGGCGGAAAGTCAATGCAATGTAATAGGCGGTAAAGTATTGCCTATGAATGGCAGGCAGAAAAAAGTGCAGAATTGGGGTTTTGGAGTGCAACGTTGCGGGAACCCCCCTGCAGCCTTCAGACAGTCCCCCAAAGGTAATCTGTGTCAAAAAAAACTTTAAAAAAAAAACTTAAGGACACCCCAAAAAATGACTTTGAAAAAGGGGGTGAAAAAAAAATGTTGGGGGACAAAGTTAAAAACTAGCGAACTTGACTCTGGGGGGGTCCCCAAGTATGCCCCAAGTGTTTTTTTTTATTGCAAGTGTTTACGGCAGGTGGATTTTTCACGATTTTTTTCAAATTCACTTTTTCAACTTTTAAAGTTTGAATATGCTGACCCCCATTTTCAAGTACCCCAAATTTGCTGGGATAAGTTATTTTCTGGAAAAAATACTCCAGGTTACTATTCTGCATCATGTATAGAAAAACGCTATTTAGCAGCTATTGAGCCCGGTTAAATACACCAAATACCTTCAGCAAGCCAAATCAGGGGTACCATAGCTAACCCCCATGTCAGAGCATCTTTTGGGGGGTGTCAGGCTGATTTCCCCAAAACTGACAGTACTTTCCGCTTGTTAAAGTATCGCCGGGTCCCGTTTACGCCTACTTTCAAATTGAATACGGGGTAAAGCGTGCACGCGCGTGATACTTTTCTGCCTCCAAAACAGGCAAAGTCGGCGTTAAGTCCGGGCCGCGTTAACTTAACGTGGCTCGGCTCAAATTGTATACGGCTCTATGTGGCCGTACCGTCCCATCAGAGCCATCAATATCAGTGAGGACCTACCTATACCTGGTGCAAGAAATCACATATATTGGCGTATACACTATGCATAGCCCTCAGTTCCGAAATGAACATAAAGCGCATATTCACTACACGATATAAATGAACAATTGAATGATAATGACATAGTTATCGTTCATTAATCGTGCAGTGAATATGTCGGCAACGACCAGCAATGTACGCTCCCGCTGGTCGTTGTCGGCATCTGTCATCGCCTAAACATACTGCCCAACATGACGGTAACATCAGGTTGTGTATGTTCGGGGATGAGGAAGGGTGCCAGCACATATCGTTCAGTGTAGGCATATTATCCACTGCACAGGATGATGAACGATTGTACGATAACGATGTTGTTCAATTGTTCATTCATATCGTGAAGTGGATATGCACCTTAGCCTATGTGTGAGCGCCCCTCTGAGTTACGTCCATTCATCTGCAAGTGAGATACAGTACTTGGCGGAAATCGCACCCAAAATCTCAATGCTGTGAGGTAGTAGTGCTATCCACGGCACCAACCGTGCTGCCCAGATCTATCTATATATATCTTTATCAATACATATCGCTGTATAGTAACGCTAAAACGCCTGTTCCGATTCAGACATGCAAATTGGGAATATGACTAACCCGGGACAGACTCATGCCCGCACCCCACCCCCAGCTAACGGCTATCACTTTAAGGGCAGAGAGAGAAGGGAATGAAGGTGTGTGTGTGGGGGGTACAAATATATGCACTAACCGTGACATACCGCTATGATACGGTAACTAATGGATGATCGATTCTATGAGCATTTGACATTATTTAGGAGCCTATTTAGTAAATACATTTTGTGTGAAATATTAAGTATTCCCTGTATGTATGAAGGGGGTGACTATAGCAGATGCTGGAGGTACAGGCAGTTTACAAGGAGGAAAGGCATAAAAAGCATATGAACATTTAGCAAACTGATATGGGGCTCGTCTATGGGGGATAGAGTGCACATAATAACATTAATACTCACTATTATCATTATACAGTTTCATACACTGATATGGGGCTCATATATGGGGGATAGAGTGCACATAATAACATTAATGCTCACTATTATCATTATACAGTTTCGATATGGGGCTCGTATATGGGGGATAGAGTGCACATAACATTAATACTCACTATTATCATTATACAGTTGCATACACTGATATGGGGCTCGTATATGGGGGATAGAGTGCAATAATAACATTAATACTCACTATTATCATTATACAGATGCATACACTGACATGGGGCTCGTATATGGGGGATAGAGTGCACATAATAACATTAATGCTCACTATTATCATTATATAGTTGCATACACTGATATGGGGCTCGTATATGGGGGATAGAGTGCACATAACATTAATACTTACTTATTAATTATACAGATGCATACACTGACATGGGGCTCGTATATGGGGGATAGAGTGCACATAATAACATTAATGCTCACTATTATCATTATACAGATGCATACACTGATATGGGGCTCGTATATGGGGGATAGAGTGCACATAACATTAATACTTATCATTATACAGATGCATACACTGACATGGGGCTCGTATATGGGGGATAGAATGCACATAATAACATTAATGCGCACTATCATCATTGTACAGTTGCATACACTGATTTGGAAAATACAACATTGGTGCATGAATCTACAAATAACAGCAAAAGCATGTTTAAATTAAACTGATGTTACTGCAACTGGGTATGAAATCAGAAGGATGGATAGAATATAGGCTGCACACATGCACCATGGCTATAACTACTATCAGGGCCTTAGAAGCCATTGCATAGGTGTGCAGGAGACAGGTCCCCCCCACTGAAGGATGCTACTGAGAAAACAAAGCAATGGGTAAGGGATGGTGCCATGGTGGAGCTAGAGAGAGACACCCATGTACTATATGGGTAAGTAGTATTCCATCTTACCCACTGCTATGGAACCACAAGTCCCAGCATGCCCTGCCTGTGCATGCAAAGGTTGCTGGGACTTGTGGTTCCGGAGCCGTGCGCGCCCCCTGGCGGCAGACGCGGCGTCACACCTACCCAGGCGCAGAGCAGCTGCCGATTTTCCTCCTCTCCACTCATCTTATCACTTCCGCATGTGACGTCACCCAGCAGAGAGAGTAATAGGAGGGAGTCCGGCAGCGCCACCTGCTGGCGAGAGTGAAAAATTCCACCAAAACCCGTGTTGGGAATGGATTCTGTTCTTGTCAGGTGATTGATGGTTTGTTACCCTCTTCTAGTCTTGAAACGTCTTTGGTATAAAGTACAGGTTCTCAAACTCGGTCCTCAGGACTCCAAACAGTGCATGTTTTCCAGGTCTCCTCAAAGAATCACAAATGAAATAATTAGCTCCACCTGTGGATCTGTTAAAATGTGTCAGTGAGTAATGACTACACCTGTGCACCTGCTAGGTGACCTGGAAAACGTGACCTGTGTGGGGTCCTGAGGACAGAGTTTGAGAACCACTGGTATAAAGCAAAAAGGAATAGCTAAGCTGCATTTTCTTGCACTTTGCATGGACTCTTGCATCTAACATAACTTCCATAGCTTCCAGCGGGACAGTCCCATTTTTCTGGGACTGTCCCGCCTGCGGGCTGCAGTGTCCCGCGGTGGGGGGGAAGTTGGGGAGAGCACACCCGCTGCTCTGTATAGCAGAGCAGCGGGTGTGCAGAAGGTGAACAGATGCCGTGCGCATCGCATGGCATCTGTTCACTAGCATAGGGAGAGCCTGGGGGGCTGCCCAGCATCTCTGAGAGTGCTGAGCACACCCCCTATAGTGACGAAAACGGGGGGAAGCCGTGAGGCACCTCCTAGTTTTCAGTTGGCTCCGCCCCTTCTTGGAAGCCACCCCCCTTTTCCAGCGCGCGCTCTGTCCCTCCTTCCCGTTCTGCAAAGTTGGGAGGTATGATCTAATGGTGCATACATACGGTCAGATATGTCAGATGAACGATTTACCAACGATTTGAACGATTTCTGACTATTAATATGAATGGAATAGTCCAAATCTGACTGCAAACACATCAGATGTCAGATATCGTTGTCGTTCATCTGACAAACGTCAGATTTTCTTTCAGATATGAACGATTTTTAAAATCGTTATTGTACAGATCTGAAGGAAAATCTGACCGTGTGTATGCACCATTAGAACACTTTACAGCAATTAGTTGTAATGAAGAAATAAATAAAACACTGGGGGGTAAATTTACAAAAGTGAGAGTTTTTAGAAGTGCGTTTTAAAAGTGATGTTGCCCATAGCAACCAATCAGAGTCTACTTAACTAGCACCTTCTAGAAGATAGTATCTAGAATCTGATTGGTTGCTATTGGGAACATCACTTTTAAAACTCATTTCTAAAAACTCTCACTTTAGTAAAATTACCCCTAGGAATGATGCAGTGTGAATACTACCTACCATCCAACATGACTTCTTCCGGGATGCTTCCCGACAGCTTTATCCTGGCGAGGGTTAAATGACAGGTGTCTAAATCTAGACGCCTGTAATTTTTCTGACGCCGGGAGACAGGCGCCCGGCATCCCGATCGAAGGGATGCCGAGCGCCGCGAGCGGACAGCCGTGGGGGGGTGGGTTAGGTTTAGGGCTCCCGGGGGGACTTAGGGTGAGGCACCCCCCCCCACGGGAGGGTTAGGCACCCCTCGGGGGACTTAAGCTGGCCACACACTAGACCAGTGGTTCTCAAACTCGGTCCTCAGGACCCCACACAGGTCATGTTTTGCTCGTCACCCAGCAGGTGCACAGGTGTATTCATTACTCACTGACACAGTTTAAAAGATCCACAGATGGAGCTAATTATTTTCACTTGTGGTTCTGTGAGGAGACCTGGAAAACATGCACTGTTTGGGTTCCTGAGGACCGAGTTTGAGAATCTGTGCACTAGACCAACTTTCATCCAACCATCCAACTAGTTGATTGTTTGGAATGAAAATCTGGTAACGTATGGGAGTAACTGATGATCAGCACTTTGCTCCTAAATGCCAGAAAACAGATGAAAATGGTCGTCAGACAAGTTTTGTTAAATGTTTGATCTAAACAATTTGTTCAAACAACAGTTTTTGTCCATTATCCGGCGTTTGGGAGCAAATTGCTGATTGTCATTTGCTTTCATACCGTACCAGATTTTCATTCCAACCAATCCACTAGTTGGCTGGTTGGATGTAAGTTGGTCTAGTGCAGAGGTTCTCAAACTCGGTCCTCAGGACCCCATAGAGGTCACGTTTTCAAGGTCACTGAGCAGGTGCACTGGTGTAATCATTACGCACTGACACATTTTAAAAGATCCACAGGTGGTTATAATTATTTCACTTTTGATTCTGTGAAGAGACCTGGAAAACATGCACTGTGTTGGGGTCCTGAGGACCGAGTTTGAGAACCTGTGGTCTAGTGTGTGGCTAGCTTTAGGGTTAGGCAGCGGGGAAGGGGGGGGGGTTAGGGTTAGGCACCCCTAAGGAGGGTTAGGTTAGTAAGTACTTACCTAGGGACGATCGGGATTTCCAGCGCCGCCGGGATCTCTCCAGCTGTCTGCCTCACGCTGCCGGGATTCGAACTCACGGCCATGCGGCCGGCGGTATTTCATACCGCTTCCCTTCTTCCATCACGTACAAAGGACTCTGCTCCTGGACTTCCCACCTAATGTATGATTGCAGACACCTGTGGTGAGCTAGGTAATAGATGAGACAGGTGTTTCACCTCAGGTGACTGCAATCATACATTAAGAGGGAAGTCCAGGAGCAGAGCATTTTGTACCTAATGGAATAGGTCATGTTGGTGGGTCTTATACTACACTAGTTGGCTTGGCAGATTTCGCGTGTTTTTGCACTATGCATGCGCTCGGCACCCCCATGTGCAGAAATATGCAATGTAACCGCTATTTTTTGCGTCCGTTTGCACCCATTTGACTGCCAACTCCATCAGCCTCCTAGTAACACTGGAGAGTACAGTACTTATCATTTCACGGGAAAATTGCAGTATTAAATTTTTTAGATATTTCCCTGTGATCTTGTATTTGAAGTGATGAAGCAGGATGGATCATGTACCTCCACAGTGTACCATGTACTCATTCCATACTTGCCTATTCTCCCGGGACTGCCGGGAGTCTCCTAAAAATTGGGTGCTGCTCCCAGGCGCCTGCAAGAGTAGGCAAGTCCCCTGTAATGGCCGCTGGCCCCCCGTGCTCCCCCGGCAAAAGTGGGCGGTGGGGGAGCGATTCACGCTGGAACGCGTCATAGCCCCGCCCCCTGCTTTATAATGCCCTTAATATAATCAGCATTATATTACGGGGGCAGGGCCGCAATCACGTCGGCACTCCCCCTGCACCGCCCACTTCAGCCGCCCCCACACCTGTTGGACCGAGCTGGCAGTCCCCTTCCGAAGGAGGCTGCCAGAATGTCGGTAAGTATGACTCATCCCTCCCAACGTAACCCATTTCAGGATGGACAGAATGCCGACATCTGTGTTAAAACACCTTTCTTATCAATTAAGTAGTTTAACACAGGTGAAACAGAAACAGTGGTGTTTCTAGTGGTGGGCATGCAGGGCGGACGCCCGGGCGCTGAAGCTTGGCACGCAGTCACCCCACCGGCGGCATCTAATCTGATGGCCAGGAGCAGGCTTGGCCGGTGGTGCAGGGTGCCACATCCCCCCCCAGGCTGCTACACTTTTACAGTTTGGGGTCGCCGGCTGGATGTAGCTGCATGCTTTATTATATTTACCAGCGGCCGTTAAACAAGCAGAAGCAGTTGAAAGCAACTAACGTAAGCTGGGCACAGCCTAGACCAGTGCCGGACTGGCCATCTGGCAAATGCCAGAAGGGCCTATGGATTCAGGGCCGCCTCGAGGAGTGCGGCTGCCACTGCACAGGGTGGAAATCACCTGCCCGACTCAGGAGGTGTCCCCGCCCTCTACCATCCTCACTCCCCCCGCTGAAGTTGGTGGTATGAGCTCAGGGGGAGGGAAGGGGTGGCGGCAGTGATGGACACGGCACACTTGATGTGCCGGTCTGGTGTTAAATCCTTGCCAAGCAGCACCGCCTCCCGGCGCTCTGTTCGACCAGTATACTAGGAAGCTGGGGGGTGGCGGCAGTGATGGACACGGCACACTTGATGTGCCGGTCTGGTGTTAAATCCTTGCCAAGCAGCACCGCCTCCCGGCGCTCTGTTCGACCAGTATACTAGGAAGCTGGGGGGGTGCCGCCAGACCAGGCCCCCATGACTCGCGGCTTGCCCCTGTGAAACGTAAACCACGGCCTTTTGCAAACGAGCGTGCGCACAGGCGGAACTGCCAGGGCTGATCTACAGCCCCAGTCCATCTCTGCAGTAGACGATACGTTGTCCTATCCAGCGGATCGGAGCAACATATCGGGTACATCGTCTAGTGTGTACCCATCATAAGGCTGCTATTGATGCAGTGCTGACCTCGGATGGTGTATAAGCCCGCCGTAGTCCCGCCCCCTTAGGGGCTAGAGTGTCACCGAAACTGCCAGTCCTGAAAGACAAACCACTGAGTGTCACTGATGCTGCCAGCAGTGCTGCATGGACAGGAAGCCAGGCAGCAGCACAGGAGGCCCCATACTTGGCAGCCAGTGGGTCACTGAAGCTCTGCCCCCTTTACATGGGATGTGGAGCTGAAAGCCTGATGCACCTACATGAGGAGGACTGCAGTGGGGAACACTTGGAGTAAGAATTAAAGTACAGTAAGCATTTTTTTGTACATATATATATGCTGTAGATGCTGTTATTCTTCATCACTTTATGAAAACTTGTGATTTGGGGGCAAAATTGTGTGGAGTATCCTGAAGAAATAAGGTTAATTTTTAATTTCTGTCACCCACTGCCTCTCCCTGTTTGCCTCTATGCTGTCACCCATTGTCTCTCCCTGTAATTCCCCGCTAAGCGCGTTATTAAGTCTTATACAGTGCAGTGCGCTACAGCACGTGTAGAAGTCATTACACAGGCAGACCACAATTTCCTCTGCAGCTACTGAAGAGGTCAGCAGTAGGTCACATGACAGTGTCAGGTGGTCAGACCTGTGACAGCTGGAAGTGAGCAGCAGTTACTCAGAGATAAGGATGGCCATCGGTGGTGTAACCATCGATGGTAAAATAGCAAGTAACCTTCGATGGTTATAAACTATACACTGGATGACCATCGGTGGTTTCACCAACTGATGGTCATCCCTGTCTTTTGACTGGCCGGCAGGCCAATCAGAACATGGGGGCGGGTCTTATCATGTGCCGGGGGCGGAGCTATGCTCTGTGTCCCTGCACTTGGTTAAAAAAAAACATTCAGTTATGCTTTTACATCGATGGAGGGAAACCATCTGGTACTCCCCCCATCGATGTCAAAAACATGCGATACTGTCCATACACCATTGATGATTTTGAATCATCGATGGTCAATGGCCAACCCTACTCAGAGAGACTCTGAGGTGATCGCCAGAGAGGAAGATGGATGCCGTGCTGCTCTGCTTACCTGAGAAAGCCGGGACGGTGTGAAGTGACCGGAGTGGCAGCAGGAGCAGCGCAGCCGTAGAGTAAGGAGGCGGTCCTAAGTGTTGGGGCAGGCTGACAGAAGGCGGGGAGCCCTGAGGCAGGCTGTAACATGCCAGAGACAGACCCCAGAGGCGGGGAAGAGGGCAGACTGGTCTGAGACTGATGTGATAGGTACCCAGGGAGCTGGCTATAGTGCTACAGCCCCTGTGTGCAGCATATGAAGGGACTACCTGCACTGGCACATAGCCATATATGAAGCACACTGAGGAGATAAACTATAAACATATGTAACGGCCACATGTGAAGATCACACCGGGCCCAGGAAGATAAAACCTACCTGGAAACTGATAATAAATAAAGTGACTACAATAGATATATAGTGACAAATGTGCAAATTACAAAGGGTTGTCTTCTCACACTGCAATCACAGTGACATCATATAGATGTAAACAATCTGGAGCCTTATCTACAGCACTATACAACCTTCCGCAGGCTCTGGGACTAATGTATGTGCACCTTCCAGCTCATAATGTGGGTTTGAACCCAAGAGACATTTTATTGTATTGAAATAGCTTATACTGCAGTATAAAAACATCAAAAAGTTACTTGGTTTCACTGGCAAGTGATAGACGTTATATTGCAAAATAGTGATATGTATGTAATGTTATAAGGGGCTCTATTTACTACAATCCGCATTGGTAATGCAGATTGTAGTGTGATATTACCGAGTGAATTCGCATTGCGAATTCAGGCAATATCACAGGGATTTACTACAAATCCCTTGCAGGGACAGAGCTTGCGAGAAAGCTCTGTCCCTGCGAATCCCCTCCGCACACTAGCCACAGTATTTTCGCTAAAAAATACTGTGACAAGTGCCCCGCGCATGCGCCGACCAGTTGCCGCTGCAACCCCACGGCACTTAGCCCCGTCGCCAAGCCCCCCGCGATTGCGGACCCACCCTCCCGCGACCCCCCCCCTCCCTTAATTACACTTACCTGCATGATCCGGGCTCCGGTGATGTCCTCTGGTCAGCTGACATCCCATACTGCACTGGGACCCTGTCAGGTGACGACCGGGCCGCAGTGCAGCATGGGAGACCAGCTGACCGGAGAGAGGACATCACCGGAGTCCCGATCACCGGTCCCTGGAGTCAGGTAAGTTTGTTATTTTTTTTCCTTTTTTTTTAAACAGTGTATCAGCTTGCGCTCTGTTTAGACCACACAGCTGATTACTGGGACCGACTCCCGGCTCTGCTCTCCCCGTTAGAGCGGAGCAGGAGTCCGGTAACCGGGGGAGACCCTGGATAATGCCACCTCCAGGTGGCGTTATTATCACAGGGCTTTCCCCGATATTTTTCACAATTTATTTTTAGTAACTTTGGTCGGATCACATTTCCCATTACAATTATGGGAAATGCAATCTGATTACTAAAAATAAGTGATACTTAGGGGTTGGAGTAGAATTTTACGAATTCTACTACAATTGTCCTGTAGTAACTATAGGTGATGCTAAAATAATGTGAAAAGGGTGTGACAACACCCTTTTTCACTTTATTTTAGTAAAAATAATGTTAATAAATAGAGCCCAAGGTGTTGGATAAATTGGTGAACATGCAATTTAATGAAATAGTAAAGATAATTTATTTGTGTTGAATTCTAAATTTGTATTTAATACCTGTGACCGACTTAAATCTAGAGTCTAAGATCTAGTAGGGGAACTTGCCTCTCGGAAGAGGATTACCGCTGTTACGTACCTGTAAAGTCACTATAGGTATTGTGGGCTCTTCAGGGTTACCACATCCCTCTACCTTCCGCTGTCACCCTCTACCTCTACCTGTCACCCTCTCCATCTACCTGTCACCCTCTCCCTGCCACCTACTCTCTGTCACCCACTGCCTCTCCCTGCCACCTACTCTCTGTCACCCTCTGCCTTATGCTGTCACCCATGGCTTCTCCCTGCCACCCTCTACCTCTCTGTAGGGCATGCCACCTAGCGTGATTAACAGGGGGCGTGTCATTAAACCACACCCGGCCACAGCGCGAACGTACGCTATGGCCGGCAGTCGCCCGACTGCGCATGTGCGAGACACTCACTGCGCTCGGGAATTGTGCGCTCATAATGCACAGACTGGACGCTGCTTTGAGTGACAGAATGTGCCGTTTGTGGGTGGTAACGGGAAGCTGCTTGTGAACGGGGGAGTGGTGCTGTGAACGCAGGCGTGTATGGGCGTCAAAACGGCACTTTATGGGTGTGCATAATTAGCATGGAGGCATCATTGTACACGTCACCTGGTTGTATTTCAGCCTGCAGTGAACGCAGTTCTTGTGGTGAAGTAAGGTCGACCTCCACGGCTGCGTGCAGCTCCGATGGCTCTCGATGTTACTGATTAATCATACACTTCCTGGAGATGACGTGTGCTAAGAAAGAAAAGTGGGCGTGTTTAGACCAGCGTGCGTTCGCTCTGCTATCGATCTCTAAGACAGAGATGGCGTCCTTAAGCCTTGCCGTGCGATGGCGGAATTTGCATACTCGACCCCTGATGGCAGCGAAAGTGCGCTGCTTAGCGTCCGGGTCTGAATGGCCCCCTCTGTTCTCTTCATCATTCCTCTGTCAGTTGCTAATTTCTGGGTCCCTGACCAGGGGGCCGCGACCTCGACCTGCTCATTGGGCGCAGCTAAGACCATATCCCATTTGGAGGGGTCACTGGTGAAAACCGCCAACAAGTTAAGACTCCGCGCCTCTTTTCCTGAGTGCCCAAGACACCCTCTCAATTGTTCTCGGACTCCTCAGTCTCCTATTAACTTTAAACCTGTACATCTAACTACTTTCCATCCACTATTGGAACAGTTACATTACAAGGCTTTCTCACCAAAATGTCTCATATTATTCCCGAGTTTTTTGGTAATACCCCTGACTTAACTAAGACTTCTGCTCTATCTCGCGTGTCTGAAGAGGCTTCTGTCTCGGACTTCCCAAGAACTAAAGTCTCTTCCATGCAAAGTAAAGTGAGACACCGGAGTTAACCGCGCCCAAAGCTCTCTGCGGCTGAATGCCAGCGGCGCACGGAATGATACAGTATCTCTGTCTCTACTGTGGAGATTTGCAAATCAAGCAGTGATGACAAGTGTCAGTGTCACAGTGTCTGTGCTTTCACTTCTTCCCATCAGCCATCTGCAGTTCCAGTTTCTTCAGCCCTGGGCAAGGGGTAATGTCTGCCATGTAAAATAAGGTTCAAGTTCATGATTGGGACCAGTGGCGTAACTATAAATTTTGCTCCCCTCTGCCAAAAATGTTTCTTTCGCCCCCCTCCTCAGCATTTTGGTAAAATAATTACAGGGCCATTTATACGCAGTTTGGACCCCAGTGCAAAAGTTAAAAATGTGCTCCCACCCCCCCTAGACAGTTTACAGTATACAGTAGTGCCCCTTATACGGTGCCCCCAGAAGTGGTCCCCCTATGCAGTGCCCCAGGTAGTCATCCCCCCATGCAGTGCCCCTTATATAATGCCCTCAGTAGTAGACCCCCTTAAATAGTGACCCCAGTACTAACCCCCCAGCAGTACCCCCAGTACTAGTAGTCCTCCCCCAGCAATGCCCCCAGTAGTAGTGGTCCCACCAGTGCAGTGCCCCCAGTAGTGGTCCCACCAGTGCAGTGCCCCCAGTAGTGATCCCACCAGTGCCTCCAGTAGTAGTCCCCCCCAGCAATGCCACCTAGTAGTAGTCCCCCCACCAGCAATTGCCCCAGTAGTAGTCCCCCCCAGCAATGCCCCCAGTAGTAGTAAACAACCCCCCCAGCAATGCCCCCAGTAGTAGTCCCCCCTCCCAGCAATGCCCCCAGTAGTAGTAAACAACCCCCCCAGCAATGCCCCCAGTAGTAGTCCCCCCTACCAGCAATGCCCCCAGTAGTAGTAGTAAACAACCCCCCCAGCAATGCCCACAGTAGTAGTAGTAAACAACCCCCCAGCAATGCCCCCAGTAGTAGTAGTAAACAACCCCCCCAGCAATGCCCCCAGTATTAGTAAACAACCCCCCCAACAATGCCCCCAGTAGTAGTAAACAACCCCCCCCCAGCCATGTCCCCAGTAGTAGTAAACAACCCCCACCAGACAGACAGACACACAAAATCCACTTACCTTGATCAACGCTCCGGCATCGGCTCCTCCGTCCGGCGTCCTCCTGGGCAGGCCCGCTCTGCATGATGGGAGAGACGTCATGACATCTCTCCCATCATCACCAACTGCGGGAGCCGGAAGAGCCCGGCTCCGGCAGCGGGCGCAAGACAAGCAGCCAATGAGAGTCTGTCTGACTCTCATCGGCTGCTAAAACAAACACACAGCTGCCGGCGCTGGCGGCTGTGTGCTTGTTATACTAGTGTAGTGCGGACGGCACTTATGTGCGGTCCGCACTACCGCCCTGCCTGCGTGACTAACAGATGCTAGAGGTCCAGTAGGACTTCTAGCATCTGTCTCCTCCTAGGCGGTGGCCATTTTTGGAGAGCCGTTTTCTGCAGATTCCATGTGAACGGCTAGTCCGCATGGAATCTGCAGCCACCTCGCCCCACAAGCTCCCGCGCCCCCAAGCCACCACGGGGTCTGCGGGGGCTATAGTTACGCCACTGATTGGGACCCCGCAACAAGATGTTCCTACTCTAGATTTGGGAACCAAGGGAGAATGTCCAAACCCTCATAGCCAGAGAGACACTTGTTTTGCCAGTCTCAGGAGAGGCATCTGATTTACCTACCTCAGGAGGGGTCTCCACTGCCTGTTCCAGTCCCAGCCCGGATTCTGCTTGTTCCGGTCCCAGCGCGGATTCTGCCTGTTCCGGTCCCAGCCCAGATTTTGCCTGTTCCGGTCCCAGTAAAGGACTTCTGTCTGCCTGTCCCAGTAAAAGACTTCTGTCTGCCTGTCCCAGTAAAGGACTTCTGTCTGTAGCCCCAAGAGGCGCATCTGATTCCGCAGCCCAAGAAGGGGCGTGTGTTTCATTAGCCTCGGAAGAGGAATATGATGTTTTAACCCCAGGTGCTCCGACCCTGGAACCGGCCCTGCTCCTGTCTGTCTAATATCTATCTGTTTATGTCTGGCAATGCAATAGCAAAGTAGTTACTTTTTTTTCCCCAAAGCTAAGTGACATCACAAAGGCTGTTCATGATGTTAGACAGTCACATGATCAGCCGACTAAGGCAGTGGTTCTCAAACTTGGGGCCTGATTCAGACTCGTGAGCGCATAGTGCTCGCAAGTGGGTCGATGGTCGGGCAGTGCGCACGCACGACCCCCCGGAGTGAGTGAGAACTTCACTCGCTCGGGGCTCACAGCAAAACGGGGCAGCTGTCGATGTTGATCGACAGCTCGCCCCGTTTTGTAGGCGGGTCGGGGGGTTGCTGCACAAACGGAGGCGTTCCCGAAGGAATGCCTGCCGTTTGTGGGTAGCCCTACTGACATCACACGTGATGTCAGTAGTGAACTTCCTGCTATATTAGAGCAGGAAGTTCACTGGGGCTTGCGGTGGATGAGACACTACCACAAAGGTCTCGTCGCAAGCCCGATGGCCGCGATAATCGTGACCATCGCCAGTCCTCCCGCAAATAGCAAGCGCCTCTGAATCAGGACCTTGGTCCACAGGAACCCACACAGTTCACGTTTTGCAGGTCACCACGCTGGTGCACAGGTGTATTCATTGCTCACTGACACATTTTAAAAGATCCACAGGTGGAGCTAATATCTCATTTGTGATTCTGTGAGGAGACCTGGAAAACATGCACTGTTTGGGGTCCTGAGGACCAAGTTTGAGAACCTGTGTACTAAGGTGATAAATCTCAACCTGCCTGCATTTCACCACTTCTATCTATCTATCTATCTATCTATCTATCTATCTATCTATCTATCTATCTTTCTATCTATCTATCATTATATTCATGTAACATTTAGGCTAAAATAAACTTACCTTACACTGTGAGGAGTCATATCGGCAGATACAGCTAATAATTGACAATGTTATATCAAAGCAGTTACATGTTTACCACAACTACTATAATACCCCTTTTCCACCTAAATTCCGGGTCTGACCGGAGCTCCGTCGTGCGCATGCGTGAGACCCGACGAGCAAAGGACTTTCCTTCGCTCGGAGTGTCTCATCAAAGGGGGCGTGCTGTCGATGGTGACTGACAGCACGCCCCCTTTGGTGGGCGTGCCGGGGGCGTGCCTGCCAGACGGAGGTGTTCCCAAGGGAACGCCTACCGTCTGAAGCCGGCCCCACTGACATCACTAGCGATGTCAGTGGGAGTGATTTTGGCTCTGATAGAGCCAAAATCACTCCTGGCCTTGCGGTTGAGAAACCCAACCGCAGGCTTTTACTCGCAGTTCCGATGGTCGCGATGGTCAAGACCATCGCGACCATCATTTTGCACGCTCGTATTTGCTGTGGGTGGTGACCCACAGTTATACGAGCGTCCAGGAGGACGCTCCATATTAATGGAGGTGGGCCCTGATTCAGAGCGAGCGCTCTGGTCAGACAGAAATTTGATCAGACTACTGAGGTGATACATTGCAGCATCCCTGCATTTCACCACTGATATCTATTTATCTACAGATGGGTCCTCATACACCTATCCTTATTGCACCATATGGCAAATGAAGACCTAGATTGCCTTAATATACAGTATGTCATCTGGATGAGCGTTCGTATCCTATTCATGACTTAGGTCCAGGGGCGTCTTAAGAGAGGAGGGGGCCCGTGTGCACTTCTCGTGCAGGGCCCCCTCCTCTCTCCCCGATGGCCGGCAGCTGACAGACACGGCTGGCCAGCCACCGGAGCCTTAGTAGACTCCGGGCACTAGAGTGTGCCCGGAGTCTACTGCGCATGCGCAGAACGCCGGAAAAATGGTCGCCGCGGCCATTTTCCTGTGTTCTGAGCAGCGCTGACGCCCGACGCTGGACCACGGACAGGTGAGTTTAAAGTAATATGGGTGCAGGGTGTGCGGTGCAGGGCCCCCCTGGACCCGGGGGCCCATGTGCCCTGCACACACACTGCACCCATTATAGATATGACACTGCTTAGGCCCCCATTTATCAATGATAGCTTTGGCAATGCGATCAGGGCATGCTAGTAACGCCCATGATCGCACTGCAAAATGCGATCATACCGGCCGCATGTATCGTCCAGGACATACAGGGACATGGGCTCCATCCCTGCGATGTCTCCGGAGAGCTGCCGGCCAGTGCAAGGGGGTGCTGGTCATGCACAACCGCCACAGCCGGGGACGGTTCCGGCGGATTCCTCCGCCGGCTAATTATGCGTGGTGTAGCCCATAGGCTACAGCAGCTAACGCCATCTTCAGATGACATTACCTGTGGGGGCCAATATCTGGAATGCATCGCATTACGGTTATTGGTAAATCTGGCAGCATCGCTTCCCCCATAGGAACCTATGGGGGATGCAGCTGCCAATGGTAATGGAGGGATCACAGCAGGTATGCAGTCCCTCCTTAATACATACGGGGGATACTTATAGGGGTATTCAATATGGGAGCGATAAGTCCGTTTTTGCGTTAATATCGGAGGTATGACGTCTTTATCGCAGGTTTTAGTTTTACACCATATTCAATTTCAGACACTTTTCGCAGTTTTGAAAAGTCTTTGATAAAAAACGGGGATAACTTTTCACCATTGAATAGGTGTCGAAAAAAAGTGCAGAATTGGGGTTTAGGGGTGCAGGCTTAAAAAAAATAGCCTGCACCCCTGGGAGTGACATTTAAAAAAGAACTGTGTCAAAAAAGTTTACAAAAAAAATAGGGACACCCCAAAAAATTAATTAAAAAATTGGGGCGAAAAAAAAAAATTGGGAAAAAATTGATTAACAATAGGGAAATAGGTTCAGGGCTATTCTGCAAGTATGCGGCAGATGTTTTCTAGAATAGATTTATAGCGGCAGGTGCACAAATGCAGAATTTAAAAAAACTTACTTTAGGGACTTAAAAATATGCTAGTACCCATTTTCATGTACCCCAAATTTGATGGGACCATTTAAAAGACCGAAAAAAATAACCTAAGTGCTCTTCTGCATCACTTCTTCAATGTCGGTAAAAAACACCTGCTGCGGCTATTTAAATCCCCGACTTTCATTTACAGGCTAAAACGGGGGTACCCATAGTGATCCCCCATGTTTTTACAACTTTAGGGGGGTCCTACAATTTTTTTAAGGAAAAATTCGTAACTTTACGGAAATCCAACTTCGGAGGTTCCCGTTTTCGTTAATTTTATATTGAATACGGGGATAAGCGGGAGCGCACCCGATACTTTAACGCAGGTAAAAACTCCGATATGAAACGTTAACTTCGACAGTGAAGTTAACGTTTCATATTGTATTCCCCTCTTAGTATTTCAGGTAGACCCCCCGAATACCTCAAATACACTCTGATAAATGGGCCCCTTGGAGAGGTGTGAAAGGGAAATGGATGTTCATATGGAACGGTTACAATAAAAGGAAAAGGACAAAGATATCTCCTCTCTCTCTACAGCAAAATATCCTAATGAGAAGAAAACTCACAGAAGCAGAGGAGCTAATTAGATAGATCAATGAATATGACATGACAATCAAAAGAACCTTCTAAATCCAAGCGCAGAGTCACATGTTGCGGTACACTCACTAGGGATGGGACACTTTTTCTTTTGTAAATGAACCTAGCGCTATGGCTCCTGGGCATTCGCTGCCATTATTCTATGATGGGTGACATACAAGTAGACGAAGCGGTTGGCATGCATGTGCAGTCGTCCATGCCTTCTCAGGTCAGGTCTCCATCATCAATGCCAGAAATGGAATCCTCACTTAGGGGGAGATGCACTAAGCTTTGGAGAGTGATAAAGTTGAGGGTGACAAACTACCAACCAATCAGCTCCTAACTGCCATGTTACAGGCTGTGTATGAAAAATGACAGTTAGGAGCTGATTGGTTGGTACTTTGGGGTCTATTTACTAAGCCTTGGATGGAGGTAAAGTCGACGGAGATAAGGTGCCAGCCAACCAGCTCCTAACGTTCATTTTCCAAACACAGCCTGTGACATGGCAGTTAGGAGCTGATTGGCTGGTACCTTATCTCCATTCACGGCTTAGTAAATAGACCCCTTTATCTATTTTCACTTTATCACTCTCCAGGGCTTAGTTCATCTCATCTCTAGTGTTCTTTGCTAGGTGATTAAGGACCTCATTCAGAGTCGGTCGTTGCGGCCGCACGGTCGTATGGGAAAAGGGGCCGGATATGCAAATGATGCACTCACAAGTTGCGTCCTTAAGATCGGATCGGTAGCTGGCCGACCAAGGGGAGGATGCGGCCGGAAGACGAAAAAATACGCCCCCTTCTCGTACGCATTACACGTCATCTCCGGGCATATCAGGATTAATCGAGACCATCGGGAACCATCGAAACTGGTCGTAGAGCTTAAGGTTGACCATACCCTCTCTTAAGCATTACGATCATGTCAGTGTAAAAACCTCCCATGTCACGTGTGCTATGACACTACTTTATTAATTATGCACTCCCATAAAACGCCGTTTGCATAATTGCCGTTTGCATAATTGCCTGCGTTCGTATCTCCACGCCCCGTTTTCAAGCACCTTCCCCTGTTACCACCCACAAACGCCTCCATCTGTCACTCAAACTACCGACCTGGCTGTGTTCAAGGAGAGAGAAATTTCTGATCGTAAGAGCTAGTTTGCGCACACGCATTGCGAACTTTACGCATGCGCAGTTTAGCGAACATCGGTGGCGTACGACCGTGCAGCCGCTACAACCGACTCTGAATGAGGTCCTCAGTCTACTGACTTTGAGATTGTGCCTCTCTGTCGGATCAAATAACCAGCTTGACCTCTCTGACTAATCGTTTGTTTAAACCCACATGGTGAGTAAATGTGTACCAGCCTGACTAGTGTTTTCTAGACTTCTCTTTGCCAAACCTCTAACTGCTAAGACACCTGTGATTTCTGCCCTTGGATTGCCCTCTATCATTCCCATGTCTGGCTGCTGGATTACCTGTGTATCAGACTCCTTGGATTTGTTTTCTGGGTTTGCCTCTGTTTCTCCCTTGCCTGTATGATGGACTACTCACTTTCCAGACCCCTGTACTCGTTTATTGGACTTGGTTCTTTTTAATCCTTGCCTAGCTATCATTATTGACCCCATCTACCAGATCCTGCTCCTGCTACCTACAACGTGATTGTGTACTCAGGTGAGCAGCTCTCTTTCTAGTATTGCTCATTCTGATCTTAATACTGCTGCGTGCCTCTGCAAAGTGGTGTCTAGCGTTTGTGATTATCAGTAATACTCATGCAATTGTGACAGCAGCCGGTTACACACAAAAATCACCTTAAAGAGAGCTTTGTGCATGTTGCATTACTTAAGGAACAGAAGAATGCATCTGTTGCAACACTTGGGGGCATATTTATCAGGGCCGTAACTAAGGTGGTGCGGCCAGTACGCCCACGCAGAGCGCACATGGCCTGTGGGCGGAACCAGCCGCCTCCACCCGCGATCACCCCCCCTAATCTGATGCCTGCTGCAATGTATAATAGTAGCGGGGTGCCCGGCTCCTTCTCTGCCTTCTCATTACAGCGGGCAGTGCGGCGTGTGGTCCGCCCCTCCCTCGTCTGCTGCAGGGCCTTTTGGGACTGGAAGAGACATCATGATGTCTCTCTCAGTCCAGTCCCAGAGTGCCCTGCGCCGAGGAGACGTTCCTTAGGCGTTGGGCTGCAGCCAAGTGCAGAGAGGACTGAGGAGGCGGTACAAGGGAGGACAGAGACTGCGGCTTACCCTGGTTCCCTCAGTGACATGTTCAGCAGCTGGAGCTATAATACAGGTAAGTGCTGGGGGCCGGAGGGGCTGGGCTGGGCTTTGTAATGTGTGCAGAGGCGTAACTAGAATATTTGGAGCCCAGGACAAATTGAAAAAAGGAGTCCGGCCATTCTCCCCCTATGTGCATGTGCCAGAAAGTGGGTGTGACCACATGCCACAATGGGTGTGGCCACTGAAAAATGGGGCGTGTCAAATTGACACACAATCCCTTTTCGTCACTCTGGGAACATTCCTTTCCATTCCATATGCACCTTAATGCAGTCCCACTTATACAGTCCCCCCTATGCAGTGCCCCCAGTAGTGGTCCCCTTATACAGTACCCCCAGTATGCAATGCCCCCAGTAGAGGTCCCTTTTATGCAGGCCCCCATTAGTGCCCCTTATACAGTGCCCCCAGTAGTGGTCCCTCTTATGCAGGCCCCCATTAGTGCCCCTTATATAGTGCCTCCCCCAGTGGTGGTCCCCCTCATGCAGGCCCCCATTAGTGCACCTTAAACAGTGCCCCCCAGTAGTGGTCCCCATTATGCAGGCCCCCATCAGTGCCCCTTACACAGTGCCCCCCCAGTAGTGGTCCCCCTTATGCAGGACCCTGGTAGTGATCACACACACAAAAACACCTGAATCACCGCGCCCGCCAATACTCCTCCGTCTTCGCGCTTGGTCTTATGCGAGAGACGTCATGACATCTCTCCCATCATCCACTGCAGAAGCAGGAAGGCGGAGCTCATGAGTGAGCTCCAGACTGGCTCTTGCAGTGGGCGCAGCAGCAGCCAATGAGAGTCTGTCTGACTCTCATTGGCTGCTGAAACACACAAATCGCTGCCGCGCCGGCGACGATGTGTGTGTAAATGTGTAGTGCGTCTGCACTACACTGGCTAACTAGGATGGGCCTGTAGCATGGCCGGCGGTGGCCCCCCCGCGCCACTGGTCCCACGGAGCCCAGGGCACGAGCCCGGCAGCCCTGCCCTAGTTACACCACTGACTGTGGCATAATGTGTAAGGGGGGGCTGGACTGGGCTTGTACTGTGTGACATGTGTAAAGGAGGTCTGGGCTTTGTACTGTGGCATAATGTGTAAGGGGGGCTGGACTTTGTACTGTGGCATAATGTGTAAGGGGGGGCTGGACTGGGCTTGTACTGTGTGACATGTGTAAAGGAGGTCTGGGCTTTGTACTGTGGCATACTGTGTAAGGGGGGCTGGACTTTGTACTGTGGCATAATGTGTAAGGGGGGGCTGGGCTTTGTACTGTGTGACATAATGTGTAAGGGGGGCTGGGCTTTGTACTGTGTGACATAATGTGTAAGGGGGAGCTGGGCTTTGTACTGTGTGACAATGTGTGAGGGGGGGCTGGGCTTTGTACTGTGTGACATAATGTGTAAGGGAGGGCTGGGCTTTGTACTGTGGCATCATGTGTAAGGGGGGGCTGGGCTTTGTACTGTGTGACAATGTGTAAGGGGGGGCTGGGCTTTGTACTGTGTGACAATGTGTGAGGGGGGGCTGGGCTTTGTACTGTGTGACATAATATGTAAGGGGGAGCTGGGCTTTGTACTGTGGCATAATGTGTAAGGGGGGCTGGGCTTTGTACTGTTGCATAATATGTAAGGGGGGGCTGGGCTTTGTACTGTGGCATAATGTGTAAGGGGGGGCTGGGCTTTGTACTGTGACATAATGTGTAAGGGGGAGCTGGGCTTTGTACTGTGTGACAATGTGTGAGGGGGGGCTGGGCTTTGTACTGTGTGACATAATGTGTAAGGGAGGGCTGGGCTTTGTACTGTGGCATCATGTGTAAGGGGGGGCTGGGCTTTGTACTGTGTGACAATGTGTAAGGGGGGGCTGGGCTTTGTACTGTGTGACAATGTGTGAGGGGGGGCTGGGCTTTGTACTGTGTGACATAATATGTAAGGGGGAGCTGGGCTTTGTACTGTGGCATAATGTGTAAGGGGGGCTGGGCTTTGTACTGTTGCATAATATGTAAGGGGGGGCTGGGCTTTGTACTGTGGCATAATGTGTAAGGGGGGGCTGGGCTTTGTACTGTGACATAATGTGTAAGGGGGGGATCTGGGCTTTGTACTGTGTGGCATAATGTGTAAGGGGGGTCTGGACTTTGTACTGTGCGGCATAATGTGTAAGGGGGGGGCTGGGCTTTGTACTGTGTGGCATAATGTGTAAGGGGGGTCTGGGCTTAGTACTGCGTGGCATAATATGTAAGGGGGGGGCTGGGCTTTGCACTCTGGCATAATGTGTAAGGGGGGTCTGGGCTGTGCTGCCAGATTTACCAGGCTCCGGAACACTTCACTTGGCCCCGGCCGCTAATGTCCTCTTCAGCCAATGGGCTACCTTTTGCCATTTTTCCCTGCACCTTTAAATGAAGCAATTGTTAGACCTTTCCTTAAAAAACCTAATTTAGATCCCAACTGCATGACCAACTGTAGTTGGTCATGCAGTCAGATTCTAAGAGAAAGTGGTCACAACTGAACTGGAAACCCGTCTGTCAACCCATGATATTTATGATCCATTCCAGTAAGGAAAGACCTAGCACTGAAATAGCCCTGGTATGCGCGCTTAAAGATCTTCTGATGGCAAAAGACAGAGGTTCAATCTTGAATCTTCTGGATTTCTCTGCAGCATTTGATACTGTGGACCATGGGATTCTGAATGAGCGCCTGAAAAACTGTGGACTGGATGGCACAGTCCTCAATTGGTTCTAATCATTTCTCACCGGCAGGTCACAGAGAGTTTCTGCTGGAGTAAACTGTTCGTCACCAGTGTCACTTCCATGTGGTGTCCCACAGGGTTCTATACTATTTACCATTCTCTTTGCAGTATACATGCTACCACTGGGTGAGATAATCAGACGTCATTGCCTGGTCTACCACAGCTATGCAAGATGATACACAACTGTACCTGTCCTTTGCTCAAGGTACCGAGAACCCAAAAACAACCTTAAATGGCTGTCTAGTCGAGCTCCAGGAGTGGATGAGTGAAAGTTGGCTACGACTGAACCCTGATTTATCAGAGGTCCTTATGATAGGAGCTCAACAACAAAGGACAAGACTGCAGTATCGCCAACTAACTGGACTTACACTTGGGGGTTCAGAACTACAAAACACTGAACTTGTGCAGAATCTTGGTGCTGTCCTGGATGGTGGCTTAACACTTTAACATCAGTTTTCAGCCACAATCAAGACCTCATCCTTTCATCTGAGGAACATAGGGCCTGATTCAGACCCACTCGCGAGCGGCTGTCCGCTCGCAAGTGGGTCGATGGTGTGCACTGCGCATGCGCACGACGGAGGGAGCTCCGTCGTGCGCATGCGCGAGACGCGACGAGCGAAGGACTTTCCTTCGCTCGTTGTGTCTGATCAAAGGGGGCGTGCTGTCGATGTTGATTAACAGCACGCCCCCTTTGGTGGGCGTGCCGTTGGCGTGCCTCCCAGACTGAGGCGTTCCCAAGGGAACGCCTACCGTCAGAAGCCAGCCCCACTGACATCACTAGTGATGTCAGTGGGAGTGATTTTGGCTCTGATAGAGCCAAAATCACTCCTGGCCTTGCGGTTGAGAAACTCAACCGCAGGCTTCGGCTCGCAGTGGCGATGGTCGCGATGGTCAAGATCGCGACCATCAACCTGCACGCTCGTATATGCTGTGGGTGGTGACCCACAGCTATACGAGCGTCCAGGAGGACGCTCCATAATTATGGAGGTGTGCCCTGATTCAGAGCGAGCGCTCTGGTCAGAGCGTCCGACTCTGAATCAGGGCCATAGTCAGAATCGAGCACTTAATTCCCTCAGAAGATTTTCCTAAAGCCATACATGCATTTATATCATCACACCTAGACTACTGCAATGCTCCCTACCTTGGTCTCCCAGCAAAAGAATTGCACTTCTTGCAGATGTTACAAAATGCAGCTGCCAGGCTATTAACCAACCAACCCCATTCCAGCCACATAACACCCATTCTGTGGTACCCTCACTGGTTGCCTGTAAGATGGTGAATCGTTTTCAAGATTGGCTTAATGACTTTCAAAACCCTACATGGCCAGGGCCCAAGGTACCTAAAGCAGCTTCTGATTCCTTACTGCCCCACTGGATTACTGCGATCTGTAGATGAAAGACTATTAGCAATACCACATAGGCAAACGCAGGGAGGGTTTCTGGTTGCCTGGAAACCCCCCTCCCCAGCCCACACCATGACCACAATAGAAATAGCAATATAATAGAATTTTCCTAGTGCTGCATGTTCTTCTCAGTATCACAAATTAAATAATTAGCCCCACCAGTGCCAGCAGTAATGTGGCTGATATGTGTCATCAAGTAATAAATATACCTGTGCACCAAGTAGGAGATCTGGAAAACATGCACTGTTAGGGTTGCACTGCTATAGACCATCTATAGGGTTAATTACTAATACTGTTATCCAGTGCATATTAAAGCTTTTTAAATCCGGTTAAGTGCAAATTATGCCCTCTTAATGGACTGTCAAAACTCACTCTAAAATCAAGCATTTGGAAACCCCCCTCTAGCAATCCTGCGTTTGTTACTGTACCTACAATTCATCTGGGGGTCGAGCTTTTAGCTTCGCAGCCCTGACCTTATGGAACTGTGGGCCTGATTCAGACCCGGTCGCAAGCGCTGAGCGCTCGCAACCGGGTCGATGGTGGCCCAGAGTGCATGCACACGACGGAGCCGGCTCCGTAATGCGCATGCGCGAGACCCGGATAGCGACGGGCAATCCGTTGCTCCGGGTCTCGTACCAAAGGGGGCGTGCTGTCGATGTTGAGTGACAGCACGCCCCCTTTGGTGGCCGGGCCGGGGGAGTGGCTGCCCAAACGGAGGCGTTCCCATGTGAACGCCTCCGTCTGGGGCCGGCCCCACTGACACAAGGGTCTCATCGCAAGCCCGATGGTCGCGATGGTCTTGACCATCGCGACCATCTTCCTGGCCGCTCGCTATAGCTGTGGGTGGTCACCCACAGCTATGCGAGCGACCAGGAGGCCGTTAAAAAAAAAATAGCCCGGCCCTGATTCAGAGCGAGCGCTCTGTCAGAGCGTCCGGCTCTGAATCAGGGCCTCTCTTCCCTGCACAGTTCGAGAGGCCTCCACTCTAGAATCCTTCTAAAACCTTCTCAAGACCCACGTGTTTACTAAAGCATTTTACTAATGTCCCTTCACTAATGTTTCTTGTTTCTGTTAACCTTGTTTTGTATTTTGTGTTTTAAATGCAAATGTAAAGCACTTTGAGTTCTCTTGGGAGAAAAGTGCTATATAAATCCATTATTATTATTATTATTATTATTATTATTATTATTATTATTATATTATTACATTTATCCCATAAACTTTATCAACAAATGTGATTCCTACTCTTCACCACAAGAGGTCCTCATAACCCTAAAAACCAAACCAAGGTTTCCTTTCTACGCTGCAAATAGTCTTTCATACAACATGTCGCAAACTGTATACAAAATTTTAGTTATGCCAGGCAAGATAACATTAGAAATGGCCACTCCTGGCAGGCATTTAAGCCAACCGCCCCTTTCTTGAAATCAACATATAGTAGTTGCCTAGTCTCCCGGAATGTCCAGGAAAGTCCCAACATACCAGGAGACCTCCTGGGAAAGTAGAATAATCCCCCGGAGAGGAGCGCATGCCTTGCACACCAGCCAGTACAGTAACTGGTGACAATATAGTAAATAGTCCTGTAGATGGGAGAAGTGACTGGTGAAAGTGGGAAAGAGACTTCTGTAAGGTTGGGGTCGGGGACCAGTGGTTGGTGGAAGTTAGGGACACAGGGCCTGATTCAGACCCGCTCGCGAGCGCTGAGCGCTCGCAAGCGGGTTGATGTTGCCCACGGCGCAAGCGCACGACGGAGGCGGCTCCGTCGTGCGCATGCGAGAGACCCGAATAACGACGGCCAAGCCGTCGTTGTGTCTCGCACCAAAGGGGGCGTGCTGTCGATGCTGTCGATTGGCCTCTCAGCCAATGAGCTGTTCTCACCATTGACTTCAATGGTGAGAACCGAGCATGCCCTTTTCAAAAATGGTGCCTCAGCGCCATTTTTGAAATTCAAATATGGCCGCCTCGAGCCAATCACGGCTCGCGACGTCATCGCCCCGCCCCCTCGGCTGGCTTTAATATAGCCCATTCAGTCGTTGGCCGGGGAGCTGGAGAGACCAGCTGAAGCATGAAGAGGCCGCGGAAGCCCTGGATGGGCGGCGGCCGCGCAAAAGAGCTTAAAGGCTGCCGCCCCACAGGTGAAGGTGCGGCATAAAAAAATACTTTAAAAATGGTGTCTATTTGTTTTATTTTAATATTTCTTTTGCAGGGGTACTAAAGGTGCCAGCTGGCCCTTAATGCCCCACTTGCTGGTACTTGTGGTTTTCCAAGTACCAGTATGCGGGGATGCCTGCTGGGGCCTGTAGTACTACTGCAAAAGACAATATATTTTCATATGCACCGCACAACACAATTAACCCAGCACCCACCGCCCAGGGGTGCTGGGGATAGCCCTGGGCTATCAGCTTGGGCATCTGGTGCCCTGGAGAGGGGGACCCCTTTATTGGAGGGGCCTCCAGCTCATCCAGGGATCCCCGGCCTGGACTGACTAAAGGTCAGGGGTGATTCTGCGTCTGTGGCATCACCCCCCCCCCTGCTAGAAGGAGTCCGGTGCTGGTTATGGTAAATGCAGGGGGACACTACGCATTTTTTTCCCCTATATTTCCAGAACCAGGACCGGCTCAGCCCTGTGCTGGTTGTACTAAATACGGTGGACCCCTATGTCGTTTGTCCCCTGTATTTAGCACAACCAGTACTGGGGCTCCAAATCCTAGTGCTGGTTGTCTTCTAGGGGGCGGGGTTACGCCTTTTCTTTTCATACACGTTCAATTTTTAACAGATGCGTAGATGGATCTCACTGCTGCATTCGTGCATCTGTGACTTATTGAGGCTGGGATCACCATCACGACCATCGGTTGGATGGTGGACGGTGCCGGACCTCCCACCAGCTGAGTAAGCCTCAGCTTACTCAGGCAGACCGGCTTGCGAGGTCAGGAAACTGCATCCGAGGCTTTATCCCAGTGATGTTTCTATAATGGATGCAGGATCTTCGATGCACACAGGCCTGTGGGGCGCCATCTCTCCGGAGAGATGTTCGCCAGTTGTGGAGATGGCGCTGTTACGTTGTGCGCATGCGCCAGCTTTATAAAGCCATCACTGAAACAACAGCACGGTCAACCCTGGTTTTCCTAACATAGTAAATGCATGAATAAATGCTATAAAATGGTCTTAGCATTAATGTGTTATAAATGACACCTCCAAACTTGTAAATGATGCCTCCAAACGATGTTGCTATAGCTTTCTATTAGATGTTATGCAACTTCTATTTGTTTTCTGTAGAATTGTTGACAATAGATACAGAATACAGCCAACACTGATCACTTCCTTCCTGTAATGTAAGGTTGCGGATAAATACACGAGAACCAACCCTTGATTCCTCCAGCACTGAATTACTTTGCCTGCTAGATCACTAACTCCCACCTGTTTCTTGCAAAGTAACATTCAACTGAGGTACTGTACCCCCGGGAGCTCCCCGAGAGAGGCCAAAAGCCCTCATGGGAGTAGAACAGTACCGGATTGGCTGACCTGAGAGGAAGGTTTGGTAATGTCCACAAAGCTTTTTCCTATAATATAGGCTCTTGCATCCTCCTTGCTGTCCTCCAGAAAATGATATTCTGTCAGAAGAAGACGGTTTAGGGCCAGTGAGATGACCTCCTCCTCCTCCTGGGACATGCCGACAGGAGAAGGACTTCCGTTGAGCAATAAGATGTGCTTCAATATTGGACTTTCCTAGGAGAACATAAATGGATGAACTTGATAATGAAAAAGACCCACGGTCTGCCCTTACGTGACATTCGTAAAGGATGATATTGTCCTGACAAGAGTTTATTTCTGTTTTGTTTTTTCATTTAAATCTCACTCAGACTGTCAGTATAAGATGTTTTTGTCCTGGAAGTCTGCTGCGAGGGTTAAATGGTAAAACTGATGCACAGTTGCCCATACAGAAGAGGTCATTTTATTTAACCTGATCGGTTGATATGGACTACTGCACATTTTTTGCACGGCTATTGTTTTTTTAAGACTTGCAGAGGCTGAATTCCATCACAACGCTACACGACAAGAGCTCTCCCAATTATCACAGAGGCTAAAGTCCATCACAACGATACACGACCAGAGCTCTCCCAATTATCACAGAGGCTAAACTCCATCACAACGATACACGACCAGAGCTCTCCCAATTATTGCAGAGGCTGACTCCGGAGTTGGCCAGGATGGAGGACACAGCGGAGGCCCTGAATCACACAGAGCTGTCAGACATTACAGTGCAAGGAAGAAATGTATCCCAGAGATGGATCCCAGCGCCAATGGGCCAACATATCAGACGGTCCGTACACACTGGGCTACCTGGTACCCGATATGCCGCCCCTCCCCCCTGCATAGCGCTGCATGGGATCTTCATTCACATCGCCTGATCTTACATGTAGGACATAAGATCAGGCGAAGAGGCTGACGACCCCACGGGATGTGTCGAAATCGGCCAAATTGTTAAAGATATCATGTAGTGTGTAAGGGCCTTTAGGGTTAGGGGTAAGGCACAAAGGTTGGGGGGAGGGTTAGGGTGCGGGGAGGGGGAGGTTAGGTTTAGGCACTAGGCGGAGGTTAGGTTTAGGTGCCGGGGAGGGAGGGTTAGGAACAGGTGTCGTTATCCTAACCCTGTCGGTATGCTGGCGCCGGGATTTTGACTATTGGGATCCCGAGCGCCGGTATCTCGTACCCATCCCGCTTTAATAAAGAACTTTATTCATATAAATGATTTCATCTTCTCTGAGCTTTATGTTTCTTTGGGGCCTATTCATTCTTAATTGGCCCGTAACACATGCAGAAACACAGGTTTTTGCATGGTTTAAAGCGAAAAGGGGGCGTGACCTCTTAAAAAGGGGAGTGGGAACTGTCCTGTCCCGATAATACACATTGTCCCCTCATGGGGAAATATAGAAAAAACATTGTCCCTCACATTAAAAAAATAAAACATACATTAAATTACCCCAGCCCCCTACAGAAGACTAACCTGACCTGTCCACGCTTTTACCACCTCTGGTTTAATCTAACGGGCCCATTCATTATTAGGCGGCCATCTAGTAATTAGCAAGCTCCACCGCATGCACAGTCTGCTAAAAAAAAACTATAAGAACGGTGTGCTTATGGAATTGCATCATGCAGCCGATAACCGGATTGACTTGATATTGGATCTCTGGCCCTCCTAATTCAATCGTAACTGAGGAGATTACCGCTATCGGTACACGTATGTAGTCTACTCCAACTGGCCCTAGTGTTTGGCAGAAGTGATCTAAGCCCCAATCACTACGTCTCGTCCAATTAAGGATCACCTGTGTCTATGTCGCACGCTGCAGGGTAGTAGCATGAAATATTGTTCTATTTTGTGCATGATTTGTGGTTAATAGACACCCCCTGAGCTGTGTAATAAGGGAAACATTTGAATCTTATTGCGAAATATCCATTCTCTCCGCTTGGTTATTACTTGCATGCTGCTGAGCGTGTAATTATGGTGGTGGTGGAGGGGGTTTCGCTGAAAAGTGCCCTTTGGCTTTGCTGTCTGACGGACAAAATATACAGAACATTTATAAAGAATTAAGGCGCATAAACTTCGGAAGTCATAAGAAAATATCGGGGATGCACATTATCATTCTGTGGATTCTCTGTGCCTACATTCAGCCTCTAACAATGTCGGCAGCCTAGAGAAGGTACATTTAGGAGACAGTAAAAATGCATATTGTCATGATGTGAAATGAATTGAGCCTGGAGGGTTGTGACAGATGCAGAATAGGACTGCCACATTCAATAACTCAGATGAGGATTTCACAAACAGCTGACATGATTTAACTCTTTGGAAGACAGCAGACCTCATTCTTCATCAACAGTCAGATTAATATTTGCACTCCAGGTTGTAATGGCTTTATAGATGCATTACACGGTGTTTCTTGTCAGGTATAAAAACCCTTTTTGGTGACTCACTATATTAATGTGATTCACATTACTTTTAATAGACCATTCATATGGTCTACCTACCCAAATCAGGGGGTCTATGTACTAAGCCTTGGATTGAGATAATGTGAACAGAGATAAAGTACCAGCCAATCAGCTCCTAACTGCCATGTCACAAGCTGTGTTTAAAATATGACAGTTAGGAGCTGGTTGGTTGAAACTTTATCTCCGTTCACTGTATCTCCATCAAAGGCTTAGTAAATAGATTTCTAAGGGGCCCTTTTATCAACGAGTTTTATCATACCCAATGAGTTTTAATACTGGTGCTCCAGCTCCTAACTGACATCTGTTTAAAAAATGACAGTTGGGAGCTGATTGGCTGGAGCACCATTTATCATACACAACAAGTTTTAAAACTCATTGATAAATGGGCCTATAAGTCTTTAAGTTTTGACTCCAGTCTATTATTAAAACGGCAAGGGTCCAATGTCCAGGAGAACCAGGTCATACACCATGGCAAGACTGAGCACAGTAACAAGACACAATGTAGTCATATTGCATCACAAGGTCTCTCCCAGGCAAAGATTTCAAAGCAGACTGGGGTTTCAAGATGTGTTGTTCAAGCTCTTTTGAAGAAGCACAAAGAAACGGGCAATGTTGAGGACCATAGACGCAGTGGTCAGCCAAGAAAACTTAGTGCATCAGACTAAAGACACATCATGCTTCACACTGAAATCGGAACATGTCCAGCAGTGTTGACCCATCAGTCCAGAGCACCTGATGTCATTTTTCTGCACCCCAGTTTCTATGTTTTCATGCATAGTTGAGTTGCTTGGCCTTGTATCCACATCGAAGGTATGGCCTTTGGCAATTCTTCCATGGAGACCACTTCTGGCAAGACTTCTCTGAACAGTGTACCTGGGTCCCACTGGTTTTTACCAGTTCTGAGCTGATGTGCTGTTCAAGCTCTTTTGAAGAAGCAGAAAGAAACGGGCAACATTGAGGACCATAGACGCAGTGGTCAGCCAAGAAAACTTAGTGCATCAGTCTAAAGACACATCATGCTTCACACTGAAATCGGAACATGTCCAGCAGTTTTGACCCATCAGTCCAGAGCACCTGATGCCATTTTTCTGCACCCCAGTTTCTATGTTTTCATGCATAGTTGAGTTGCTTGGCCTTGTATCCACATCGAAGGTATGGCCTTTGGCAATTCTTCCATGGAGACCACTTCTGGCCAGACTTCTCCGAACAGTGTACCTGGGTCCCACTCGTTTTTACCAGTTCTGAGCTGATGTGCTGTTCAAGCTCTTTTGAAGAAGCAGAAAGAAACGGGCAACATTGAGGACCATAGACTCAGTGGTCAGCCAAGAAAACTTAGTGCATCAGACTAAAGACACATCATGCTTACTTCCCACTGAAATCGGAACATGTCCAGCAGTGCCATCAGCTCACTTTGCATTTTGTTAATTGATAAAAATAAACTATTAACACTTCTATTTTTGAAAGCATTCTTTTCAGCATTTTTTTCACAGCTGCCTAAAACTTTTGCACAGTACTGTATATACATGTAAAGTGCATTAGGGATCTCCGGTGCCTTTAGGATACAAATCCAATCAAGAGACAATAATAATGTCCCAAAAGAAATCTGTTACTTGCCCAGCCAAATTGAAGAGAACAAACACATAGCTTAGCAGGTAAGCTCAATACATTCCACCGATAGTCCAATAGTGTCAATACGTTTCGTTCGGTGATTTGAACTTTCTCAAGATATGATTTGTGGAATGTATAGAACAAGTGGGAATACTAATGGTAAGTGGGGAGGTTATGTGGCACACTTCAGTACTGTGTGTGGGGGGGTGGATCTGCATATCATACACTTGCTCCAAGTGCCAGATATCCAATCTACACCTCGGCAATCTCTGGCCATCGAGGTGTGGGGGGGAACAAAGGGGCTATGCCTGTTTAATTTGTTCAGTTGCACGAAGCAAAATTAAATATCCTGCTGCATAGCGAGGAGACACGGGCTAGTGCACTATGTGACTTACCCTTTACGAAGATTGTACATGCATTTGCACTCACTGGGAAATATGGCTGCTGTTTGAAGCAGGCAGCATCGGTGGGGACTTAGCAAGACTTGCCCGGAAGCACCACCGTGGACTCTGCAGACAATTATGTAAGTCAGCATAAAGTGTGTCTAATAATATATTTTTTTAATTACATTATTGCAGGGGAAAAGTCTATTTAGTCTTTTAAATACAATACTTCGAGTTATACAGCCGTCAGTTACTAGATTTACAGTCAGGTGCATAAATATTGGGATATTGACAGAATTTTCATAATTTGGCCTCTATTCACCACCACAATGGCTTTGAAATGAAACAAACAAGATGTGCTTTAACTGCAGACTATCAGATTTAATTTGAGGTTAATTACATCCAAATCAGGTGAACGGTGTAGGAATTACAACGGTTTCTATATGTGCCTCCCACTTTTTAAAGGGCCAAAAGTAATGGGACAAACTAAACAATCCTAAATCAAACTTTCACTTTTTAATACTTTGTTGCAAATCCTTTGCAGGCAATTACAGCCTGAAGTCTGGAACGCATAGACATCACCAAACGCTGGGTTTCATCCCTGGTGATGCTCTGCCAGGCCTCTACTGCAAATATCTTCAGTTCCTGCTTGTTCTTGGGGCATTTTCCCTTCAGTTTTGTCTTCATCAAGTGAAATGCATGCTCAATTGGATTCAGGTCAGGGGATTGATTTGGCCATTGCATAACATTCCACTTTTTAGCCTTAACAAACTCTTTGGTTGCTTTTGCAGTATGCTTCGGGTCATTGTCCATCTGCACTGTGAAGCGCCGTCCAATGAGTTCTGAAGCATTTGACTGAATATGAGCATATAATATTGCCCGAAACACTTCAGAATTGATTCTGCTGCTTTTGTCAGCAGCCACATCATCAATAAATACAAGGGAACCAGTTCCATTGGCAGCCATACATGCCCACGCCATGACACTACCACCACCATGCTTCACTGATGAGGTGGTATGTTTTGGATCATGAGCAGTTCCTTTCCTTCTCCATACTCTTCTCTTCCCATCAGTCTGGTACAAGTTGATCTTTGTCTCATCTGTCCATAGGATGTTGTTGTCTTCTTGTTTTTGAGGCTCATCAATGGTTTACATCTTGTGGTGAGCCCTCTATATTCACTCTTGTGAAGTCTTCTCTTGATTGTTGACTTTGACACATATACACCTACCTCCTGGAGAGTGTTCTTGATTTGGCCAACTGTTGTGAAGGGGTTTTTCTTCACCAGGGAAATAATTCTTCTGACATCCACCACAGTTGTTTTCCATGGTCTTCCGGGTCTTTTGGTGTTGCTGAGCTCTCCGGTGCGTTCTTTCTTTTTAAGAATGTTCCAAACAGTTGATTTGGCCACACCTAATGTTTTTGCTATCTCTCTGATGGGTTTGTTTTGATTTTTCAGCCTAATGATGGCTTGCTTCACTGATAGTGACAGCTCTTGGATCTCATTTTGAGAGTCGACAGCAACTGATTCCAAATGCAAATGTCACACCTAGAATCAACTCCAGTCCTTTTACCTGCTTAATTGATAATGAAATAATGAGGGAATAGTCCACACCTGTCCATGAAATAGCTTTTGAGTTGATATGCACCTCACTATATATGAAATTGTTGAATAGATAATTGCATATAACAGGTGTCTAAGAATAATTGGATAGACTTGTTAACAGACTTCAGAACATTCTCTTTTGTAAATATGGGGCCTGATTCAGCATAGATCTCAATTGCAACTGAGGCCCTGATTCAGAGCCGGACGCTCTGAAAGAGCGCTCGCTCTGAATCTGGGCGTTTTGTTTTTTTTCTGTGCGGCCTCCTGGCTGCTTGCATAGCTGTGGGTGACCACCCACAGCTATTGCGAGCGGCCAGGATGATGGTCGCGATGGTCAAAACCATCGGACTTGCAACGTGACCCTTGTTGTAGGGTCTCATTCATCGCAAGCCCCAGAGAGCTTTCGGCTCTAACAGAGCTGGAAGCTCTCCACTGACATCACTCGTGATGTCAGTGGGGCCGCCCCCAAATGGCAAGCGTTCCCTCGGGAACGCCTCAGTTTGGGCAGCCACCCCCCGGCCCGCCCACCAAACGGGGCGAGCTGTCATTCAACATCGACAGCTCGCCCCCTTTGGTGCGAGACTCGGAGCGACGGATTGCCTGTCGCTAGCCGGATCTCGCGCATGCGCACGACGGAGCCAGCTCCGTCGTGCGCATGCGCTGTGGGCCACCATTGACCCAGTTGCGAGTGCTCAGCGCTTGTGACCGGGTCTGAATCAGGCCCTGAGTACGCACATCGGCCGTTGGTGCATACTGCACATGCGTATACACCTCAGTGTGCATGATGGGTTCCGGAATATATATAGACAGTAATTAGTCTAGAATAGACAATGTCTTGATAGACACCAGATGTTAGACAGTTAATAGTTAGACAAGGATAAAAGTTTGACAGGTACAAAAAAAAAGTCAGACACACTAAAGTTAGACATGTAAAAAGTGATCGACACGAAAATGGTCGACACATTTTTTTATTTATTTTTTAATTTAGGGTTAGGTTTAGTGTTAGGGTTAGGCACTTACCCCCATGGTTAGGGTTAGGCACTTACCCCCATGGTTAGGGTTAGGCACCAAGGGGAGGGTTAGGGTGAAGATTAGGGCTAAAAAAAAAAAATGTCGACCATTTTTGTATTGACCATTTTCATGTCGAACTTTTTACCCTGTTGACCTTTTGTACTTGTCGAACTTTTTACATGTCTAACTTTAGTGTGTCTGACTTTTGTCTGTGTCAAACTTTTATCCTTATCTATTAACTGTCTAACACAGTGGTCAGGGAACAGGGGTTAATTACCCCACATGGGGTAAAAATTAAAATTCTGGGGGTAATGGACGGACAGCCGGGCATTCATATGAATCATGCTATAATATAGAATGATTCATATGCATGCCTGACTGTGCCGCAGGGAAGCTCTAAGCCTTTATTACCAGCGGGCGCCCGGCTCCTTCCCTGCAGCACCACGTTAGCCGGAGGCTGGAGTTCTCTTCTGAACCCCAGCTTCCGGCCCTCTCCATGCGCACTATGGGAGAGTAGTCATGACGTCTCTCCCATAGTTCCGAGGAGCAGCCGGGCGAACAGGACGGCGGCGGATGCAGGAGCGGGGATTAAGGTGGTTTATTTTTGTACAAGCGGCACTACAGGGGCATTAAATGGGGCACTACTACAGGGGCATTATATGGGGGCATTATATGGGGTACTACTACAGGGGCATTATATGGGGGCTCTACTATATGATTTCCTTCCTTTCAAATCAAGGGGGTAACGTTGGCGTATCTAAATATATTTTGAGGTAAAAGGTAAAAAAGTTCCCTGACCCATGGTCTAACATCTGGTGTCTAACTATACATTGTCTAACTAATTACTGTCTATCTCTTATATCACACCCGCCCATGATAGCATTGCGATCACGTACGCACCTAGAAAGCTATCACAGAGTTTGAACGCCGTTGGAGAGAGATAAATTGGACGGAGATAAAGTACCAACCAATCAGCTCCTAACTGTCATTTTTCAAACACAGACTGTTAAGTGACAGGAGCTGATTGGTTGGTACTTTATCTTCATCCACTTTAACTCTCTCCAAGGCTTAGTACATAGACCCCCATGAGCTTTAGTCCCTGGCTAAGAAATGTGTAACACTAAAGGTGATGTCTCCTGAGGTGTCAGCTGTGGCCCAGGGGGCAAGGACAGATGTGAAGAACTATTATGAATTTTATTCAGCCGCTAATACACAATATAGATGAAATACACAAATTGATTAAATGCTTATTATATCATAGTAACAACAGCTGCCCCCATTTGGTCCCAAGACAAAAAATTACGTAAGTAATGTGCGTTATTGAAATTAATGCGGTAATCAGCTTATCTCATATCTGAATTCTTTGTAAACCCAGTTCCCATAGTGAAACCATTTCAAGTTGTCCAGTTGTCTTCTGAGAAATATTTTGAAAATGACACAAATGTAAGGATAGAAACACAGACAGAAGTCACTCGTGTGCAGTATAAAGAGAAAATCCTTCATAAAAAGGGTTAAGAACTTGAACATCTGTTAAGGCAGAAAAAAACAGCGCTGAATATACAATAGATATTAAAAATAGATTAATGCGCGACTTGAGAGTACAAAGATTACTTTAATAAAGCTTATGAACACAAGTACATATCTCTTGGGATATGGTTCAAGTAGCAATCATCATATGCATAGTATAATTCATGAAAATAAGCATCCTCGAAACAATGGAACTGGTCAAAAACAGGTCCCTTTAGGTGGCCAGTCTCTTATTGACCCCTCCGAGGAGATATATACCTAGAACAACAATTGGTATATGGATATTGGAAGTAAATCTGGAAATGTCCAGTATTGCAGTAAATGATATATGACCAGTAGGTAGAGATGGAAGGTCCAAAACAGTCTTATTAGCAAGAAGTCTTCGCAATTGTTGGTGGCTGTTGACATCTATTACTGGAACAAGGTTTGTAGTTCTGTACTGGTCCGGATAAGTAGATGGAATGTAATCCAATTTGCATCAGAATGCGATAGGTATGGTGGGCTTGACACGTTTCGCTGAGGTATTCACCATCAGCTTCCTCAGAAGTACGAAGCAAATGGAAGTCCATGAAATGTATGGGAGGCCTCCTACGCATTTCACTTAAGACAGGAGTGGGGCTCATTAAATACGTCCCAGGAGTGTGTGTTTCATTTGAATACACTATGGGCCTGATTCAGAGATGTACGCTGATGGTGCTGCTGCTGCTTCAAATTTGTATGCATCGGCTGTGCGAAAATATGCTCCCCGCACTGCAGATCTGCCTCCTATGGTTCCACTCAACCTGGCCACTAAAATCTAGTGCTGCTTAGTGGAAAATGAAAGTGACCCCACGCTCTTGGCCCCTGCCTCCTGAAGATTTCAGATTTTTTTTTTTTAGGGTTAGGCACTTACCGGAGGGTTAGAGTTAGGCATTTACCTGACGGTTAGCGTTAGGCACTCACCCCGATGGTTGGGGTTAGGCACCAGGATAGAGGGTTAGGGTTAGGCACTTACCGGAGGGTTAGGGATAGGCACTTACCCGACGGTTAGCGTTAGGCACTTACACTGATGGTTGAGGTTAGGCACCAGGACAGAGGGTTAGGCACTTACCCGACGGTTAGCGGTAGGCACTCACACTGATGGTTGAGGTTAGGCACCAGGATAGAGGGTTAGGCACTTACCGAAGGGTTAGAGTTGGGCACTTACCCGACGGTTAGCATTAGGCACTTACCCCGACGGTTGAGGAAAGGCACCAGGATGGAGGGTTAGGCACTAGAAGTGATGGTTAGGTTCAGGAACCTATCCCAACGGTTAACGTTAGGCACCAGGAGGGAGGGTTAGAGTGAGAATTGGAGTTAGAAAAAAAAAAATTACAACCATGTGTGTATCGACCATTTTTTGTGTCAACCTTTTTGACCATGTTGACCATGTGTACCTGTCGGCCTACTTCCATACCAACTTGGGATGAGTGGGTTTGGATTTACTCGGTTCTTATCGCTACTTTACCGCAAGTTCGGATTAGTTTGGATTTATTTTATTGACTATCTAAAACACGTGATAGCCGATAGCCAATAAATGCAGTTTTGAGAACCAAGTAAATCTGAACCCGCTCATCCCTAATGCCAACCATTATCTGGTAGCATATTTTCGCAGCAGACCTGTATGCGTACTCGCAGGCTCGATCGCAATAGCGATCTGTAGTGAATCAGGCCCAATGTTCATGCAAAGTACCCATAGAGGATCCAGCAAAGCTTCTCTGACTTCACTGGACCGAGTGGTGTTTTAAAAAATGATGGAGCCGGTGTGCAAGCTTTCTGTGTGGCCCCTTCCGCCGGAAAAAAATGTAGCCAGCGCACGCACAGAACATAGCAGTAACTCTTTCACTGTGCCTGCATCATTGCTATCATTCGCACGTGCATCAAATTTCCAGTGTTTTCTTCAGGAATATGGACTCAGCTGATTGGCCATAGATCTGGGGTGCAGAGTGTTTGGCGTCCACCCCCATTAACCAGTGTCCCTGTGCACTGCATACCCTGCACACATGATAATTATATGCCCTTGGTTGGTCCTCATTGATGGGTAAAGTTAACACTGTTTGGAAATTACATTAGCTTGCTGCGCAGAGCGGTCACATTGACTCTAGAGGTCTACGGAGATGACATTAAGCGGCACTAAACTATTTCACATCAAGGACATCTATGATTTCACCGTGTTATCCACTTGGTAATTTGTGTGAAACGGTGACACAAAGCCTTCCTTTGGCATCAGGGGTTATATATACAGTATATATTTAGAAGAAGAAAATACAGGTATTATTTAGAATGAATCATTTCTCCTTTTTCTCTATTCTATCTGAATGACAAAATACATATATTCCTAATGTGTATTGAGTTGGCCTATAGGAGGTTAAGGTTCCCATAGGATACGTTAACTCTCATTGGCGCAGTCAGAAGGGTCTCCGTAACCTTTCACAGTCCTTACTCCGGCCCTGTCCTGCAATGAAAGGTCAGTCTCATCACTGCTACATTAATAGACCCCCAATTACCTACACACTGCATTCACTGCACCAGTATAGCTCCATAATGTTATTGGAGATTGAGCTTTTACTAAAGAATGGGCATTCTTATTTAACCCCTGTTAGTGACAATGCGATTGTTCTGCGGGTTTGTGGTGTTCAGGAAGACGCAGGCCGTGCTGTGACCTATTCATGTCTTGCCCTTTGAAATTTCCATCGGCATAAAACCAATTCTCTGAATGCAGAATATCAGATTTCTCCAATTGGAAAATGTCAAACGCTGACACGATCACTGGCAGACTGTTTGCACGTGGTCACAGAGATCACATACAGCCATTTAATGATTGAAAAGGTCCTTTTACTCTCAGTGCTTCTGGCCTGCACGCATTAACTGTTCCGCTAATAGCATGGATATCAGCGCCAGTGTGAACCAGTCTCTGAATGCTGATGGCACTTTTACCATTGCTGAATGTAATGAGGAAAAAGAAAATCATCTGTGGTTACACTATAGAGCATACTTGTCTCACTTTCATTCCTGTATGAATAGAAGTGAGCGTGACTTGAATTTGCCATCTCCATCATCAGTTCGACAGGGCAATGCTGACATCACACCTCACCCACTTTTCCCATGCCTGCCTGCACTTGCAGGAAAATTGGCTGCTCTTTATTGCCCGCCAGGCACAGTTGCTGACTTTCTGGGGCTCCTCTCCAGGAGATTCCGGAGAGAAAACTGCGGGGATGTAATTGCGGCAGTTTGCAGTGGGGCAGGACCAAGGTGACGCAAAGCAGAGCCGTAACTAGATTTTTTGGTGCCCTGTGCCAAGAAGAGCATTGGTGTCCCCCCAGTCCTATTTTTCGAATAGGGACATATGACATACGCCTGAAAAAGGGGCATGGACTAATTGGGAAGGGCCATGTGTAATCGAATTTGTCCCTTACAATAAGGAAGGCGTACTGATCCCATTGTACCACTGTTATCTAGGTGACACTACCAAATACAGAGTGAATCCAATGGATGCTGTGATGAAGCACAATAATTATGCAGTATAGCTCACCAGCTCTAGATGTAGGAGTGCTAAAAAAGTTGCTCCTGCAGCAGGAATAGCTCCATGTGTAAGGTGTCTGACTGCCATGTGAGGTGATAGGTTCGAATCCTGGGTATGACAGTATGCTGAAATGTGTGTGTTAAATAAAATAGCTTCTGACTGAAGGTTTTGGAAGGCGGACAGATGGAGGGGGAGTTGGCCAGGGAGGAGATCAGGGCAGCTAGGAGATGCTGGATATAAAAAAAGAGGAAGCTACAAGTAAGAATGATTATAAACAGAAAATTGACAGGACCGAACACTAAATGCAGAAGAGGACAGGATGTAGGAGTTTCCCTGACATCTCAGGAGAGCAGGTAAGTATGCTGCCAGGTCTCCCCAGAATTTGTGAATCTCCATATTCCAAGAGAGTAGGTAATTATGCTAGAAATACTGGCCTCAAACTGATTATATAGAAATAATCAGTGAACACTAAATTGTTATGGCAGGCAGTGCTTAACGCTTCTTCTGGGTCAAGGTTGGCATGTCTACTCACTGTGCTGGATTCTAAATTGGCTGCTCAGGTAAGTCCTGTTCAAGTTCTTTGTATTGGTCATCATTGTACCAGTCATCTTTGGTGAGGATTGATGTCAGGTCTTTTGAGTTATGTAGTAATTTTGACATTTTGTTAATTTTTTTTTCTGTCAGAAATGTGCATTTCTGTCAGTGAAACAGTGATGTGCTGCTTTTCAGTGAGCAGTGTCTCTGTGAGAGATGTTATTGTTTACACTTGGGGAGCAATACAGCTGTGGAATTGTGATGAGGTTTTGATGTCAGTGAGAAGTAGATCAGGCGTTCAGTTACACTGGGAGGTGAGCGGTTGTTGGGAAGTAAATGCATGGTCATGTGATCTAGTGTGTCCAATCGTGTTGGTGGGATTTGAGTCATTATACCATACCATTATATATAAATATATATATATATATATATACTCACACTGCCTCCCCTTCCATAAAGCTAAAAAGACCATAAGTAATTTTTTTTTAAAATGTCCCTCCAATCAACACATGCACGCCATCCTGGTGCACAATATGCATCGCAGCCAGGGTCTGGTTGGCGGGACAAATGGATGAAGATGGGCCAGCGAAGGAGGTACTGTAAGAGAGACAGTGGGGGAAGAATAGTGAGAAATGGGCAGGAGAGAAGCAGATACAGACACTGACGGCAGGAAAGTGGGAGGAGGATTATTGGTAAATGGGTAAGGAGAGAGAGACGGATTAGCAAAACGACAGGAGGATAAATAAAACGAGAAATTGGATTGACAGATGGGGAAAACTATCAGATGGAGGAAAATAGACAGAGTGAGGAGGATAGATGGGAAGAGACAGAGCGGGAAGGAAGAGATGGAGTAAGAGGGGGAGAGATATGAGAAAAAGAGGGGTACAGACTGAAGGAAGAAGAGAAAGAAAAATCCAAGGTTCACTGGGGGCAACAGCTATATATATTACTGCGGATAAATGACCATGCATAATTGTTAGTGTTAAGTGTTTCTCCCTTACTAAAGGGAACAGCCATCCAGCTGAGTAAGCCACCGTGGACGCGGCCCCTGACCTTGCCGCTCCCGGAAAATGGGGGCGTAAACACTGACTGTCCCCGCCCCGCACTCCTAAATGCCTCTGGCTGTCAATCAGGCAGAGGCATAGCAGGGGCTGTGGGCCTGATGCAGACCCGCTCGCTAAGATGCAAACGCTCGCTGCTGCCAATGGTATGCAGTGTGTATGCATTGTGCGCATGTGAATACCTTAGTGAAAGTTCACAATGTATCTGCTCGCTGCACATAGACAGCCCAGCAGAGTGAGTGACAGGGGAAGCCGTTTGTAGGTGGTAACAGGGGCTGGTCATTAAAAACGGGGGAGTGGAGGTGAAAACGCAGGCGTGCCTGAGCATCTCAACGGCGTTTTAGAGGTGTGCATAATTATAAGACAGCATCATAGTATACGTCACCTGGCTTGTTTTTACACTGAAGTGCTCACAGTGCTTGCGGCAGGGTATAGTCAACCTCAAGCGCTGCGATAGCATACGATGTACCGATGGTTGCATACACTTCCTGGATGTGCACAAGTGGGCATCTTAAAACAGGGTGGTGGGTGTCTGCATACACTATGTGATCGCTCTCTAAGAAATACTGGGCGTGCTAATGCATTGCTGTGCCGTATCACTGCCAACGCAAGTTGCATACACCGTGCGAGCGGCTCTGAATCAGATCCTGTGTGCGATCATGCAGGACCTGTTCTGCCCATGCGAAGAACGTGTCCTGTGCACGTGGAGATATCCAGTAACCGGGGATCTGCATTCAGCGTTGCACTTACGTGCAATGCTAAATCAGGCACAGGGTGCATAGGATTCAGTATGATTTACTGCCGGCCGCATCCCAACAGAGGAGGAAATCCCAATCGTCCTTAGGGTAAGTATAACTAACCTAATTTCCCCCACTAACCCTAACCCCCCCTTCCCCGCCGCCTAAACCTAAGTCACCCCCAGGGGGGGTGCCTAACCCTAGCCCTTCCATCCCCTAGCCTAACCCTCCCCCCCGCGGCTGTCCGCGCCAGGCTTACGTTTGATCGGAAAGCCGGCTGTCGGGCTCCCGGCGTAGGTAAAATGACAGGCGTTGGGATTTCGACGTCTGTCATTTAACCCCTTGCCGGGATTAGACAGTCGGGAAGCTGACGGTCGGGATTCCGTCCGTGGACTTCCCGACTGCTTCCCAGTGCATAGTACCCAACTCCTAAATTAGCAGCAGCCTGCCTCCGCTGTACTACCTATAGTTCTGCCCTCCTGCATATTGACTTTGTCATGCTTCCAGCACTCACTCCAGTGTTATACACCTTTCAGACTAGCAGCTAATACCCGGGTTATTGCCAGGTTAACCAGTTGCTGCTAGGTGTAAAAGGGCCCAGGGTTGGATTACCGGGTTGAGTTACCCGGCAATCCAACCAGGGTGGCTTGCAGGGTTTAAAATGGGAACGACCCATGTAACCCTGCAGTGTAAACGGGTAACCTGGGTCGTCCCACCCGGGTCCCGTTTACAACATGGAGAGTTCCAGATTTTCCGTCGCTTGGAGATGTCATCTCTAAGCACCGGCATAGTTCATGTGCAGTGTAAATGGCGCTGACATGGGAATAACCTGAGACAGCGCCAAGGTCTGAAGGGGGAATGTCCCAGGTCTGGCCCGGCTTGGACCCTTGTTCCAAATACCAGGTCAGATTCAGGAATTTACAGTAAAAGGGGTATGACTCAGTCTGCTGCCTCCTCAGGATATCCACATACTGTATCTGTCTTTGCTCAGTATTCTGCAAATCATATATAATACTGGCTACAGTGACCTGCATGAGGAGAAGCATCAGGCCTTCAAGCTTCATACACTCTCCCACTAGTGCAGCCGACCCCAGGGGTCCCGATCCGAATCACCACAACATCATCCTCTCTTCATTAATTAACACCTTCAATAAACATTACCATAGCAACCCATTCGACCTAACGAACTCCTTTACAATCATTAACCATCTCATGCCAATCATAAATGAGCCCCCACATAATTCGGTAAATTATTTTCCAATACCTTATTGCCTCATTACCGTCCTCAGGGCCTGATTCAGAGCCGCTCGCAAAAAGCGAGCGCTCGCTTTGAATCAGGGCGGCCGCTTTTTTTTTTTTTTGTTGCAGCCTCCTGGCCGCTCGCATAGCTGTGGGTTACCACCCACAGCTTATGCGAGCGGCCAGGTGATGGTCGACATCGGGCTTGCGATGAGACCCTTGTGGTAGGTTCTCGTTGCCACAAGCCCCAGTGGACTTCCTGCTCTAATAGAGCAGAAAGTCCACCTACTGACATCACGAGTGATGTCAGTAGGGCCGCCCACAAACGGCAGGCGTTCCTGCAGGAACGCCTCCGTTTGCCCAGCCACCCCCCCCCTCCCCTCCTACAAAACGGGGCGAGCTGTCGATCAACATCGACAGCCGCCCCATATGTTGCGAGCACCGGTGTGCTTTTTGCGCTTGCTCCGGGGCTCCCGCACGTGCAGTGCGCACGCTGCACGTGCGCACTGGCCCGCAATCGACCCGCTTGCGAGCGCAATGCGCTTGCGAACGGGTCTGAATCAGGCCCTCAGTCTCATCATTAGAACCTCCTAATTTTCACTAATTGAGATCATTATCCCTTTAACCTCATAATAAAACCCAATCATCCTAACTAACCCTTTTATTGTTAACATTAACTTCCTTCAAGCTATGCGCCCCTGTCATTTTCGGCGCTGCTATCTATAAGATAGCAACGCCGATCGGCAGGGCATGTATGAACGGTCAGATCGCCTGACCGTTCCGCCCGCTGTCGCTATTGACAGCGACAGACTGGCGTTGCCCTATCCCCACAGCAGGGACAAGCTGTCCTTGCTGCGGTGGCTGCACGTGGGATCTCGCAATACATGGGAGATCCCACTCATGCTCATTGGAACTGGCCGGGACTGATACACATCGCTTCAGCACTAGGCTGATGCGCTGTGGTCTCTAGTGGGGATCGCCGGAGGGGGGAGTTAACGCTCCCCCTCTCCGGCCGATGAAATGTTCTTACATCTCATTGTTAGTGCTTCCTGCTTCGCCTTGGTGAATGTGCCGCTATAATACATCTCCCCCTTTAAATCCTACAGATAATTTGGTCCTTTCAGACCAAACTGAGGGCCTGATTCAGAGCTGGACGCTTTGACCAGAGCGCTCGCTCTGAATCAGGGCCCTCCTACCTAAAATTGGAGCAGCCATCCTGGCCGCTCGCATAGCTGTGGGTGACCACCCACAGCTTATGCGAGCGGCCAAAAAGATGGTCGCGATGGTCATGACCATCACGGCCATCGGGCTTGCGGCGAGACCCTGCGGTAGGGTCTCGATGCCGCAAGCCCAGGAGTGCTTTTGGCTCCACCCAGGAGCCGCCAGAAAGTATCGAGGCTCGGCTCAAATTGAATACGGCTCCATGTGCGCAATTGGCTAACCGCATTCATTTAGCCCCATAGGATCTAGACACTTAGGGCCGGGATTGATTACCAATGGCGGTCGCAGTGAGCATCTAGACGCAGAATGAATGACAGTCAGTGAACTGGTATGGTAAATAACAGGGGGAGGGGGTTGCTGGAAGAGCAAATGCATGCAAAGACCGTTTCGTGTGTGTATCTTTGCCAGCGACTGCGTCTGTGTACACAGTTGCATTGGGCCCGGCGGCTTACGTTCGACAGACATTCTGAGCAGCCAAAGAGTTGCTCAGATATTCGAGATGGTGTGACAGATGGCTTGTCTTTGCACACAAGCGGCGGATCCAAGGCGCCACCGGTGGGTGTCTCAGTACAAGTCCCGGTATTTGCATATTTTCGCAATACGGATATGTAATAGCAGCGGGAATAACGCCCGTTCCTGAGTCAGGCCCTTAATTCCAGTGCCACCTGGCTGTATCTTTCCTGTCCATGCGGCTATATATAGGTATCCACCAGCTAAGCCCTTGGGTAGAATAGACACAGTTCCAGTTACACTGATCGTACTGCATTCTCTCACGTTACCAATATTGAGGATCACAGCGGCCTTAGATGGGGAATAATGTTCAGAAATTACTCCTGCTCTGTGTACTGACAAAATGTTTTCCTATTAAACACCACAGGGCGACCTGAAGTATTCATCATGAAAGATTAAACCATTTCTTACTACAATCACCAGTTGTTGTGCCGACTTCTTTAGCTTCCGAGTCTAAATTATTAATGACGTCCTTGAGAAGTGCAAGAGAAAGAGAAAACCCTCATTGCTGCCTTCTATATTATTTACAGCTGTTTTCTCTGTTGGTGCTGAATACGGAAGTTAACAGGTTTTTATTGTCGGAAACAGAGCACATTTGCGCTGTGGAAACAGGTCTGTACAGTATCAGGGCATCTTTTTTTTTTTTTTATGGAGCGGCCTCCTGGCCTCTCACACAGAGCCGAAAGCTCTCCCACTGACATCACTTGTGATGTCAGTGGGGCCGGCCCCAGACGGTAGGCGTTCTCATGGGAACGCCTCCGTCTGGGCAGCCACCCCCCCGGCCCGCCCACCAAAGGGGGCGTGCTGTCACTCAACATCGGCAGCACGCCCCCTGTGGTGCGAGACCCGGAGAGACGGATTGCCCGTCGCTATCCGGGTCTCGCGCATGCGCGCGACGAAGCCTGCTCCATCGTGCGCATGCGCTCTGGGCCACCATCGACCCGGTTGCGAGCACTCAGTGCTTGCGACCGGGTCTGAATCTGTTCTCTATATTACAAGTTACATCATGTTATATTATTAGCTGAGTTCCTCCGGGACGTCCCCCATTTTCAAAGTCCTGATCACCGCCAAATGAATTCTCCAATCATTCCTGTCTGCAGGTATCTGCAAGAGGTCAGCACCCAATCAGATGAGAGACACATTGACCAATAGGAAGCTGTGGGTCACACGCGCTATCCAAAAAGCCTCTGGGGGGAAAACATCTAGAAGTAAAATATCCCTGTGGTGACTGATATAAGAGGTCCAAAGAAAGGACGATTGCCTTTAGCATACTGAACATGCACAGAAATAGTAATGAACCTTTTTTAGGCTGCAGAAGCAGTAGAGCGATGTTACTCGTTTGACATGAGGAGACAGAAATTCTCCACTTTTCCAGGAATATCATTTTTATTTAATGGCTGCCAGAATCCAGGCATGATATAATGAGCTGTAATGCATTACTATGCAGCCGCAGCGTGATAGTGCCACTGGGAAGGGAAGGTACAAAGTCATCTTATCTCAGCATTGCATCTTTGAAATAATGTCTAAGCGCTGATCCAAGCAGTAGGCAGGCACAGGAAACAAGTTGCTTAGTGCACTCGCAAATTTCATTCTTATTTGATATTTTTGTGACTCATCAATCTTTGTTCTAAGAACCTCTTATAGGGCCAGATTCTGAGTCGCACATTACTGAGGAACCTTTAGCGTCTCTTGCCGTTGTAGTTGCCCCTGTGACTATATGCTAATGCTGGGAGCAGCCCTACCACTGGTGTACAAGCTTGCGCATGAATGAGCAAGTAAAGAAATGCCCACTTTGAGTGTCTTTTAAACACTGTAATACCAATTGGTGCACCAACATGGTCCTGAGTCGCACATTACTGAGAACCCTTTAGCGCCTCTTGCCGTAGTAGTTGCGCCTGTGACTATATGCTAATGCTGGTATCAGCCCTTCCCCTGGTGTACAAGCTTGCGCATGAATGTGCAAGTACTGAGACACCCACTTTGAGCGTCTTTAAACACTGTAATACCGCTTGGTGCACCAACATGGTTCTGAGTCGCACATTACTGAGAACCCTTTAGCATCTCTTGCCGTAGTAGTTGCTCCTGTGTGTCACGGCTGCCGACACTTGAGACTCCTGGAGGGAGGGAGGCCTACTAGGCACAATAAACTGGGGTGGTCTTAGGAATGACCTTTCCATGAAACTCAGTAGCACAGGATAAAAGTAAAATAGAATTTATTCACATAAGAAATATAATCAGCAAGGTCTCAAATAAAGTCTCAAACAGCACAGAGGTTCACATATGCAATAATATGTATAGGAGAGAATCCCCAAATATATATAAGCAGTCTTTAGCATGTAAGAACTAACGTGGTAGGGAACCCCGAGTCCAGAATGAGGCAAACACCTCACGATGACATTAAGGACCTTTGCCAGAGTAGAACCCTGTAGTAATGGAGATTCGGAGCAGAGCGGACTCTGCAGAATAATATAGTTCCGGGACAGGGCCAAGACCTGCGGTGCAGAGAGAGATGAAGCAAGCTTGAGCCTTGTGGAGTAGTGAAGTCGGAGCAGGGTTAAGCCCTGTAAGACGATGAGATTCCAGAACAGGGTTGAGCCCTGCGGCGTGGCTAGAGTTCGGAGCAGGGTTGAGCCCCGTGACGCAGAGAAGATTGTGGCGGGGTTGAGCCCCATGACGCTGTCGAAACCGGATAATTGGGTAAGACAGAATCTGTTTGCAATCAGGAAAACCTGCACGACGCCATCTTGTGAATGGCAGCAAGACTCCATTTTAGAAAAGAAAGCTTACGCAAGCGCCATTTTGTCAAAAATACATAGTACACAAACCACAGTGCAAAGTTGCTAAAAGTAGCACGAACAGCTTTTTAACAATCTTCCCCAAACACATACCGACAGTGTTCAGAATACATAAAATAACTTTCCAACACATTAAAATCACCACAGACTTATATTTGAGCAACAGCAAAGCAGTGGTGTTTTCCCCGCATACATACATTTAAAAGCAATGGTCCCGTAATGCAAAAAGGATAATTATTACTTGGTTTAAACGCAATGTCAGTATATAAAGAAATGGCTTAGTAAATGACAATTGGACTGTGTTTGGAACCGTACTGATCTACTCTGTTTCCACAGCGTTCCGGTGACATCAATATGAAGATCAGAACATGCGGCTATGAAATATGAATGTTATAGAGAATAACTATTTGAAATGTTGTAAGCCATAGCAGCTTAGATTTGCATGTGGGGGATGCAAAGGGTGGTTGGAGACCTTTTGTATCCATTTGAAATTGTCCAATAAATGCCCTGTAACAGATTTCTAACCCTTACCAAAGGACAATGACATTGTGTAGGCTTGTTTACATTTTTGTCCAAAGGACTGGTTATTCCAGTCTAATCAATAGAGATAGCTAACTGAGACTAGAATCTAATTAGCAGTAGTTTCAGGTAACCAAAAGGATACTCCCTTTCTGATGACCTCACAGGTAAAAGGGGGTTGGAACATAGCATGCACATTCTGAGAACACACAGGCCAGCAGACACTTGCAGAAGGGATTTTTTGGAAGAGAGAGGTTCCCTCTCACACAAGACAACGGAAAATGGGTCTCAGTTCCCCTGGGACTTAGCTAAGTATAAATTGTGCAATATTTAGCCTATTTGGGTGTCTGTAGCTATTTTTGGTGTTAATCTGTTATTAGCTTAGCGTTGTTTGTGGTTTGTAGTTTGCTAAGGATATTCATGAGTCTGTGTTAGCATACAGTGGATGATATAATGTTATCTAATCTGTACTTTTCATCTACACTGTAGGGTACAATAGTCTGTTATCAGCATGCAGGAAAGGGATTGATTATGGAGTTTTTGTAATATTTGTAATGATTGATGCTGGTTGATTGAGATCCTCTGGTGAGCTGTGTTAGGGCCTTCCCATGTGCTTGAACAATATCTCTGCTTGGGAGAGATAGGCTTGGTATGTGTTGTATACTCATGAATGTAATCATAGGGTGGTATCAGTGTTATATTATGGAAGTTGAATTAATAACAGCTTTGAATGGTCATAAGTAATTGCCCTTTTCGTTCAAATAGGTATATTGTCTGCAGTTTATTAGAGATGGCTACCTCCATGTGGGGTGAACAAAGGAAATTATAATTCTACCCAGTTATGGTGTTGTATTGGTCAGATAGATATATTGTCTTTATTATAATTGTGATCATTGATGGATGTATGATTTACAGAGTTACAACTTAATGTGGGTTTTCTTCATAATGGAGTTTGTTTGTAGACCATGCGGTTTGGACAATAGGGCAGGAAGCATTCCCAACCTCCTCCCACACACACACACCATCACCAGCCATCTTGAACATGTGCTCTCAGCAGACATTGATATCTCTCTCATTGTATTTTGATGTGTCTCTCTTTCTCTCTCTCTCTCTCTCTGTCTCATATTGCTCATTGTATTTTGATCTTTAATAACCGTTTCATGTATATTAACTGTACCTTATGACCTAATGTTTGTACAATTTATTTGCGCTCATTATTAGATCATAGCGTTGTAACATCTGTACTTTTACCTGAATAATAATCTTTAGCGCGTTGGACCGCTATTCAACTGTCTCAGTATTTCATTAATGGTATAATCAAACACAGCGCTAATTAGCGACATCTTGTGGTTTTAGAAGGTATAGGCAGGTTTTGTCTTAGAGGTTCTAGGCAGGTGAATCTTAGAGGTTTATAGGCAGGAATGTATTAAAAGGTTTATTTTACGATTCAATTTTACAATTCAACAGATGGGGGCTCATAGGTTTATCACGTTATCTGATACACGGTAACACTCGGTCAGTTCTCTCTCAGCAAAAGGGTGGAGGCGCCTTTTGAGAGACGCATTAGTCTTTCATTACCACAGTGTTGCTGAGAGCGTACTGCCGGTTATTGTGTAGAGGAAGCGCTGATCAGAATCCAGGGACAAGAGAGGAAAAAAAGTTTTTTTTCTCTGTTGATAGAACCTTACGTTTAGAGGGGTGCCGCAGTATTGAGTATGCGGCTGAGACGCATTTTTGCGTACGCAGTTAAAAAAATCATTATACGGTTGTGTGGTAGTCGCATTAATGTGTATGCGGCTGGGCGCACAATAGCGTATACGCACTTCCGGTTCTGCTGCCACATGTTTGAACAAAGCCATTGAGGTTTACATTTTTTTTTCTATTACCAATATCTGGGTAACGTGTATTTTTCTGCGCAGAGAAAAAGTGTGTAACAGTGAGTATGTGTTGGACAGTTAAGGGTATCGTATGATCCTTAAGGGCTAGGTGCAAGGGTTAGCCTAGCCACTCGGTAAGCAGCTTTACCGTTCTAAACACAGTAGCAGGTGTACATGTTGTCTTTGTTGTATAGAGGTGCGTGAGAGTGGTCGACATATAAACTCTCATAGGTCTGGAAGTTACCTTACTAAAGCTTATCCGGGTGTGGAAGTTGCCTGTTTCAATTCTTATCTAGGTGTGGAAGTTGCCTTACTAAATCTTATCCAGGTGTGTGGGCGCCGCAGACTTAAATCGTTCACAGGTAAGTGAAAGTATCTTGAATGTCTTTCACCGGTTTAAATCTTTATTGAAAAGCGTAGGATTTTGTCTCAGAATGGGAGCCATGCAAACAGTAGAAAGGTTAGGCAATGATGTGCTGCTAATGGAGGCGCCGATCGGATCGGCCCGTCGTATCATGCATACTAAGTACGGTACTTATGCAATAAGGTATTGTGATATATGGTTTAATATGACGAGAATGAGTGTTAGACAGTTTCCCAGAATTGGTAGTTTTCATAAAAATGTGTTAGACAATGTCCAGGATCACATCAGTATGGTGCGATCCCGAGAGAAAAAGATTAAGTATTTTGTTTAAAACTGTGGCAGCATGAAGGGGATGCGTGGATTAACAATGTGCAAACGACACAAACTAGCGTTGTGAGCACATTACCAGAGAATAAACCCGCAGCGTTGAATTGCAATGCGTGCGAGCTGCGAAATAGCGCGCACGTGCGTCACGGTAGCATTGTGGAAGGTAGTACAGATGGTTCACACGCACCACCACCGTCATATGCGGATGGGGGTGTAGGTACAGTCAATGTGAAAACCCATAAAAATGTAACTAACCACTTATACCCTCTCTTAAGCTAAAAAAAAGAGAGATCCAGAGTGAGGTAGCTTAACTATTGTTTACTTTCTCCCTCCCATACCCCAACTGCCAGTGCCCTCTTGCTTCCATATAAGGGAGAGGTACACTGCACATAGACACGAACGCCTCAGGGTCCCAGGGACTAACCCAGTATTGTTTGCCAAAGCCTTATAGAACTGTTTAAAATCTTTTCAGCCCGTATGTTTAAATGATATTAAACTGTTGTGCTTTATCTCTCATATACAGGACGCAAGGCTGCCAAAGACATACGACAGCCATACCCGGCTAAGGTTAAATACTTGAAGTACTGCCCTACCCAGGGGTCAAGGAAACAATAGAACCGTAGACATTTATAACAGAATTTTTTTATTGCAGGAATTTTTGTATCAATCCAGTATCCTTAGAATTAGTGATGGAAGGGATACTCATTTCACAAGTAATATCTTTTACAACATGTGTAAGGTGATAGGTACTAGTATCAAGATCATCCCAGACCACCTGTCTGTCTCCCGTTGAGATACTGTTTGCCAGGTAGCCTCATGAGAAAATATTATGAGGTTACTGTGCAGGTTCTCATGACAATGTGTAAGAACAACAGGAATTGAAGTGTTATTTACTAACATGCCTGAAGCAAACTTTAATGATGTTAAACCTGGAGAAAAATTAATTTTATCTAATAATTTCTTGTGTTCAGATTGCCTGATTGATTGGGGGATAGAACCATATCCGACGTGTTAACAAAATTCTACATCCTCAAAGGGTGGCCGACTAAGATACCAGTGTCCATTCCACCAAATACAGGGAGGATTAATCTACCGGGGGAGATACAAGGAGGAGACGAGGCCGATAACGTGGACCTGTCGAACGCGAGCTTGTGCCGGGAAGATTAAAAGGTGACTGTGAGCTATCTGAGCTAAAGAAATTGCAGATCAGTGTTGCAGCAATGGACCAGTCCGCTGTGTTCATTTTTGTATTCTTTTTCAGAGTTTTCACCATCCTGAGTTGCTCGGGGATTCCTGGTTTCGGTGATGGGGGACTGATACAGACAATGGGAGCTGATGTCGGCATTGATGCAGAGGAGTTGAAAGGAGGAGAGATATGCCAATCAGGGGAGTGTCTGACTAATCATAGTACAGTAATAATTAATTGTATTATAACCCTGATTAAGAAAATACCCTATGCTAAGGTAACCTGAATTTGAGTGGTCATGCATAAATATAATGTTTATGTTGTTTTAAATCATCTTAGGTAATGCAGTCCCAACCCCTTCCAAGGCTCCCCTTATAGGATAGGTGCATCCCCACATCTTTCCCATGATCCCTTAAGGATCCGCGGTGTGCGTATAAGGGCAGTTTTATGTCCCTCCCGGAGGCGCATTATCTGAATGGTTCAAATGACCACACTGTGTCATACCATAATAACATTGAACGGTATATTCTCATGTATGGCTAAACAGATTCAGAATAGGTTGTGATAGCGCTTGATTGGCTATCAAAGGGTGGACTGTCGAAACCGGATAATTGGGTAAGACAGAATCTGTTTGCAATCAGGAAAACCTGCACGATGCCATCTTGTGCATGGCAGCAAGACTCCATTTTAGAAAAGAAAGCTTACACAAGCGCCATTTTGTCAAAAATACATAGTACACAAACCACAGTGCAAAGTTGCTAAAAGTAGCACGAACAGCTTTTTAACAATCTTCCCCAAACACATACCGACAGTGTTCAGAATACATAAATTACTTTCCAACACATTAAAATCACCACAGACTTATATTTGAGCAACAGCAAAGCAGTGGTGTTTTCCCCGCATACATACATTTAAAAGCAATGGTCCCGTAATGCAAAAAGGATAATTATTACTTGGTTTAAACGCAATGTCAGTATATAAAGAAATTAATGTTTTCTGTAACTATGGCTTAGTAAATGACAATTGGACTGTGTTTGGAACCGTACTGATCTACTCTGTTTCCACAGCGTTCCGGTGACATCAATATGAAGATCAGAACATGCGGCTATGAAATATGAATGTTAGAGAGAATAACTATTTGAAATGTTGTAAGCCATAGCAGCTTAGATTTGCATGTGGGGGATGCAAAGGGAGGTTGGAGACCTTTTGTATCCATTTGAAATTGTCCAATAAATGCCCTGTAACAGATTTCTAACCCTTACCAAAGGACAATGACATTGTGTAGGCTTGTTTACATTTTTGTCCAAAGGACTGGTTATTCCAGTCTAATCAATAGAGATAGCTAACTGAGACTAGAATCTAATTAGCAGTAGTTTCAGGTAACCAAAAGGATACTCCCTTTCTGATGACCTCACAGGTAAAAGGGGGTGGGAACATAGCATGCACATTCTCAGAACACACAGGCCAGCAGACACTTGCAGAAGGGATTTTTTGGAAGAGAGAGGTTCCCTCTCTCACAAGACAACGGAAAATGGGTCTCAGTTCCCCTGGGACATAGCTAAGAATAAATTGTGCAATATTTAGCCTATTTGGGTGTCTGTAGCTATTTTTGGTGTTAATCTGTTATTAGCTTAGCGTTGTTTGTGGTTTGTAGTTTGCTAAGGATATTCATGAGTCTGTGTTAGCATATAGTGGATGATATAATGTTATCTAATCTGTACTTTTCATCTACACTGTAGGGTACAATAGTCTGTTATCAGCATGCAGGAAAGGGATTGATTATGGAGTTTTTGTAATATTTGTAATGATTGATGCTGGTTGATTGAGATCCTCTGGTGAGCTGTGTTAGGGCCTTCCCATGTGCTTGAACAATATCTCTGCTTGGGAGAGATAGGCTTGGTATGTGTTGTATACTCATGAATGTAATCATAGGGTGGTATCAGTGTTATATTATGGAAGTTGAATTAATAACAGCTTTGAATGGTCATAAGTAATTGCCGTATGGGTCAGATAGGTATATTGTCTGCAGTTTATTAGAGATGGCTACCTCCATGTGGGGTGAACAAAGGAAATTATAATTCTACCCAGTTATGGTGTTGTATTGGTCAGATAGATATATTGTCTTTATTATAATTGTGATCATTGATGGATGTATGATTTACAGAGTTACAACTTAATGTGGGTTTTCTTCATAATGGAGTTTGTTTGTAGACCATGCGGTTTGGACAATAGGGCAGGAAGCATTCCCAACCCCCCCCCCCCCCCACACACACACACACACACCATCACCAGCCATCTTGAACATGTGCTCTCAGCAGACATTGATATCTCTCTCATTGTATTTTGATGTGTCTCTCTTTCTCTCTCTCTCTCTGTCGCTCTGTCTCATATTGCTCATTGTATTTTGATCTTTAATAACCGTTTCATGTATATTAACTGTACCTTATGACCTAATGTTTGTACAATTTATTTGCGCTCATTATTAGATCATAGCGTTGTAACATCTGTACTTTTACCTGAATAATAATCTTTAGCGCATTGGACCGCTATTCAACTGTCTCAGTATTTCATTAATGGTATAATCAAACACAGTGCTAATTAGCGACATCTTGTGATTTTAGAAGGTATAGGCAGGTTTGGTCTTAGAGGTTCTAGGCAGGTGAATCTTAGAGGTTTATAGGCAGGAATGTATTAAAAGGTTTATTTTACGATTCAATTTTACAATTCAACAACGCGGAGAAGATTGTAGCGGGGTTGAGCCCCCGTGACGCGGATAAGATTGTAGCGGGGTTGAGCCCCGTGATGCGGAGAAGATTGTAACAGGGTTGAGCCATGTAGTGTGGCCCCGTGATGCGGAGATGACACTGTAACAGTGCAGTTGACAACGGTAACAAGGATGAGTTCAATATCCACAGGAACGAAAAGACAACAGGTAAAGTGCAGCAAAATGATGAAAGCACAATGATGGAGCAAAAAGCAATACTTAGACAATAGGAATGCTGGGCTCTGTAGTGCAGCGGATAACTGGCATCAGAAGTTCATCTGGAATGTAACAAAGTCCACAGCAATCCACAGGCACAGCGGGGATCTGGCAGGAGTCCAAGAAAAGACCTGAAAGCAACATTGCACAGACACTGAGAGACAGTTAGTAACAGGCTTTATACTAGAGGTCTGTGATCCATAGGAAGTTTCAGAACATGTGACCCAAATGGAATCAGGTTTGAAATAATGAGCAATCTAGGAATCCCACAACCTGACGACACCTGGGAAACAGATGATCACTTTAACATTCTATCCCCTGAATGAGAAGCATGCCAGCAAGCAGGATAGCTCCTCCAACGACCGCAATGGAACTTTGGCAAAAGTAGTCTATCTTCATGTACTGACACTGTGACTATATGCTAATGCTGGTATCAGCCCTTCCCCTGGTGTACAAGCTTGCGCATGAATGTGCAAGTACTGAGACACCCACTTTGAGCGTCTTTAAACACTGTAATACCGCTTGGTGCACCAACATGGTTCTGAGTCACACATTACTGAGAACCCTTTAGCGCCTCTTGCCGTAGTAGTTGCGCCTGTGACTATATGCTAATGCTGGTATCAGCCCTACCCCTGGTGTACAAGCTTGCGCATGAATGTGCAAGTAAAGAGACGCCCACTTTGAGCATCTTTAAACACTGTAATACCACTTGGTGCACCAATATGGTTCCGAGTCGCACATTACTGAGAACCCTTTAACGCCTCTTGCCGTAGTAGTTGCGCCTGTGACTATATGCTAATGCTGGTATCAGCCCTTCCCCTGGTGTACAAACTTGCACATGAATATGCAAGTGCTGAGACGCCCACTTTGAGTGTCTTACTGTAATACTGCTTGGTGCACCACCAGTGGTCACAGCATCAAAACTTGCACCAGCCCTGTGGCAGCTGCAGATTCCCAATCTGAGTTTGGCCTCCAATGCGAGCAATTAAGCATCTGTGAATGAAGCCACTATCAGCGACATGACCGCGACAGCCCCATAACACGCCCATAAGACGCAGCATCTGCGTGCGTCCGAATAGTCACCACCCAGCACATTTCCAATACATTTCTGCTACCGTGCGTCTTAATGACAAGTGCGCCTCTGTGCATACACACCGCAGGATGGGTGCTCGCACAGGCATTAGCAAACTTCGCTCAGCTCCATGAACATCTGCATTGCGTTTAACTCAGAATCATACCTCTATAGTAGGTCTTTAGGTCTATCTAATCATATGTGGGTTAATGTACAATATAGTCACCTGGATGATCCAGCCTCTATTAACGCTGATATTTCTATAATCCCACCACAACCCCGAGAGTCTGTAAGCGAAATCTATTTCTGAGTATTATACTAGTTTTTGCAATATCTTGTTTCTTTATATAATGGAGGAGAGGGACTACGGAACAGCTCTCTGAAACCAGGCACTGCAGAAATATACAGGTGACAAATCCTGTGCTTATATACACGAAGTCCCTCTCGCAGAGTTTATATTCTTTTGCATTGGCAGGAACTGGCAGTCTAGGGAGTCCTCATAGTATTGAAATGAGCTGAAGCATTGCTTTTCCCTCACTCCCTAAGTGCAGAATATTGAACTGATGGCGTTGTAAGAGGCAGCCGCAGCAGCGGAATCAATGGCTTCTTCCTGGTACAATCCCATAAGCAGCGGGGATGTGATCTCTGGACGCTGGGGTGTGGGCTGCTGTTGCGCTAAATCCAGATCACTGATTAAATGTTCTGCTTACATTCGCTTGTTTTTCTCAGCACTTTGCCTGGAGGGAGGGAACGAAACACTTAACATTTAGTAAAAGGTCTTGAAACTTAAAGAGACTGAGGGCCTGATTCAGACCCGGACGCTATGCTGCGCTCGCTCGCATTGAGCGTTTTTTGCAATCTGCGCATGCGTATGAGTTGCAATGCGCGTGTGCGAACCAGTCATTGCGATGGAAAAGTGCTCACCCATAGCCCACAGTCGGGCCGCTATTTTGAGTGACAGATAGTGCCGTTTGTGGGTGGTAACAGGGGAAGGTGCTTGTAAACGGGGATGTGCGAACGCAGGCGTGCCCGACAGTCAGAACAGCGTTTAATGGGCGTGCATAATTAGCAAAGTAGCGTCATTACACACGTGACTGGGTTGTATTGTAGCCAGAACTGCTCGCAATGTTGTGGTAGGAAAAGGCTACCACAAGCACTGCGAGCAGCTCCGATGGCTCTCGATGTTCCCCATTAATCCTACAACTGCCGGAGATGACGTGTGTTGCGAGTGGCAAAGGGGAGTCTTTATACAGGTGCGAGCGCATACTGCGGCCCCTTTTAGCCAGCGAGCGGACGCAAATAGCGTCCGGGTCTGAATCAGGCCCTGAGTTACATAATACAGTACCACGGCTTCATTTTTCTTAGGTAATAGTTCTTAGTCAGTGACTAATCCACTCCAGGGGATGTGATCAGGACGATTTGACCCCCCCTCCTTCCCCGTAACACTTTCCTGTTTTCTACTACCGCTTTGTCAACGCTAGCAGCACAGCAGAGCGCCGGTGTGCAGTACATGAGGGCAGGGAGAGAGCACCTATCCTAGCGAGGCCTAACAGAGACACTTTTGCCCCTAATAGCAACAGCAAACTTTTACACTGCCATGTTCCGTCCTGCATGCGCACTGTGAGGGCCGGAGGAGGGGGAGGGGTCCAAATGCATCCTTCTTTATAATCTGCTTAACAATCTGCACCTTCCAATGGGAAGCAGCACAGCTCAGTGGGCTAAAGCCATCTGAAGATGGCATTAGTTCCCGCAGTCAAGCTCTGGAAACTGAAAGCTTGATAAATTGGATACTTTGGCAATGTCACTGTAGCATTACGTGCAGCACTCGGCTCCTGACACAGTGAGGAAGCCGGCACTGCAAAAAGACCCATCCCAGGGGGCTTTCATCATATCTCCTGAACCTACAGAGTGACTGAAACAGGAAGGGGTGGTGTCAGGCCACGAGGCCACGCCCCTACCCGTGAGGCCACACCTTTTTTGTCTGCCCCTACCCGCACTGGGTGTCACTAGAGGCAGGAACGCCACTGCTGATAACAGATTAATAAATGGCTCCGATCCTTGGAAACGCAAAAAACATGCATAAACTAATGTCTGCGGCCCCCTATATGGTGATGATTGTGATGATTTAATCTGCATTCAGAGTGGGGGGGAGTGGGCAAAAGAACATTAGTTTTGCCACTGTGGGGGGAATCTATGCACCAAAGGAGTTTGCTGCCACTGGGGGGGAGGGGCTTATTCAATAGACTAATGGACACAGGGTGGGGAGCTAATGCCTCTGAGGGATCAATTGACACTGGGGGTGGGGGATAATATTACTGTGGGGACATATTGGCATGGGTGGTGCCAGGCATTCTTGGGGTATATATATATATATATATATATATATTTATATATATTTATATATCATTAAAATATTTATATGTTTTTGAATAAATTAAATTTTTTAGAAACCGTAAAAAATAAATAAATAAATTGTCAGCCAAGTGGTTAAGGGGTCTATTTACTAAGCAGTGTTAGGAGACAGAGTGAAAAGTGATAAGGTGCCAGCCAATCAGCTCCCAACTGTCATCTCACAGGCTGTGTTTGAAAAATGACAGTTGGGAGCTGATTGGCTGGCACCTTATCACTTTTCACTCTGTCTCCTAACACTGCTTAGTAAATAGACCCCTAAATGCCCAATTACCCAGGTCTGAAATGCATATCATAATATGATGTGTGGGTAAGAAGGCGTTAATGGAGCTATATTAATTAGTATACAAAGAAGCATATTCTTTCCAAGTATCTAACCAAATCATTCCGGTCGTTATATATTTACTAAATGCCACCACCATGTTATAGTGGACTTGTAAATTACAGTAACCCACATTAACCTCTAAGCACGAATATTTAGTTCTAATAAACGTTTGGCAGAATTTCAGCTACGATGTAATACAAACGCAGTGGGTGGGAGATCTAGCATGAGGTAATGGAGTTAATAGACTCTGACTGTGACATGTGGAGGAGGGTAATTGTCAGGCAGAGTAGAATTCAGGTCACAAAATAATGTAGTTGTTATAGACTAATTTATAGGGCTCCTAAACATTGTACTTTCTATCATTTATTTAAAGGTTACTTAAGTAGTGCATGTGTTTTCATGTATAATTCAGATGCTGCAAAAGCATTCCTGTAAATATTATTTATATACGGTATAAATAATGAAAGGTATTTTACTTTTCAATTCTGAGGTACCAATATATTGTACAGTATGTGTGGATCGCACAATTAAGGCAGTCAAAACCTACAGATTAGTCCGAAGTTAACTTCAAAAAAGGTAGAAGGTGCCCTCACAAAGTGGAGGCAGCCATTTTGTGTGCTGAACCAATATTCATGACTCATGTGAATGCACAGCGTCATGTCACTAGGTATTGGACACCTGAGGAATACATTGAATGAGTGGCCTACATTTTAATGTATAATGGCACAGCCCACAAAATGGCTGCATGGGGAACTACAGCCTCCAACTCTAAAAAAAGAATGAACTTTTTTTTTTGTGGAACGCACACCCTGACATGCAGTACGTGCAATATCAGGAGTTTCCCCTTTGGTAGTGTGTAATGATGACACAGTGAACTGGCCAAGCTTTATTGCGGGAAATCTTTGCATGCTGGGAAGAGGAAAGTTTGGGCAGGAAGGTTAGGTTTAGGGGTTAGGCACTAGGGCAGTGTTGGCTAACCTTGACACTCCAGCTGTTATGGAACTACATAACCCAGCATGCACTGCTACAGTTTTGCTATTAGGGCATGCTAAAACTGTGGCAGGGCATGCTGGGATATATAGTTCCATAACAGCTGGAGTGTCAAGGTTAGCCAACACTGCACTAGGGGGAAGGTTAGGGTGCGGGGAGGGAGAGGTTAAAACCAGTTAAAACTGGCGTTTTCGGAATTTGGCCGCATTTACCATATGTACCAAACTCTGGAATGCGATACATATGATACTCGGTGGGCAGCGCCATCTTCAGATAGCGTTGTCCAATAGAAGCCTATGGGCTTCTATGTGCGTTCTGCACTGAGAGGGAGCGGATCCAATCGGATCAATGCACAGAGGGACTTCTGGGTCATAAACGCGGAAGTCCCTTTATCGCAAAGGACAGCTCTTATTGGACGACCTGTCTTTTGTGCATTTCTAGGTACATACCGGCGTTCGCAGTGGCAATATGATGCTTAGTACATCCTGCTCTTAGTCTTGTGTCCGTATGCTGAATGGGTCACACCCTTAATTCCCTACACTAAGGGGCTTAATTATTAAACAATTGTGTGGGAAAACCCCCAAAACAGACCTTTTTGAGAGATACCCACAAAATATCCCCTGGATGTATTACAAGGGTTCTGCAGCACATAGATATCTTTCCCTGTTTCCAGTTGTATTAGCAGCCCCCATAGGTTCTATAGGGCTTTTATATTGTGAGATTTATTAAGATTAAGTTGGTGGTAGCTGTTATTGCCTATGGGCTACATATTGCATAATTTACCGGGAGAGAAATCCCCGGTAATATCCACTTGTGCTTGCACTGCCTGATGTCTGCACAAAACAAAGTAAGCCACCCAAAGTCCCACACAGGAGCCCGGGTTGGATATAACAGGACGATATGAACGATATCGATCATATCGTTATAGTTCATATCGTCTTGTTTTTGGGCCCTTCCAACCCCCAAACGATGGTCGAAGCGCGGGCACGGATGCTCGATATCGACCATCGCTCGTGCATGTAGGCCAACATGGTCGATATCGTCCAGGTTAGCCTGGTTACTATAGGAATCAACGATCGCGGGTCGTTATAGTCGTTGGTGCATGTGCTGGATGTTCGATATCGAACATCCAGCACATGCAGGACGATCAGACAACGATATCTGATCACTGTCTGATCGCTCCGTGTGTACGGAGCTTCTCACTTACTCAATTTTACCACCTACAATCCCCCAAGCTATAGCTACAGTAGGTATCATATGAGATGGAATACAGTAGCTGTCTGTAATATTAGTATTCATAACTGCCTGAATGTGGGTGTGGGAGAGAACATGAGGACAGAAATGATGAAAGATCTGTGTGCTGCTGCTGCTGAGGATACTGACAGGGAAAATTCATGTTTTATTCCCTTAGTTTAATACTTATTGTTCATTCTCTATTCTGACAATCTCACTCACAAACTCCTATCCCCATCACTGTATTGCTGGCGTGTCACCTTCATACAGAGTCCCTGAAATTCTCACTGATTATAGGAGGAGGGACACCCCTTCTCATCGCTCCTTTCCTGTTATCTGTCCGCCCACTGAGCCTATGGAAGGTGCCGCATCAATCAGCATCACTGTGAGCCACTGATTTCTCCATGTGTGAGGGCTTTTTATAGGATGTCGCCATTGAAAACTGGGCTGTACCATTGATAGAAGTGGGCATGGGGGAGATCCGCTGTACAGGGAAAAAAGTATTAATGACAATAAAATGGGGTACAGGCAAGGTGCAATCGTCTTAGACGAATGGTACAGTCTAACATCGGTTGCAGTACGCACTTATCACACTTAAATCTATCGTGCTGCCATGGACATTGAATGGAAGAGGTGGGGTTATTGCTGAGCTACCTAGTGAGCCTACCGTCCTGTGGTGATCGCCAGTGGATGCCTCATGCCCTTCTAGTATGTAAGCTTTCATGGGCAGGGCCCTCTAGCCTATGTCTCATGTCTGTCCACTCTCTGTTCTCCTAGTTTTGTTCCGGTTATGTCTCGTGCAGAATTGTTTCTGTATGCTATGTGATTTGTTCTGCTACTTATATCCATGTATTTATTATTATCTGTGTCTGTGTATGCTCAGTGTTCTCATTAACTGTCTTTATAAGCATGATTTCTTTCTTTAGTTCAATCTATCTTTTCATGTTTGCCATTAGATACAGAGGGGTGATATTCCCTTTATCAAGCTGCAAACTATTAGTGCAAGGTTGAGAAAAACATCTTTTGTTTCATAAATTATATTAGGATCATGTCCAGCGATAACGTCATGTTCATGGTGTAGTGTCCTATGTCTGTATAGTGTGTAATATAATATTATGGTCATGTACAGTGGTCAGGTCATGTTGGGGGTGTAGTGTCCTATGTATGTATACGGTGTAATAGATGTGTATTATGGTCATGTACAGTGGTCAGATCATGTTGGGGATGTAGTGTCCTATGTCTGTATACAGTGTAATAGATGTGTATTATGGTCATGTACAGTGGTCAGATCATGTTGGGGGTGTAGTGTCCTATGTCTGTATAGTGTGTAATAGATGTGTATTATGGTCATGTACAGTGGTCAGGTCATGTTGGGGGTGTAGTGTCCTATGTATGTATACGGTGTAATAGATGTGTATTATGGTCATGTACAGTGGTCAGATCATGTTGGGGATGTAGTGTCCTATGTCTGTATAGTGTGTAATATAATTGTATTATGGTCATGTACAGTGGTCAGGTCATGTTGGGGATGTAGTGTCCTATGTCTGTATACAGTGTAATAGATGTGTATTATGATCATGTACAGTGGTCAGGTCATGTTGGGGGTGTAGTGTCCTATGTCTGTATACAGTGTAATAGATGTGTATTATGGTCATGTACAGTGGTCAGATCATGTTGGGGGTGTAGTGTCCTATGTCTGTATAGTGTGTAATATAATTGTATTATGGTCATGTACAGTGGTCAGGTCATGTTGGGTGTGTAGTGTCCTATGTCTGTATATAGTGTAATAGATGTGTATTATGGTCATCTACAGTGGTCAGGTCATGTTGGGGGTGTAGTGTCCTATGTCTGTATATAGTGTAATAGATGTGTATTATGGTCATCTACAGTGGTCAGGTCATGTTGGGGGTGTAGTGTTGTATGTCTGTATACAGTGTAATAGATGTGTATTATGGTCATGTACAGTGGTCAGGTCATGTTGGGGGTGTAGTGTCCTATGTCTGTATACAGTGTAATAGATGTGTATTATGATCATGTACAGTGGTCAGGACATGTTGGAGGTGTAGTGTCCTATGTCTGCATACAGTGTAATAGATGTGTATTATGATCATGTACAGTGGTCAGGTCATGTTGGGGGTGTAGTGTCCTATGTCTGTATACAGTGTAATAGATGTGTATTATGATCATGTACAGTGGTCAGGTCATGTTGGGGGTGTAGTGTCCTATGTCTGTATACAGTGTAATAGATGTATTATGATCATTTACAGTGGTCAGGACATGTTGGGAGTGTAGTGTCCTATGTCTGTATACAGTGTAATAGATGTGTATTATGATCATGTACAGTGGTCAGGACATGTTGGAGGTGTAGTGTCCTATGTCTGCATACAGTGTAATAGATGTGTATTATGATCATGTACAGTGGTCAGGTCCTGTTGGGGGTGTAGTGTCCTATGTCTGTATACAGTGTAATAGATGTGTATTATGATCATGTACAGTGGTCAGGTCATGTTGGGGGTGTAGTGTCCTATGTCTGTATAGTGTGTAATAGATGTATTATGGTCATGTACAGTGGTCAGGTCATGTTGGGGACGTAGTCAGGGCCGCCATCAGGGGGGGACTGCCGGGCCTGTAGTCCCGGGCCCGGAGAGAGAGGGGGCCCGGATGCCAGCATTAATGGATGGTCATTATTATAGACTGCAGCCAGGGAGAAGACACAGGCAGAATTCCAATTAAGTCGCCAGACGCGAGTCAATTAGAGCTCGCGGAACGGCAGCCAATCAGCAGTGGCCGCTCCTGATTGGCTGAGTGCCACCGACCGACGCTTTCTAGCTGGGTGCCTGTGCATAACTGCACTGCTGCGGCCCTGCAACCTGGGCCCCGCTCTCTCTGGACCAGCTGAGGTAAGTACATATGTCCTCCTAATGCAGCCTTTCACTGCACGTCCACTCCCCCCACCCCCAAGTCCAGACAGCCTCCCATTCCCTGTGCCTCTCCCCTACTCCTAACAACCCTCCCTCCCCTCCCTGTGCCTCCCCCTACTCCAGCCTTTGCCTTACCTTACCCCCCCCCACCAATAAGGTGCAGCCTTCCCTGCCCTATACTCTCCCCCAGGGGGGCCCTGCCTATTTTATTAGTACCGGGCCCCACAATTTCTGGTGGCAGCCCTGGGCGTAGTGTTCTATGTCTGTATACAGTGTAATAGATGTGTATTATGATCATGTACAGTGGTCAGGTCATGTTGGGGGTGTAGTGTCCTATGTCTGTATATAGTGTAATAGATGTGTATTATGGTCATGTACAGTGGTCAGGTCATGTTGGGGGTGTAGTGTCCTATGTCTGTATACAGTGTAATATAATTGTATTATGGTCATGTACAGTGGTCAGGTCATGTTGGGGTGTAGTGTCCTATGTCTGTATATAGTGTAATAGATGTGTATTATGGTCATGTACAGTGGTCAGGTCATGTTGGGGGTGTAGTGTCCTATGTCTGTATACAGTGTAATAGATGTGTATTATGGTCATGTACAGTGGTCAGGTCATGTTGGGGTGTAGTGTCGTATGTCTGTATATAGTGTAATAGATGTGTATTATGGTCATGTACAGTGGTCAGGTCATGTTGGGGGTGTAGTGTCCTATGTGTGTAAAGACTAGTAGAAGTGTATTATGTTCATGTACAGTGGTCAGGTCATGTTGGGAGAGTAGTGTCCTATGTCTGTATACAGTGTAATAGATGTGTATTATGGTCATGTACAGTGGTCAGGTCATATTGGGGGTGTAGTGTCCTATGTCTGTATATAGTGTAAAGATGTGTATTATGATCATGTACAGTGGTCAGGTCATGTTGGGGGTGTAGTGTCCTATGTCTGTATACAGTGTAATAGATGTGTATTATGGTCATGTACAGTGGTCAGGTCATGTTGGGGGTGTAGTGTCCTATGTCTGTAAAGACTAGTAGAAGTGTATTATGATCATGTACCGTGGTCAGGTCATGTTGGGAGAGTAGTGTCCTATGTCTGTATAGTGTGTAATATAATTGTATTATGAATGATCATATAGTACAGTCGTCAGGTAATGTTGGGGGTGTAGTGTCCTGTGTCTGTATAGAGTGTAATAGATGGGTATTACGGTCATATACAGTGGTCAGGTCATGTTGGGGGTGTAGTGTCCTATGTCTGTATAGTGTGTAGTAGATGGGTATTACGGTCATATACAGTGGTCAGGTCATGTTGGGGGTGTAGTGTCCAATGTCTGTATACAGTGTAATAGATGTATATTATGGTCATGTACAGTGGTCAGGTCATGTTGGGGGTGTAGTGTTCTATATCTGTATAGTGTGTAGTAGATGGGTATTACGGTCATATACAGTGGTCAGGTCATGTTGGGGGTGTAGTGTCCTATGTCTGTATAGTGTGTAGTAGATGGGTATTACGGTCATATACAGTGGTCAGGTCATGTTGGGGGTGTAGTGTCCTATGTCTGTATACAGTGTAATAGATGTATATTATGGTCATGTACAGTGGTCAGGTCATGTTGGGGGTGTAGTGTCCTATGTCTGTATACAGTGTAATATAATTGTATTATGGTCATGTACAGTGGTCAGGTCATATTGGGGGTGTAGTGTCCTATGTCTGTATATAGTGTAATAGATGTGTATTATGATCATGTACAGTGGTCAGGTCATGTTGGGGGTGTAGTGTCCTATGTCTGTATACAGTGTAATAGATGTGTATTATGGTCATGTACAGTGGTCAGGTCATGTTGGGGGTGTAGTGTCCTATGTCTGTATACACTCAGTGTAATAGATGTGTATTATGATCATGTTGGGGGTGTAGTGTCCTATGTCTGTATACAGTGTAATAGATGTGTATTATGGTCATGTACAGTGGTCAGGTCATGTTGGGGGTGTAGTGTCCTATGTCTGTATACAGTGTAATAGATGTATATTATGGTCATGTACAGTGGGCAGGTCATGTTGGGGGTGTAGTGTCCTATGTCTGTATACAGTGTAATAGATGTATATTATGGTCATGTACAGTGGTCAGGTCATGTTGGGGGTGTAGTGTCCCATGTCTGTATACAGTGTAATATAATTGTATTATGGTCATGTACAGTGGTCAGGTCATGTTGGGGGTGTAGTGTCCTATGTCTGTATATAGTGTAATAGATGTGTATTATGATCATGTACAGTGGTCAGGTCATGTTGGGGGTGTAGTGTCCTATGTCTGTATAGAGTGTAATAGATGTGTATTATGATCATGTACAATGGTCAGGTCATTTTGGGGGTGTAGTGTCCTATGTCTGTATAGAGTGTAATAGAATTGTATTATGATTATATACAGTGGTCAGGACATGTTGGAGGTGTAGTGTCCTATGTCTGTATAGTGTGTAATAGATGTGTATTATGATCATGTACATTGGTCAGGTCGTCATCCCATCTTGTTACACTCTCGTGTGCTCGTAGTCCGCGTATGAGCTCTGCTCTGTTATATTCCTATAATCTGCTTTTGTTGTATCTTCCAGAGTCCTTAATCTGTGTCTGGGACCTGTGCAACAAACAGTGGTCATCTCTGGTCAGTTCTGTGCCTGCGGCCACTCTGCCTGTGTGGCTACTCCATCAAGCGGCTTCCGTGCAGTTCTAGTCACCTCGACCCTCCAGGCCACACCTTGCCATCAAGGCCGTACCTCGACCCTCAAGGTCGCATTCTGCTACCGAAGCCGCACCTTGCTGCTGAAGTCGCACCTCGGCCCTCAAGGCCACACCTCGGCTCTCAAGGCTGCAATTTGACCATCAAGGTTGTGTTATGTTTCGGCCCTCCAAGATGTATCTCGACCCGCAAGTTCGCAGCTTGCTGCCGAAGCTGCACCTCGGCCCTCAATGCCGCAATTCGCTCCACGCGGTCGTGCTACGTCTCGACCCCCAATGAAGCACCTCCACCCCCCAAGGTTGCACCTTGCCGTCAAAGCCGTACCTCGACCCTCAAGGTTGCATCCTTCTGGCAAAGCCGCATATCCGCTCTCAATGTCACAGCTTGCTGCCGAAGCCAAACCTCGGCCCTCAAGGCCACGCCTTGACCTGCAAGGCCGCAATTTGACCCTCAAGGTTGTGCTATGTTTCGGCCCTCCAGGATGCACCTCGACCCTCAAGGTCACACCTTGCTGCCGAAGCCGCACCTCGTCCCTCAAGGCCGCTGCCTGACTCACAAGGTCGCACCTTGCTGCCAAAGTACCTCAGCCCTCAAGGCCATATCTCGACCCTCAAGACCACAATTCAACCCACAAGGTCATGCTACATCTCAACCCTCAAGGATGTACCTCAACCCTCAAGGTCGCATCTTGCTGTCGAAGCCGCACCTCGGCCCTCAAGGCCATACCTCAGCCCTCAAGGCTGCAATTTGACCCTCAAGGTTGTGCTGCTTCTCGACCCTCAAGGATGCACCTCAACCCACAAGGTCGCACCTTGCCATCAAGGCCGTACCTCTACCCTCAAGGTTGCATCCTTTTGCCAAAGCTGCATATTCGCTCTCAATGTCACAGCTTGCTGCCGAAGCCAAACCTCAGCCCTCAAGGCCACACCTTGACCCGCAAGGCCGCAATTTGACCCTTATGGTTGTGCTATGTTTCGGCCCTCCAGGACGCACCTCGACCCTCAAGGTTGCACCTTGCTGCTGAAGCTGCACCTCGGCCCTCAAGGCCGCACTATGACCCTCAAGGTTGCACCTTGCTGCCGAAGCAGCACCTCAGCCCTCAAGGCCATATCTCGACCCTCAAGACCACAATTCGACCCACAAGGTCATGCTACATCTCAACCCTCAAGGATGTACCTCAACCCTCAAGGTCGCACCTTGCTGTCGAAGCCGCATTTTGGCCCTCAAGGCCACACCTCGGCCCTCACGGCCACAATTTGACCCTCAAGGTTGTGCTATGTCTCGGCCCACCAGGACGCACCTCGACCCTCAAGGCCGTATCTCAGCCCTTAAGGTTGCACCTTGCTGCTGAAGGCGCACCTTGGCCCTCAAGGCCACACCTCGCCCTCAAGGCTGCAATTTGACCCACAAGGTCATGCTACATCTCAACCCTCAAGGATGCACCTCGGCCCTCAAGGTCACACCTTGCTGTCGAAGCTGCACCTCGACCCTCAAGGCCGCACCTTGTTGTCGAAGCTGCACCTCGACCCTCAAGGTCACTCCTTGCTGTCGAATCTGCACCTTGACCCTCAAGGCCGCACCTTGGACCTCAAGGCCACACCTTGGCCTTCAAGGCCACAATTTAACCCACAAGGTTGTGCTACATCTCGACCCTCAAGCCGCACTTCGACCATCAAGGCCACATCTCGGTCCTCAAGGCTACAACTCGGCCCTCAAGGCCAGACCTCGGCTCTCAAAGCCGCCGCACCTCAGCTCTTCTAGCCACTCCTTGTCCATCTGAGCACATCAAGACCATCTAGGCCAAATCCACTGGCAGAACCATCACCAGCCACATAACATCGAGTGGCCTTCAGGATCGCCGTGTAAGCCACTACTACCTCTAGTCAAAAACCAGACAGCCACCTAGGTACCGGTGAGCACATCAAGCTAAGGCACAGGTTCAGGTTCTACAGTATATAGACAATAGATTAATAGATCTCAGTGGTGAAATGCAGGCAGGTTGAGATTTATCACCTTAGTACACAGATACTCAAACTTGGTCCTTAGGACCCCAAGTTAAATAGTGAACTCCACCTGTGGATCTTTTAAAATGTATCAATGAGTAATGACTTCACCTGTACACCTGCTGGGTGACCTGGAAAATGTGACCTGTTTGGAGTCCTGAGGACCGAGTTTGAGAACCACTGCTCTAAGGGAATAGTCGGTAGCTGTTGTTTGTCAGAAGACCTTGCCAGTGTGGTTCTAGGGGTCTTACACTGTGATTCCTAGGTGACTGTAATATGATCCATTCAGGTCATGTTGGTGGTGTTGTTTCCTATGTCATAAAGGGTCCTTAACCTATCCTCAGCCACAGTGATTGCATCCCAGTTATTATTCATCACATCCAGAAATACAGCTGCCCAACTTAAAGCATACTGTATATGGAAATTGTTTTACAATGTTGTAAATTGTTTATCGGAACCCTAAAGTTCACCTACTGTAGTTACTAGTTGTTGGGGTCTGAGTAGCAGAGACAGCAAAGTTGTCCAGTATATTAAGCATGTATATTACATAGAATGCTTGCAGTAATTATAAGTATGGGAACATTGGTCCAGTTTGCAGGAAAGAAGCTGCCTGGAGCTTGGGCTATCTAATTGGAATTGCCCACAGCTATGGCTTTATGTGCTGCAGATATATACGAGATCTCCTCGTATAAGTTAGTGTACCAGTCCCCCAAGTATGAAATGTAAAGTGTAATGTACAAGGGGCCTGATTCAGATCCGTTCGCTATCTGCGTACGCTCGCTCCCTGTGTATGCAAATTTGTCAAAGTGACGCCACGGGAAGCGATCGCTCGCCAAGGCATAAGCATGTCTTAACGAACGGCCACTTTGTGTGAGCGTACGCCCAATCGCACAGGCAGAGCCACCCACCAGCACCACGTCATCTCCAGGAAGTGTATTAAACCATTGGTACATCGAGCACCATCGGATCCAAACGCAGTGCTTGCGGTTGCTTTACCCTACTGCAAGCATTGCGAGGAAATCAGTGTAAAAAAAAGGCAAGTGACGTGTACTATTTAGCTGCCTGTTAATTATGCATGCTTCTAAAACGGCGTTGAAACACTCAGGTATGCCCCGTTATTAGTGTTCTGCCCCTGTTACCACCCACAAACAGCCTCTCTTGTCACTCATGACCCTGGGCTACCTTTGCTGGGCGAGCGAGAAGGATGCAATCGCAGTGTGTAGTTTGCGCACGCGCAGAACAAAGAATGCACATGCACGTACGCAGAACATCGGCCCGCTTCCGAACGCACAGCGCGTGCGCGTCTGAATCAGGCCCAAAATGTGCTCTCTCTGTATCAGGAAATTATTAATCTAATACTTGAATGGAGGTGAGAGATTTAGAAGTGAAGCTCCATTTATGCAGAGCTAAAACTGTCTCTCGTTTATGTTCGTTGACCTTGTTCTGTCACATTCCTATAGGGAAGGCTGCACATATTGCTCTGTATTTTCACATGGATCAGTCCGCAGGGAACCATCCCTCCTCAGGCTTCCATCGATATACCTCAAGGCAATAGAAATCAGGCTGGGAAAGGCTTTTATGCAGGGCCCAGTGAATAGCTGAACTACTATCTAAACCAACATGCTAAATGCAATGCATTATTTGGGGTAGTGGCAAATGGACCCATATTTTATATACTGCATTTCTTTGGAACAAACGGGCAGAAGACACTACGGGAATAGATAGTAATACTAAACCATGCTGATTTACCACTAATTGCTATTGTCCTTTGAAAAACATTAGTCAAAGACACCGATCATCAACACGGCTTTTTTAACACGACACTTAGTAAATCTACCCCATTATCTATTGTGCATACGGGATGACCATCAACCTTTGATAGTTAATAAGCTTCAATAATCTGAAACAAATGTTTTTTTTTTACCATCGATGGATGTTCACTGATGAGCGTGGGAGTCAAATGGATGGCCGCTATCTGCGTATGTGCAATTTGGTTCCATCAATGGTTTCCTCCAATGGTTAAACGCCATCAGCCATTGATGGTTAGTGTAGCAGATGTGCTGTAGATGTGCATCTGTCTATCTATAGCTGGGGTGGGGAACATTTTTTCTGCCAAGGGCCATTTGGACATTTATAACATCAGTCGGGGGCAATACCGGCTGTTGAGCCGGTAAATCGACTGTGTTGACACAGCGTGTACCCAGCTTAAGGGACACACACACACACAGGATGACGGGTGCAACACCCCCTAAATCACTAACAGCCCATTATAAAATATGCTAACAGGCAACTCCGGTATGTCCCACAAACTGTACAGTAATAGTGTGTACTGACTTATAGGAGCAGCCTACTTCCTACCATCGAACGCACGCATGCAGAGATCACTCACCCCCTGTCACCCTCTCACCTCATCTTACTGCTGTCCCTGCTGCTCCGCCTTCCGCTGCTAAGGGTGTCGGTGTGCCCCGATTGGAGACCACTTTGTCCACTACCTCCCCGATCTAGCCGGCCAGACTGTGACAACAGCCCTGGCCTGGGAACCCTGCAACCTCAAAGGCTGTAAGTGACTGCCTTGTGGTACGAAAGTGTGGCAACAAATCCACATGAAACTATCACCATGGCCCCTGCCCGGACCACCCCGGAGGTTCCTATGCCTGCCGCTGAGGGGGACGCCTGCTGCGTTGTCACTGCTACCGCTGAAGAAGACGCCCGCTGAGGGATGGGGGGGAGCCACAGCCGGCCGGGCCTGATGACATGATCTTGCGGGCCGTATACGGCCCGCGGGCCGGAGGTTCCCCATACTTGATCTAGAGCATCTGAAAACCTGTCTCTGGCTATGTGACATTTGGAACTTGATAAATTGGTCTAGGTCGCAGTCCCCATTGAGAATTATAGGGACTGTGGTATTATGCATTTGTTTGTCTAACGCAGGAAATATCTCTGCTATCCCCAGCGTTAGTTTTTGTTACAAAATATGCCCTAACATGTACGGTATAAACACCATTTCCGCTTGGTCTAAGGCTTGATAAAAAGGGCCTCTTAGTAACTGGTGCTATTGTTCAGAGTTACTGTACATCTTCATACTTTAATATTATACTTTTGCAAATCAACACTCACCACATGGTCAGAGAGTGCAACAGCCGGAAAATATAAATATGTGTCTGCATCCAAGGCTGACGTACATCCTCTCCAATCCCCGGTACACATCATATTCATCATGGCCAAAAATGACAATAAGCTTTGGACCTCATCATGAGGCACGCATTGTTCTCAGCCTGAAAAAAGTGGAAAATAAGAGTGAGCGACAGTATACTGTATGGACAGTAAGATCACATGAAATCTAAATTCAATTTACTGTACAAAGGACATGTTGTACTTGAAAACTAATTGTACTGTATCAATCACATGTTTGTTTTCAATGTCTGGTTCAGGACACTGTACTCATCAGACTAAACGATTATTATGGTTTAAAGTAGGGGTGTGCACCGGCCACTTCTCGTGTTTTGTGTTTTGGTTTTGGATCTGGATCTTTCTTCGTGTTTTGGATCTGGATTGGTTTTGCAAACACCACCTTTCCGTGTTTGGGTTCTGGGTTTTGTGTTTTGGATCTGTATTTTTTTGGAAAAAAGCATAAAAACAGTTAAAATTACAGAATTTGTGGGTTTTTCTGTTCCTATGCTATTATTAACCTCAATAACATTATTCTCCACTCATTTCCAGTCTATTCTGAACACCTCACAATATTGGTTCTAGGCCAAAAGGTTGCACCGAGGTAGCTGGATGACTATGCTAAGCGACACGAGTGGGCGGCACAAACACGTGGCCCATCTAGGAGTGACACTGCAGTGGCAGACAGGATGGCAGTTTGAAAAACTAGGCCCCAAACAGTACATAATGCAAAGAAAAAAAAGAGGTGCAAGATGGAATTGTCCTTGGGCCCTCCCACTTACCCTTATGTTGTATAAACAGGACATGCACGCTTTAACAAACCAATCATTTCAGCGCCAGGGTCTGCCACACAACTGTGGCTGAAATGATTGGTTCATTTGGGACTCACAAAACAAGCTGGCAATTAATCTGTCCCTGCACAAACTGGCTCTACGGAGGCAAGATGTCGTCCTCATCCTCCTCATCCTCACCCTCTTCAGTGTTGTGCACAACCTCATCCTCACAGAGTATTAGTTCGTCCCCGCTGGAATCCACCACCACAGGTCCCTCTGTACGTTCTGGAGGCTGGTCTCCCTGTAAGAGTTGATAACTCATTTTGATGAACATCATCTTCTCCACATTTTGTGGAAGCAACCTCCTACGCCTTTCGCTGACAAGGTTCCCGGCTGCACTAAACACTCTTTCGGAGTACACACTGGAGGGGGGCAACTCAGGTAAAATAGAGCCAGTTTGTACAGGGGCATCCAAATGACCTCTTTTTCCTGCCTGTACAGGTTGGATGCTGTCACCAATGTAATCCTCCACCATTCTGTCAATGGTGACAGTATCATATGCAGTGACAGTAGACATGTCAGAAATTGTTGCCAGGTCCTTCAGTCCGGACAAGATGTCCAAACTTGGTCCTGTCTGCCCTGCATCACCGCCAGTGGGTTTCTTAGGATACCTAAGTTGTTTCCTGGCAGCCCCAGTTGCGGGAGAAAATGAAGAAGGAGCTGTTGACGTGTCACGTTCCGCTTCAGCTGACAGTGTTTTCACCAGCAGGTCTTTGCACCTCTGCAGGCTTGTGTCGGCCGGAAAGAGAGACACCACGTAGGCTTTAAACCTAGGATCGAGCACGGTGGCCAAAATGTAGTGGTCTTATTTCAACAGATTGACCACCCTTGAATCCTGGCAAAGCGAATGAAACAGACGAGCCAGCCGGCCCTTGACTTATGACACAGGCGCAAACACAGAAAAATATTTGTTTTATTTTTTTTGGAGCGCACTTTGGGGGTTACACCATCGTTCAACAGATGAGCCAGCTGACCCTTGACTTATGACACAGGCGCATGCTTGGGGCTACTTTGTTGATGCACGTGCAGCTACAGCGCACACAAACAGAAAAATATTTTTTTTTTGCCACTTGGTGGGAGCACCCCTGATGGACAGAGCACCCTCTGGACAACACTACAGCACCCCTTTAGGAACACAGCCCAGCCAGCCCCTATGGACTTGGAGTGGACACAGCCCCTATGGACAACAGCATGCAACACAGCCCAGCCAGCCCCTATGGACTTTGGAGTGGACACAGCCCCCATGGACGACAACAGCAGCACAACTCCCACCCTCCCTCTTCACTGTCCACAGCCAGGGTGAAAAATGGCGCCGACGCGGAGACCTTTTATATAATCCAAAACCTGCGCGAATCCAACAGCGGGATGTTGATGTTTTGCCTTGATTTCAGATCCGAGTCAGGTTGGAAAACTCGAACCTGACTCGGATCCGGCTCGGATCAGGGGGGCTCGGGGGGGTTCGGATTTCAGAAATCCGAAACCCGCTCATCCCTAGTTTAAAGTCTATGTTATATGAGCACAGACTGGGAATGGGACAGATATCGTATTGATTATGGCTTCATGATGGGTCATAGAGGGACCCATGCTTTGGGCCGCAACAACTAGTTATTCCTCTGATTACTTATATTGTTACAATATAATGATTATGTACATGAGGAATCATCACATCTACAATAAATATTGGTGGGGAAAAGGAGTATAATTGTTACATTGAGAACCACTGCCTGAGGAAGAGGCCAGGTGCAGTGAAACGCGTCACAGTGAGAAATTTATTTTGATGCTTCATTTTTATGCCTCCTGTTAACTTCTGTACCTGTGTTTTTAAATGATTTCCATTTAAAAAATAAAAAATAATAAAAAAAATTCTATACCAGTGAAAACAATTTTGTCTTTTTTTTTTTTTTTTTTTTCCGTTTGTCCATGACAATAGTTGGGTGTAATGATGCTAATAAACAGTATTTGATAAAATCATTTAAGAATTGATTTATACATTTCGGGTTATTCCTTATTTGCTAATTGCAGCCGTTATTTTGGGTAAGAGGATTTGGGCCAAGTATTGACACTACTGTACCTTTAACAGTCCACATTGCTTGGCGAACCTACATTGAACTTGTTTTGCATAGTTGAAATATTACAAAACAATTCTCTCTCTCTCCCTCTCTCTCTCTCCCTCCCTCCTGTTTTCAGCTCTACATTGAGAAGTGCCAAAATTGTCATCAGTACACTACAAAGAGGGAGATGCCTATAATTACTGTAAAGTGTGAGAGTCAGAGACACATGCACCTAGGAAACAGAAGAAGCCCGGGCATGTTACTTGACCTGCAATTATTAGCTTCAGAAATGCTGAGTGAAAGTAGAAAACAAACTTTCTTTAGCTAATCAACAATGACGCTTTTTTCTATGCCTCTTACAGACAAAGCCCTCAGGGCCAAAGGTTAAAACCAGTGGCTGCATTGAAATTAACTTGGGCAATTTTGACAAATTAAGTGTATGTAGGAAGCCGATGGGTGAGGTCACAGTCTACTAATACTGTACATAAACCAGGAATACTTATTACAGCGTTTACACACTCATGACTGGAGATCACTGTGCTGTAGCTGCAGAAATGGGAGACTGGTGATAGGTACACTAATCAGTGTGATGGATGGATAGGTTGTAATACAAGAGAATGCCAACTAGTGGAATGTTATTACATCGTACTCGCTGATTTTTATTGACTCCTCTCCAGGAGAAGCCTGGACGGGAGTTGCCGCTGGACATTCAATTGTGTCATATTAGCCCGGTCCTTTCCCCACGGGTCCACAATTCCTGGCATTACACTCCCCATTCTAGCCACTTCACTAGGACTACCCGAAAAATTGTAAGTAGAGATGTGCGCTGACCCTGTTGTTAACGACATTGAGCCGGGGATACAATAGACGATATCGCTCATGGAGTGAATCATCTAATGTGTACGCACCTTTAAAGAAAAAGGCTACGTCTCTCAAAGTGACTCATTTGTGCCACGCGTTTCGCGTCGTATGTCATATACATGCTAGGTGTATGAGGACACATCTGTATAAGTCAGAGCTTTCTTCTGTACAGCAGTGGGGGGAGGGGTACACAGACAGCCATCTGCAGGTTACTCTGATGATGCTATAGTTTACATTACATTACATGAATGGGTGGATTGTGAGAAACCAACTAGTGGAATGGCATTTTCATTCTTTGGTGCCTATGTGGAATATGCTTTCACCGTTTACTTTTAGCAGTTGTGAATTATTATCAAATGAAAGGATCACAGCCTGAAATATGGCAGGAATCTTCTGCGCAAATAGAAAAACGGCCATGACGGTCAGGCCCGCCAAGAGCCGCACTGGGCCCGGGTAAAAGGGGGAGTGACCTAATTGCGGGAGGTGTGGCCATGTCCCCTTTAGGTAAAAAACAAGTTTTGCTGCATGCTAATGAGGGGGGCACAGTAAGCCCCCTCAGCCCGGCACACAACCAGTGGGGGGGCGCATTCAGCTTGATCACTCTCCCCACAGGCATAGGAGACTGCTATGGCTGCTTCTTAGCAGCAGCGAGCAGTCTCCCAGTGTAGCCCAGCGCACAGCAGCATGTGCTGGGCTGCTGTGATGTAAGAGGGGGGGAGCAGTACCGGACCCGGGCCCCCGCCAGGCCCCTCCAGCAAGCCCGGGCCCTGTTAATGAGTACCCGCTCCCCCCCCTCTTGGCGCCTCTAATGACAGTATCGAGTTACTTTGCTTGGTTTATTGAAAAAAAAAGTGCTACTGCCATAAAAATCATTGATACAGAGCTGCATTCAATCCGCATACATTACCGATGTTTACGTAGTTGAGCAATGTTTTTTCAACTGTGCATGCACTACACAGGGAAGTACCCACATTTGCATAAAGCTGCAGACGGGTGACCGCCAATAGATGCTGCTGCGCAGAGCCGGTTTATGGGGGGGGAACAGGGTGGGCCCCCCTGAACATTAATTAAAACTGCTGTGCTCAGGGCGGCATCTCTGGGCTGCCTGTGCAGTAACAGGAGAGGGAGGGGTGTATTCAGATGAGGGGGCGGGGCTAAACACACATTGTACAGTCCTCTGCCTGCTGGCATCATGAGAAATAGGAGGGCGGAGCTGATACAGACCCACCCACTCTCAACCCCTGGCCTGCAGCAAGGTAAGAGAAAGTCTAACCAAAATGTGTTCTTTGTGCCCCAGCAGCAACCATCATGACACAGGCGCAGACTTAAAATATCAGCCGCTTGTGTCCGACATTGATCCTGCCCACTTCTTAATGAGTCCCACTATTTTTCTCTCTATGCTCTTCATTTTAGACTATTTTTTCTCTTGTTTTAAGTGTACTGAACACCAATATGAGGAATCTATATGGCAATATTGGGACTGTGTTGCATGCATAGAGCCGTATTCAATACAGCACGGACTTTTCGCTCCACATCGGAGATTTTCCTGGGATAAAGTATCGGGCGCGTGCCCGCTTTATCCCCGTATTCAATTTAAAATCAGCGAAAACGGGACCCAGCGAATTGGGAGCTACGAAAAAAACGGTAATTTTCGGGAATTAATCATAGGACCCCCCCAAAGATGTCCAGACATGGGGGATAACTATGGCTACCCCTGTTTTTGCCTGCAAAAGAAAGTCAGGGTTTTAAATATACAAAGATTAATAAAACTTGCGCTCCACTACACAGAGTGCTGCCGTGACCGCGAGGATGGTCATCAACACCCTCAATAAACCAAACAAAAAGTACCAAGGTACAAACAACTTGCAGTCAATTGCGCTCCTCCGGGATACATATTGCTTCACTATATTGTGAATATACCCTCTCTTTGAGGAAAAATACCTATTCGTTTGAAGAAGCGCTTGATTTAAAGAGGTTAAGAAGTTATTTGAAGAGGACTGTGATATATTTTTAAGGATAAAGGCTCCTGGAATTTTCCTGTACCTTGGGAATCCCTGTATCCCGGAGGAGCGCAATTGACTGCAAGTTCTTTGTACCTTGGTACTTTTTGTGGGGTTTTAAATAGTCGTAGCAGGTGTTTTTTCCCCGACATTGAAGAAGTGTTGCAGAAGAGCACTGATTTTTTTTTCTCGTTTTTTCAAGTGGTCCCATCAAATTTGGGGTACATGAAATTGGGTACTAGCATATTTTTAAGTCCCTAAAGTAATTTTTTTCAAATTCTGCAAAAATGCACCTGCCGCTAATAGCCTATTCTAGAAAACACCTGCCGCATATTTGCAGAACACCCCTGAATATTTCCCTATTTTTAAACACTGTTTGCACTTTTTTTTTCACCCCAAATTTTTTATTCATTTTTTTGGGGTGTCCCTATTTTATTTTTTAAACTTTTTTTGACACAGTTTATTTTAAATGACATTCCCAGGGGTGCAGGCTATTTTTATTAAGCCTGCACCCCTAAACCCCAATTCTGCACTTTTTTTCGCCATGTAAAACATGGTGAAAACTTATCCCCGTTTTTTTTCAAAGACTTTTCGAACCTGCGAAAAGTCTTTGAAATTGAATACGGGGATAATTGAAGCATGCGAAAATGACATCATCAGTGATAATTTATCACCGATTTTGACTTTTCGCAGCCTAATTGAATACCCCGCATAGTGTACATGGGACAGCATGGGCAGCAGTGACATTACTCTGGGACAGAAGTGATATTTGCTATGATATGTGAACATACAGTGCATCCGGAAAGTATTCACAGCGCTTCACTTTTTTTACATTTTGTTATGTTTCAGCCTTATTCCAAAATGGAATAAATTAATTTTTGTCCTCAAAATTCTACACACAATACCCCATAATGACAACGTGTAAAAAGTTTTTTTGAGATTTTTGCACATTTCATTAAAAAAAAACTAAGAAATCACATGTACATAAGTATTCACAGCCTTTGCCATGAAGCTCAAAATTGAGCTCAGGTGCATCCTGTTTTCACTGATCATCCTTGTGATGTTCCTACAGCTTTATTGGAGTCTACCTGTGGTAAATTCAGTTGTTTGGGCTTTCTGGTACCTCCACTTTCAATGCAGGAAGTACCAGACGCATATCCCGCAGGTCAGTGCAGCGTTCTTTAGCTTCCATGGGATATGGGAGCAGAGGACCCACCAGAGTGCCCCTGTTAATACTACGACACCGAGCTCGTGACGTTGCTAAATTGAACTCTGGAGGACTGGCAATATGTGGCGTGGTTTGATGAGTCATGGTTCCAGTTATTAACAAGGCACCTTGCAGGCTGGTTCACGTGGCATGGGTTGTGTCCACTGGTCCGCCTGAACACATCATTGACAGGTAACCGATACATTGCATTGCTTGATGACCATTTGCAGCTCTTCTTGTACCCCCACAACGATGGAATATTCCATCGGTCCCAATTGGTTCCAGGAGCATTCTGGAGAGCTCTGACGAATGTTGTGGCACCACGTTCCCCGACATGAACCCAATTGAGCCTTTATGGGACATGGAGGGGAAGTAGATTTGCACCCAAGATCCTGCACCTACAAATATAAGGGAGCTGTGGGAAGCTATCCAGATGGCATGGGTCACCATCTTACCGGAGATCGTCCATTGAGTTGCTGCACTTCGCCGGGCTAGAGGGGGTCCTACACGATATTAGGCATCTATCCCATGACGTTTGGCACTTCAGTGTATAGTGGTACATACAGTATATCTAACACAGAAAGGTAGTTATAGACAGAGACAAAAGGGAGGTGTGCGGTAACCCGGAAGCTGCCTTAGTGAGTAATTAATACATATTAAATGGTCATTAGGAATCTCCCTCTAAGTCTTAGTTCCTCTATTTCAGGATACATCTTTCAGCAAACACATCAACAAACTTAGCAGAGGAAATGATTCCGATCATTAACACCCAGCCATCTCCAGATGAAGCTATGCTGCTACCTGGTGTTTACCTTGTGTGCACAAATGATATGATGTTTTATTTTTAATGGGTTCCAAATTGCATCTGATCCACAGCAGAAATTCCCCGTCGTTTATTTCTAAATCATCAGTGGTAGAACTCATTTCTGACTTCCTCTTCTCTAATGGGCCCCAGGGGTATAGGATGACCCCTGATCCTCTCTCTTTCATGTGATTCTAGTGGGCGGCTGGAAGGATTCGGAAGCCCAGACATATGCCATAGCGGGAAATGCTATTTCTTTGTAGATTTGACAATGTGTAAATCTACGTCAAAGGTAATGTTTACACTTCAGTGGACACCCGGATTAATAAAACATAGATTTCCATAAATAAAACATTCCAGGGTGACGTGTTCTATCCTGCCTAAGTGTAAATTACCTTGGTGCAATATACCGTACTACACAGAATGGTCACTTGTATCTCATGCAGGGGCGTATCTATAATGGGTGCAGGGTGTGCGGGGAACACTGGCCCCTGGGTCCAAGGGGGCCCCGCACCGCACACCCTGCACCCATAATATTACTTACCTCTCCAGAGTCCCACGTCGGTGCGGGGATCCGGAGCTGTAAAACGACTGGAAAATGGACGCGGCGGCCATTTTCCTGGTGACCTGTGCATTCTTTATAAACTCTGGGCACACTCTAGTGCCCAGAGTCTATAACTCCGGCGCTGGCCGCGCACAGCTCAGTGCCCTGCCGGCCGCCGGGCGGAGAGGGGGCCCATGTCGGAGACTGCACACGGGCCCCCTCCTCTCTAGAAACGCCCCTGATCTCATGCATTGCTCTTTAATAAGCATTCTTTAATAAATAGTAAAGCTTCTTACTTTTAGACTAGTGCAATATATTTACCTCTCTTTAGTGGCCATTTATGTACTAATTTGAGGATGCAAATCCTATTTGTCTGAAGCATACATTTGAACACATGCCATTCTGCTTTTTAATTTACTGTATGCTTGGGCAGTCGTGCCCTCAAACACTGAGGCATCAGTTCAGTGACACCTAACAGCCCCTCCTCTGCTGAAGGAGTGCTGGGCTTTCCCCCAGCCTGACGTTAAATGGGAGGTGTTCCATATGGGCACGCCCCCAATTAGCATCATTTAGGGGGCGTGACCTAAAGCTCCGCGCAGGGTAATTGGGCGTCGGAGACCCTCTCTGCATAGGGCGCGGCTCCTCCTCGAGCCTGCAGCCTGCATAAAGACAATAGCTACAAGGCCTGTGATGGGTACTGTATTCAGTCCTCTTATTCAGTGCCTGAAAAACACCTGCAACATACAGTGGAGAATACATACAGAATGTGACCTCGCTTAACTATCCTTCTGGACGGATAAAATATTCGTAAGACAAATAATTCAAGTGATGAAGTGTCATGAGCAATTTTTCTATAGAACTCTGGGTCTCATTCAGACCCGCTCGCGAGCGCAGGACGCTTGCAAGTGGGTCAATGTTACCCCAATGTGCATGCACACGACGGAGGGAGCTCCGTCCGTGCGCATGCGCGAGACCCAGACAGCGACAGCCAAGCTGTCGCTCCGGCTCTCGCACCAAAGGGGGCATGCTGTCGATGGTGACTGACAGCACACCCCCTTTGGTGGGCGTGCTGGTGGCGTGGCTGCCAGATGGAGGCGTTCCCATGGAAGATAGATAGAGCCAAAATCACTCCAAGGCTTGCGGCCACGGGACCCTACCACAGGGTCTCGTCGCAAGCCCGATGGTCGTGATGGTCTTGACCATCGCTTATGCGAGCATCCATGATGATGGTCTTGACCATCGCGACCATCATCATGGACGCTCGCATAATCTGTGGGTGGTAACCCACAGCTATGCGAGCGCCCAAAAGGCCGCTCCACATTTAAATAGGACGGCCCTGATTCAGGCCCTGATTCAGAGCCGGACGCTCTGACCAGAGCGCTCGCTCTGAATCAGGACCATCCTATTTAAATGTGGAGCAGGCTTTTGGACGCTCGCATAGCTGTGGGTTACCACCCACAGCTTATGCGAGCGTCCATGATGATGGTCGCGATGTTCAAGACCATCATCATGGATGCTCGCATAAGCGATGGTCAAGACCATCGCGACCATCGGGCTTACGACGAGACCCTGCGGTAGGGTCTTGTGGCCGCAAGCCTTGGAGTGATTTTGGCTCTATCAGAGCGAAAATCACTCCCACTGACATCACTAGTGAAGTCAGTGGGGCCGGCCCCAGACGGTAGGCGTTCCCATGGGAACGCCTCCGTCTGGCAGCCACGCCCCTGGCACGCCCACCAAAGGGGGCGTGCTGTCAGTCACCATCGACAGCACGCCCCCTTTGGTGCGAGATCCAGAGCGACAGCTTGGCTGTCGCTGTCCGGGTCTCGCGCATGCGCACGACGGTGCTCCCTCCGTCGTGCGCGTGCGCATTGGGGTAACATCGACCCGCTCACGAGCGGGTCTGAATGAGACCCTCAGAGCGAGCGCTCTGGTCAGAGCGTCCGGCTCTGAATCAGGGCCTCTGTTGTGTAGCTTGTGATATGCAACTCATGATAATGTATCGCAAAAAGCCGTATCTGTCTTCGGAATGAAGTAGAGTTAGGTGAGGGCACATCTTAGTATGTTAGCTAGGCACCATTTTTTGCTCCCAGTGATAACATGTGTTATTTCTTTTGTAGTGGAGAGTATGGGAGAATGTTTCTAACGCACTTGACCTTAAACTTCAGGCGCGTGACCCTCATTTCAGTGCTCCGCTGACATCAATGGCTTGGATTTCCTGCGTCAGCACACGAAGGAAGCAGTCACTTGCTAAACATTACGGATGTGTTTAAGGTAAAATCTGCGTTCTTATGTTGTGCTGCGACAGCATAGCGATCGCAGTGGTTTAGCATACTATCGCAGTGGAAATGCGTGTGTAATCGCTATTGCAATCGCAGTTGAGATCGGTAGTGAATCAATTCCAGAGTTACTTGAGCTAAATTTATTGATGCTTAAAATACCAAAACACGGGGGCGTGGCCTGATGGCGGTGGAGAGAGGGCGCACTGTGAACGGGCTCCGGCTACTGGGCTTAATTACCGCTTTCCCTGGGGGATTTCCCTGCCGACAACAGTCTCCCCGGACATCAGACAGGCCGCAGAGGGTCTGAGCTCCAAGCTCTTTTTGGCGCCCCGTGTGACTCCCGACATTCTCGGCCTAGTACAGAGACTTCCACCTTGAATTTAGGTGACCTGCAAATTTTTGGAGACTTCTCGGCCATCACGTTGGCTAAACGTAGGTCTTTCTTTCCAGTAACAAAGGCCCTCCGGAAGGCAGATATTCCATACAGATGGGGCTTTCCGACTAAGTTACTGATAATGCGTAATGGCTCCGTAATTCCTGTTGCATCTCCTGAAGAAGGCGTACAACTTCTTGTATACTGGAATTTGGAGGATATCTCGGCTACGATGCCTGATTGTTACAAAGTAGAGAAGGAATGGTCAATGAAAGGCCGTGACACTTAATGGCCATAAGTATATTTTCATTATAACCCAGTATATATTCTCACTGTTTACGATAATTTTCTCTTTTCTGAATTTGTTATCATTGTTTATTGAACTATTTACTGCAATTTCTGGGATATTAGCGGAGAGCAGTTAGGATTGCTTGAAGCCGTTAGGTGGCATCTGGATTGCTCTCCTCTAGACCAGTTCTTTACTGCTAACCCACTTGTATTTTGGTATAGGTGCGTTATTTCTATATATGTTATATAGTTATTTTTATAGGAGTGTTGGGGGGCAGCCGCTACCCCCATTTTCTCTATGTGCCACCATTGGGAGTGGCCCCACTTAGTTCCTTATAGGAGCTTTTCCAGACCTTTTGTTCCCTTTTTCCATTTCCTCTATTTTTGCCTAGCTGTTTTCCCTAGTTATGTCCTATTTTTTTTTTTTTTATATGTATTTTTCCAAGTCATGCAGGGTATTTATTTTGGATTCTTTAATGCAAGTCTATATGTCCACACTGCAGTTAGATTGTAGTCATGATGGTTAAAATTCTATCTTTGAATGTAAAGGCGTTGAGTTCTCCCAATAAGAGACGCCTGGCCCTGAAATATTTTTATAAACATAAGGCACAAATCGTAGCCAATCAAGAGACACATTTTATGAACTCATCCCTTCCTAAATTTTTTGATCAACACTACCCACACTGTTATATGTCTAATGGCCCCCATAAGAAAGCAGGAGTGGCCACACTGATTTCGGCCTCTTGTAATTTTATACTAGAAAAGCAAGTTGCGGATCAAGAGGGCCGTTTTCTGATTCTAGTAGGAAAATTGGAGGGGCAGCCAGTTACGATAATCTCGGTGTATGCTCCTAACATTAGACAGATCTCTTTTTGTAGACGTCTCTGCACCAAATTACAGGACCATAGAAGGAGATCTGTTTTGCTATTGGGAGATTTTAATATGGTTCTTGATCCGTCCATGGATAAATCATACTCAACTTGTAAATTTAGGTCTCATGTACGCCGAGATCATTCCCAAACCTTTAGTTGCATTCTGCTTGAATACGTATGACATATGGAGGGCAAACAATCCCACTGTAAGGGACTATACATTTTATTCCCATGTCCATCATTCATACTTCTGTATTGATTTCGCTTTATCAAATAAATGGACACTTCAACAAATTAAAAAAGCTGTTATTCTGCCCAAAGTTTGGTCAGACCATTCAGCCCTTAGTCTACTTTGGGAGGCAGGGGTTCATAATGTCCCTCCTAGCTCATGGTGCTTGGGGGAATAATTTGCTTTCAGATTTGGAATTTAAACAAAACATTTCCCAATCTCTATCAATGTATTTGGAGACTAACACCCCAGGGGATACGTCTCAATTCAATTTCTGGTGTGCTCTAAAGGCAGTAGTGCGAGGATCTGCAATACAATCTGCGGCTCGCCTGAGGAGGAATACAATTAAACGTCAGGCCGATTTCGAACTGCGATTGGCAGATTTGGAGTCCAAACATAAACATTTCCCTAAGAATACTAGGCTCTATCGTGAAATACTTAAACTGCGGGAGAAGTGGAATATAATAGCCTTGCAGGAAGTTCACAAATCTTTTTAGGTTGAACCAAAAATGTTATGTTGAAGGTGACAGAGCGGGCCATATGTTAGCACGTAAATTGAGGGGGAAACTTGCGAGGGAAAGAATTTGTTCAGTTTTCAATCCCGTGGGTGCTAAAGTGACAGACTCTAAAGATATAGCGTCAGCATTTGCAGAATATTACTCTAATCTTTACAATTTAGCTAATGACCCCCTAGTACCACAACCCACAGCCGATAACATTGCTAAATTTCTAACTGGTGTCCATCTGCCTATACTGAACGAGGAGTCAATTAGTGCTCTTAGTGGCCCATGGACGGAGGCTGAATTGGAAAGGGTTATTGACTCTTTGCCATTGAATAAGGCTCCTGGTCCTGATGGATATACTAATACATTTTATAGAGAGTTTAGGGAATTTTTTATTCCAGTTTTGATTCAACTTTTTAATGTTGCTTCGGAACTGAGCTCTTTCCCTAAAGAAATTTTAGAAGCTTGAATAGTCGCTTTCCGAAAACCTGGGAAGAACCCAGCATTAATTGGTAATTACCGCCCAATCGCACTTTTAAATACTAATATCAAGATCTATGCTAAGCTCATTGCAAATAGGTTGAGCCCATTACTCCCTTCTCTTATCCATCAGGACCAGGTTGGATTTGTAAATGGCAGATAAGCCCCGGATAACACTAGACGTGTTACTAATGTTATTGAGGCCTTCTCCGCTATTGGGGAACCTCTGCTTCTTTTATTGCTGGACGCGGAGAAGGCCTTTGATAGGCTCCATTGAGGATTCTTAATGGCTGTGTTGCAACAATTTGGAATTTCTGGAAGAGCCCTGTCTTCCACTATGGCCCTTTATTCCAACCCGACAGCTAGAGTCATGGTGAACAGTATCCTCTCCCCCACTTTCTCTATAGCAAATGGCACCCGTCAGGGGTGCCCTTTATCCCCATTGATTTCGCTTTAGCCATTGAACCACTAGCTGAAGCTATTAGATCCACAGAACTAATACGAGGTCCGGCTCTTCAAGGTTCAGATTATAAAATCTGTCTATTTGCAGATGATATCCTTTTTACCCTCACAGACCCCCTACCCAGCTTGCGACATCTACATGAGATATTAGAGAATTACACTAAGGTATCTTATTAAAATTGAATAAATCCAAAATGGAGGCCCTTCCGATAAACACCCCCCGGAACTTCTATTCACTATTGGATCCTTATATTCTTATTCTTGGCAAGATAGAAGCCTCAAATACCTTGGAATACATATCATACCTAAAATAGCAGACTTGGGGCCTGATTCAGAGCCACTCACAAAAAGCGACCACTTGCTCTGAATCAGGGCGGCCACTTTATTTTAAAAACCCGGCCTCCTGGCCGCCCGCTAAGCTGTGGGTGACCACCCACAGCTTTAGCGAGCGACCATCGGGCTTGCAACGAGACCCTTGTGGTAGGGTATCGTCTGCCGCAAGCCCCAGTGAGCTTCCGGCTCTAATAGAGCCGGAAGCTCACTACTGACATCACTCGTGATGTCAGTAGGGCCACCCACAAATGGCAGGCGTTCCTTCAGGAATGCCTCCGTTTGTCCAGCCACCCCCCACCCAGCCTACAAAACGGGGCGAGCTGTCGATCAACATCGACAGCCGCCCTGTTTGTAGCGAGCCCCAGAGCGCGAGAATTTCTCTTTCGTTCCGGTGCTTGCGCACGCGCATTGTGCACACCGCACGTGTGCAATGCCCCACCATTGACCTGCTTGCGAGCGCATAACAATTGTGAGCGGGTCTTAATCAGGCCCTTGATCCCTTGTAATTATGTCCCTCTTTTGAGCAGCTTTACATTATTGACTTCAGATTAGATGATGCAAGAAGTCTCATGGATGGGTCATATAGCAGCACTTAAAATGGTGCTCCTTCCTAAGATATTATGTTTGTTTAGAACAATCCCTATCCTCATTATAAATTCGCTATTAAATAAATTCTATGCCACTTTTATTAAATATGTATCGAAAAATAGGAGACCATGCTTGGCTAGGAAAATTATGTCTCTTCCAAAACTAGAGGGGGGTTTGTCATTCCCAGATTTGCAAATGTACCAATATCGAGTCTTCTTAGTCAAATTGGGTATTGGTTTACACTTACAGGAGATACTCCAAAACCATGGGTATTGCTAGAACGGAGTATGAAAGCCCCATTCCCTATAACCGATATTTTATGGATTCCACCCTCTACGAAACTCAACCAAATATATATTCCTACAGCAGGAGGCTTGGAGTACAGTAATATGCAAATTAGATGATGTTAAACTTCCCATGTCATACCTCTCTTTAGCAGGTATTGCCAACTTTATCCCTGATTTATGATTTTATGTTTGGATTGATAAAGGAGTGTTATCGCTAAATGAGGTTACTTCAGATGGAGTGTTGCTTCCATTCACTCACTTACAGGAACGGTTTTCCATTTCGGCCAGGGATTTTTAGAAATACCTTAAGTTACGCCACTGGTTATCCAGCTGCACTCCAGACCCTCATTTAATCTCCAACGTACCTAGATATATATTTGATAGGATAGTTAGGGCGGCTCATAAAGGAGGAACATCATGGTGGTACGCTCTGTTGCTCACTCTACGACAACCAGCGAGAATTCCTTTATTAGCTCAATGGGAAGTTGATTGGACTCAAATTTTTCGTACATGCTTCCAACTCTCAAAATGTATTACCCATGTGGAACATTACTACAAGCTCTTACATAGATTGTTTCAAACCCCCGTTAAATTAAATAGAATTTGGCCATCAGTTTCGAAGCTTTGTTGGCGGAACTGTGGCCACGTAGGTTCTTTGATACAAATATTTTGGTCATGTCTGGCCCTCACTAAACTTTGGGTCTCAGTGTTCGGACTTATTTCTACGGTAATTAAGGTTATAGTATCCCCTAATCCCCGCATGGCTATTTTTCATATTCTCAAAATGCCTTTTCCAATAATGACCGCTATATTATGGGACACATTCTCATAACAACCAAATTGTTAATAGCACATCATTGGCGATCGGGGGTTATACCACAACTAGACACGATAGAAGCCAGAGTACAGGCACACTGTGAATTCAAGATGGCAGGTTGCCAGTACTCATCCTCAGCTTCGAACCCCTTGATCCGTTGGTTTGAGTGGAGTGAGTACTGGGCTAATAAACATCCCACCACCAGGGGTACCAGAGAGGCATGTAGGAGACTGTCTTTATCCGATTACTCTATTGGTGTTTTTTTTTTATGTGTATATGTGCTCCTTGGTTTTGTCAGCAAATGGACCAAATTTCAATGAATTTTTGTAATAGATTACTGTATTGTAATATATCTGTCACGTTTGGTGTCTGAGAGTTACCTGAACTGGATTCAGCGGAGACCGGCATGACAAGAATCACAGATGAGGTAAATAGCTCTATTGCAAAGACTTATGTTGCAGTGAGAACTGCCTTTGATGATAAATGACAGGAACTTGGAGGAACCGGACTGGACTGGCAGGAAGACTTGCTGAGTTGAACCGGTGAACTTGGAACTTGATTCTGACTTTGGACTGGAGTAGAGAGGAATGGGTAACTGAAGAACTTGGGCTTGACTCCGGACTGGAGAAACGTGATTAAACTGAAGAACTTGGGCTTTGACTCCGGACTGGAGTGACGTGGGTTTAACTGAAGAACTTGGGCTTTGACTTCGGACTGGAGTGACGTGAATTGAACCTGGGCTTTGACTCCAGACTGGAGTGACGTGGACTGAACTGAACTGTAGAGCTTGGGCTTTGACTCCGGACTTGAGTGACGTGGATTAAACTGAAGAACTTGGGTTTTGACTCCGGACTGGAGTGACGTGGATTGAACTGAAGGGCTTGGGCTTTGACTCCGGACTAGAGTGACGTGACAATGGCTAAGGGAAATCAGGTGCAGGCTGGATTGGGTAATAGGAAATAACAGGTTCAGGATGGAATAGGTAGGTTTGGGAATTTAAGGCTCAGGGAGGAGTGAGTAGGTAGAAGGAGCAGGAGTTGATCCACAGCAGGAAGCAAAGCAGGGTAATACTGTGCAGGTTTGCAGGGAGCCAGGGACCAACCAGGAGTAGGGCAAGCAGCAGAGCACAAGGCTAAGGACAGGGGCACAGGAACTCACTTATAGCTGATACTGAAGCACACAAGTTGCACTGGCCGGGGAACTAGCAGGACTTCTGGATTTGCCAGGTATTGCTGTAAGCAGGACTTCTGGATTTGCCAGGTATTGCTGTAGAAGGATTTCTGGATTGCCAGGTATCGCTGTAAGCAGGACTTCTGGATTTGCCAGGTTTTGCTGTAGCAGGATTTCTGGATTGCCAGGTATTGCTGCAAGCAGGACTTCTAGATTTGCCAGGTATTGCTGTAGCAGGATTTCTGGATTGCCAGGTATTGCTGTTAGCAGGGTTGTTGGATGAACTGATCTAGGAACCAGTAGGAGCAGGAGCCTGGGATACCCTTGTTCTCTGAAGTAGCGCAAACTATACACCACGGGAAGTAACGAGATGTTCAGGCCCAGAATGCTATCAGAGGAGGGTGTTTATACCCTGGGTCTCACAGGAATTGGTGGATACGGACAGGTGGTCTGGTAATAACACTCTGAGTGGTGGAGGCACAATATGCAGAGGGAGCAATCATCTCTGCAGTACTGAGAGTCAGAACTAGACCTGCGATTCCAATCACGGCTAGCAGTGTTCACAGACAGCGGAGGGTCCAGGTGAATAATCACTGTGGAAAGGAATGCACACAGAGATGTGCTGCAGCCAGCATGATCAGAGCACATCTCTCAGGCAGATTACACACACAGATCCATGAGACAGTTGGCAGGGGTAAGTCTACAGGCAAAAGGTGAGAACTAGACAGGGTCGTGACAATATCGCTATAATTACTGAAGTTCAAAATGTAGATGTTTTCTGATGATGTCTGTACCCTATATGGCTTACTGTTTATATTTCTGCTAAATATATATATATTTTTTTTCTTTCTCTCTCTCTTATTTCTCTGTTTCTGTATCCTTCCCCCATTTGTATGTTGATATATTCATAATAAAAATAATTTTGGAAAAAAAAATACCAAAACACCTTTCTCACCAGTTAATGAATTCAGCAGATGTGGCTTTAGTAAATAAGGCAGGTAGTTCAGGCGGCAGGTAGAAGGGTGTCTATGGAGCTTTTTTGTATAATGCTCATATGTGAATGAGCCCCTGTTTATCAAGCCTGTTCATGGACTATGGGCCTGATACAGAGTTGGACGCTATTCCTATGTCTACGCAGTTGAGCGATAATCAGCAAACTGCGCATGCCTCTGAGTCGCACGGTACGTGTGTCAAGGTACATTACCGTAGTCGCTTGCAGCGACTATTTACTCACAGTGTGATTGAAAGTCAGAGAGCGTTTAGGGGAGGTAACGAAGAGTGGAGGCAAAGAACGCAGGCTCGACACAAGCCTTCGGGGGCGTGGCACACCCTGTGCCTGTGGTCTCGTACACAAGGCATATGTCTCCCACGTCTCAGTTCCCGCGCCCATTCTGTGCGGCCATAGGGTTAATCAGAAGACCGATAACCAAAAAAATCTGCGTTTGATGACGAGTCTTCGTATGTAGATATTTGGATTTGTAAAGCCGCATGTGGGCATCTCAACACATGCCTCGGCGCCGGCAACATTTACATATTTCCACGCAGCAGCTGTGTACGGGATCGCAGATGCAATGGCTTTAGCGTACACGTCTTAATGAGGCTCTATGATCCTAACTTGTACTAGTAATTAGTGTGACTTTTTCACACTTCCTCCATACCTGCTTTTTCTGTGGGACAATTTCAGGATAACAGACATATACCTCACTAGATTGGGGAAACTGTAATCAGGACAGGATTTTGGTAGGGGTCACCAACCAAAGATCACAATGGTCAATGGTTTTGCCATTATTGGTGGGGATCCGGTGACAGACTGCAAAGAAGGAGGCAGTGTTTTGTTTTCCTCCGGTGCAGGGGGAACAGAGCTTAGCCCCACCCCTGATGTGAACTACATAGCCCTGCCCCTTTCTCTGATTGGCCATTGCCCACCAGGTTCCACCTCCCACTAGGTGAGAGCCAGTGCCTGCTCTGTGTGCAGTGTCTATTAATCGTGCAAACCATCGATGGATCACCGCCAATGGTTTCCTGCCGTCCATATAAAACACTGACGGCACCATCGATAGTGACCATCAATAGTAGACCATTTGATGACCACCCTAGGTCTTGGCCGCAGCATACTGAAAGCATGGCTTGGGAGCATGAACACATGCACATCCATGATTTGAGATTTTAGCCCAAAAAAAACCTCCCAAGAGAAATAGCTCCCATCACAAGGGAATGTTGGTAACCCTGCTCTGGCCCTGGGTGAATAAATATTTTTACTGCATAGGTGTTAGTACAATGACCCTTGACGCTGGGTTGTAAGCTTCAATTATTTTATAATAATATGAACTAATATCTTCTTCTTTTGCTAGATACATAGGTTTGTATGGATAAATGCTGACAGCAACTGAGAAAATGTATTTAAAGGAGACACTGTGAACCTACAGTCGCAGACAGAAGAAGAAAATATAAATCGTTTAGTTCCAGTTTGACTTAAGAACATTCCGGCACAAACCCTACTGTCTATTAGTATAATAGCCAACTTTCATCATGTCACATCAAACAAATGAGCTTGTATCATCTGTACAGCCCCGAGGTGGCATGAACTGCAGTGGCTATTATAGTTTATGATAATAGTATGCAGTTAGTGGTTTAATGAGGGTCTAATAAGATCAGAGTGGATTTGGTAAGATATAGACCCTGTGTTCTGCCTGCTTATACTAGGTTAGTCTATTATGGTCTTTAATTATCATTAGGAAAATAGAAAGATAAGCAAATCTGTATTTGAGGATAGTTACTTACTGTGCATGAGCAAAGAACAGGAACAATTAGTGTATTTTTCAGCTAAACGTCGGTCTATTTATGTATGATTAGGAATCAGAAATGACTACAGGTGCTGAGCTATATTTAAAAAAAAGAGGACAACTTGGTCAGAGAGGAATATTTGAGAGTAGCACTAGGGAAGGAGGTCTGTGTTTGTCATGCTGGGATCATTATATTGCTGATATAAATAGTAGGACTGCTGCTGTTTCAGTGGAAAGAGATTCTGCACAAAGTGTACACAACTGCATTTAACACTGTTATCTGCAAGACATTTATTTGTGTGTGCGTTGTGTGTTTTTTATTTACCGCTGTAAAAAAAACAAAGCAATTACTGACGCACACATGGTCTGATTCAGCAGTGCGCAAAAGGTCCCAATTATCGGGGATCTGCGCGTGCGCAAAATGGGTCCTGCTAAGATGCACGCAAGCCCTTGAATGCCTCTGCCTGATTGACAGGCAGAGGCATTTATGGGGCGGGGCGGGGGCGTCCGGCGTTCCCGCAAGTGCTGGGATCGCAAATGCAGCAGGGGGTGTCATACACCTCCTGCTCAATTTGCATTATTGCAAGGATCACAATTGCAAACCTGCCTGCGTGCACTACACACTACACTACAGTATATGCCTGCACTACACACTACAGTATAATGCCTGCACTACACACTACACTACAGTATATGCCTGCACTACACACTACAGTATAATGCCTGCACTACACACTACACTACAGTATATGCCTGCACTACACACTACAGTATAATGCCTGCACTACACACTACACTACAGTATATGCCTGCACAACACACTACAGTATTATGCCTGCACTACACACTACACTACAGTATATATGCCTGTGAGCAGCTTTGCATTTGGGATCCTTGCTAATTCAGGCCAACAATTAATGAAGACATTATAAAAACAGAATTCAAAAAAATTGTCACTCCTTCCGATCTGCCCACCAACTGTTCGATCCCTAAGCCCCAAACCAGATCCGCCAAGCCATGACTCCATCTACAGAGGTCTACATCCCCAGCCGGTGAGCCCCACATTGGGCCTTATTCAGAGATGTACGCAGACCATGGGGTAAATTTACTAAAGGTCGATTTGGCATTTTGAGTGATTTGAGTTGCGATTTTGCATTTGGGTATTTACTAAAGGCCAAATCGAATGTAAAATCGACATTCAAATTGAATTTTAGTCAAATCGACCTCAAATCGAACATAGGGAAAACATTGGTACTTTTACATAGACCAACACACAAAACCCTTATTTACTATCATTCGATTTGAAATCGACCTCAAAATCGGACTTCAAATCTCACTTCAAATCACCAAATGAATAGACCTGCTTCATGCTTTCGATTTGAGCATGAGCAGGTCGGATTGACACAGATACATGCAGACATCAGTGAGATGCCTGCATGTATCTGGCTGTATAAAGTAAATAAAGAGTTAAATGTAATAAAAAAAAAAGACGTGAGGTCCCCCCCCCAAAACACAACCAGCCTTGGACTTTTCAAACCCAGTCCTGGTTGACTAAGTACAGGGGAAAAATTGCGTAGGGTCTCCCTGTACTTAGTTCAACCAGCACTGCGCTATGGGAACCAGTCCTGGTACTGGAATTACAGGGAAAAATTTGCATAGGGTCTCCCTGTAATTCACAGAATCAGCCCTGGACCCTTTCTAGCGGGGGACTGATGCCACAGCCTGGGGAGCCCTATCATGGGGCCCCCGGCCACAGCATCAGCCCTGACCGCTAGTCAACCCAGGCCAGGGATCCCTGGGGAGTTTGGGACCCCTCCAATAAAGGTGTCCCCCTCTCCAGGGAAGCCTTAGCCTATGTCACGACCCTGTCTAGTTGTCACCTTTTTACCTTGAGACTTACCCCTGTCAGCTTCCCCATGGATCTGTGTGTGTAATTTGCCTGGAGAATTTGCTCTGATTATTGCACCTGGCCTCTCCTCTGTCTGTGAGCACTGCTAGCCCTGATTGGAATCACAGGTGTGGTTCTGATTCTCAGAGCTGCAGAGATGAATACTCCCTCTGCATGTTGTGCCTTCCACCACTCAGAATGCTACTACCAGACCACCTGTCCATATCCACCAATTGCCGCCAGACCCATGGTATATATATCCTCTCCTGATTGCATTCTGGGCCTGAACATCTCGTCTTCCCGTGGTGTATGGTTCATGCATTCAAGTCTGTCCCTGAAACCTGCTACAGCAATCCCTGGGGCTATCCAGAAAACCTGTTTCAGCTGTACCTGGCAATCCAGTAAATCTGCTGGCAGCAACCCCCGATGCTTCATGAAAACCTGTTACAGCCAAGCCTGGCAATCCAGTAAGCCTGCTGACATCAACCTCTGGTGCATCCCGAAAACCTGCTACAGTAATACCTGGCATCCAGACGTCCTGTTACAGCAATACCTGGCCTGTGCTCTGCTGCTAGTCGTACTCCTGGTTGGTCCCTGGCACTCTGTAAACCTGCATCGTGTTACCCTGCCTTGCTTCCTGCTGTGGATCAACTCCTGCCCCTGTTACCTACCTATTCCCTCCCTGAGCCTGCAAATTCCCAAACCTACCCATTCCTTCCTGAAACCTGTTATTTCCAATTATCCTGTCCAGCCTGCAAATTCCCAAACCTACCCAATCCTTCCTGAAACCTGTTATTTCCAATTATCCTGTCCAGCCTGCAAATTCCCTTCAGCCATTGTCACATTCCAGTCCTGAGTCAAGTTCCAAGCTCATCAGTTCAGTCCACGTTGTTCCAGTCCAGAGTCAAGTTCTTAGTTCATCAGTTCAATTCAACAGGTCTTCCTGCCGGTCCCAGTCCGGTCCCTCCAGTTCCTCTCATTTATCATCAAAGGCAGTTTTCACTGCTACACAAGTCTTATAAATAGAGCTATTTACATTATCTGTGATTCCAGTCAAGCCGGCCTCCGTTGAAACCCGATCACCACCTGAGACAGGTAACTCGCAGACACCAATCATGACAGCCTAGGCTTATAGCCCGGGGCTATCCCCACCACCCCTGGGGCGGTGGGAGGCGGGTTGATTATGTTACTGTAGTGTAAAAAAAGAATATGTTTAACATTGTCTTTACAGTAGAACTGCAGGACCCAGCAAGCCTCCCCCGCATGCTGGTACTTGGAGAACCACAAGTACCAGCATGTGGGGCATTAAGGGCCCACTGGGCCCCGTAGTTCACCTGTAAAGAAATGTTGAAAGAAACATACACACACAGGGCCTGATTCAGACCCGGTCGCAAGCACTGAGCGCTCACAACCGGGTTGATGGTGGCCCAGAGCGAATGCGCACGACAGAGCTGGCTCCGTCGTGTGCATGCGCGAGACCCGGATAGCGACGGGCAATCCGTCGCTCTGGGTCTCGCACCAAAGGGGGCGTGCTGTCGATGTTGAGTGACAGCACGCCCCCTTTGGTGGGCGGGCTGGGGGGGTGGCTGCCCAGATGGAGGCGTTCCCATGAGAACGCCTACCATCTGGGGGCGGCCCCACTGACATCACAAGTGATGTCAGTGGGGGTACTTTCGGCTCTGTTTGAGCCGAAAGCTCTCTGGGGCTTGCGGCCACGAGACCCTACCACAAGGGTCTCATCGCAAGCTCGTTGGTCGCGATGGTCTTGACCATCGCGACCATCATCATGGCCACTCGCATTAGCTGTGGGTGGTAACCCACAGCAATGCGAGCGGCCAGGAGGCAGCTCCATAAAAAAAAAAGAGACGCCCTGATTCAAAGTGAGCGCTCTGTCAGAGCGTCCGGCTCTGAATCAGGGCCACAGTAAAGTTTTAATCCATACATACACATTCACACATACTCACCTACATTACCTGGAGTGGTTCCCTTGTCCAGTAGGCATCCATGGTCTTCTTAAAATAAATAAACGAAAAACGCGACCCTCGCACTAAAGTAATAACCATCCTAACCAGCGTTCGTTAGCTGAGAGAGGTCAGCCCCCGCCTCTCAGCCAATGACCGGCTCCCTCCATTGAACTCAATGATCGGAACCGCAGTATAAACTTTACTTACCCTGCGGCTCTCCATTGAGTTCAACGGAGGGAGCCAATCATTGGCTGAGAGAGGCGGGGGCTGACCTCTCTCAGCCAATGAATGCCTAGACACGGACCTTCAAAGGAGTAAGCCGCGTCTGAGCGCTTCATTCGGGAAGTAATAATCATCCTAACAAGGATGGTTATTGCTTAGTGCGAGGGTCGCGTTTTTCGGTTATTTATTTTACCCACACCCATGGATGCCTACTTTGGACCGAAGAGGACAGAATCACGCATAGGAGACGGTGAGTATGTTTTTTATTCCCACAGGTACCCTATGGATTTTCTACTGGAGAAGGGGACCGATGCTACAGGGATGCATAGGTGAGTATGTGTACATGTGTGTATGTGTGTGTACATGTGTGAGTGCATGTATGTTTATTAAACTTATACTGTGTACCATGTGTGTGTGTGTTTCTTTCAACATTTCTTTACAGGTGAACTACAGGTCCCAGTGGGCCCTTAATGCCCCGCATGCTGGTACTTGTGGTTCTCCAAGTACCAGCATGCGGGGGAGGCTTGCTGGGACCTGCAGTTCTACTGTAAAGACAATGTTAAACATATTATTTTTTTACACTACATTAAAACACGGCCATCTCGAACTCAGGCTACGAGGTCTTCTGCCACTAACAACCGCCCATTGTTTCCTTGGAGATAAATTGCTCACCGGTACTTAGGAGGCTGCCTGGACTTACTGCTCGGAGTAGTAGCAGCTTACAGGGGTGTCAACTGGAATCCAGAGATCAAAAGAAGGAGTCTTGTACAGAAAGAGCAGATATTACAGTTGGAGAGATGCGGCATGGGAGCCGATGATGTGAAGTGCGACAATGGTGCGGCAAATGTGCAGATGATGCGGCAAATGTGCCGATGGTGCGGCTTGTGTGCCAATGGTGCAGCAATAGCCGTAGGTAGACAGTTAAGGATAATACTGTGGCTTTAAGAGCCGATGATGCGGCAAATGTGCCGATGGTGTAGCAATATCCGTTGGTAGACACTCAGTAAAAGGTAATGCTGAGGTTTTGAGAGCTGATGGTGCGGCCAATGCAACGATGAGGCGGCAAATGTACCAATGGTGTGGCTTTTGTGCCGATGGTGCGGCAATAGACGATGGTAGACAGTGAATAGTTATGCTGTGGCTTTGAGAGCCGTTGGTGCGGCAAATGTGCCGATGGTGCGGCTTGTGTGCCGATGGTGCGGCAATAGCTGTTGGTAGACAGTAAACGGTAATGCTGCGGCTTGGAGAGCCGATGGCAGCACGGAGGTGTAAGTGTGGCTTGGAAGTTGTAGAATAAGCTGGAGAGCCGGGAACAGCACGGAGCTTCTGGTGCGGCAAATGTGCCAAAGGTGCAGCAAGAGCCGATGGTGGAAGAGTTAGTAGTCGGTGCTGCAGCTTGGGGAACCGATGGCAGCACGGTGGTGTAGGTGCGGCTAAGAAGCCGTCAGGAAGCTGTAGAGCCGGAGGTAGCACGGAAACCATTTTGGGAAGACCTAAATCTGCACCACGAGGAGGAACAGAATGCTGACCATACAGACTAGCCGATGGAACTCACGGACGCACTATAGTCGGCGAGGCAGCAAAAGTCTAGCGTGTACAAATAGAAGGAAGCACCAACCATGCTTCACTGTCACTTCCTGAGGCGTGCCGATCGCCTAGCGACAGTAGAAACTGGAGTAACCCCGTCCTGACTAGGTAAACTGCTCGAAGGAGACAAGTCGTGACAGCGACTTGTAACACGCCTCTACTGTGCCTGACCAAGTCTCCAGGAAAATGGGCGCCACACCATTATTCCGGTGATTTGCGCTGCTAATGCAGTGCTGATGTGGGACTCCGGAGAGGTAAGTATTAAACGGATGTGGGGCCCCCTGGACCCAGGGGCCCGTGTACATCGCAGACCCTCCACCAATTATAGATATGCAAATGTGCAAGAGTCTCAATAGTTGGTAATGGGTCTATTTAACATAACATGCATCAGTGATGCATCATTAGTACTGCTGCAATGTACAGTGCTTGGGCTGCTAGATTATCCCTGGGGAAAACTTCCTAATATGTTACATTTATATGATTTCTGTTGGTAGCTGAACGCTGCAGTGAAAGGAAGAAATTATTATTCACTTATTTGTTTGCATAGGTGTCTATAGGGATGGCGGTAAGAGCTGGTAACTAGATTAGCATCTGAGAAATCTCTGATTAATCCTTTCTTAAATAAAACAAGTGATGCAGGCCTACAGTCCAGCAAAAACAGCTGTTTTTGCTGGTCTTTATGCTCTTTACAGCTTAATAAATAGACCGGTACCCAGCTGTAAGAGAGCCGGATAAAGACTTACCTGGGTGAGGGGAATCAGTATGATTTACATGGCCGGTGATTCAAATCCCGACAGCGGCAGCCGGGCAGGGGTGAAAATCCTGATTGTCCAAAGGTAATTATTTACTATCCCTATTCTACCCCCTAACCCTCCCTTAGGGGTGCCGAACCCTAACCTCCCCCCAAGTGCCTAACCCTAATCCCCCCTCTAAGTGCCTAAACTTAACCCCCTCTTCCCCGCCGCCTAAACCTATGTCCCCTTGGGGGGGGTACCTAACCTTAACTACCCCCTGGGGGTGCCTAACCCTAACCCCCCCCTTCCCCTAGCCTAACCCTACCTCCCGGGGGGGTGCCTAACCCTAAGTCCCCCCCGGGAGCTCCTAACCTAACCCCCCCTCTTCAATTGGTAAGACGGGTGTCGGGCTCCCAGCGTAGGTCTAATGACAGGCATCAGGATTTCGACGCCTGTCATTAGACACCTGGCGGGATTAGACAGTCAGGAAGCCGGCGGTCGGGATTACGTCTGTCGGCTTCCCGACTTCTACCCAGGTGGGGATCCCATCGGATCCGGCCAAGGAGGAGTCATTGCTGGATACACAATTCTGAAAGTCCAACTGGAGGAAAACACCAGTATCGCTGGTGCCCCTCATGGTAAGCTGCTCTGGTCATCTGGCATTGGAAAGCTTGAAACTGAGAAGCTTCAAGCATGTCCATTCGGACGCCAGAGCAGTGAACCAATCAGAGCTTGAAGCTAGCCTCTTTTAAATTTGGCGCTGCCAGCTAGCCAATATCTGTTTGCCACTGCTTATGCCCTGCCCCCTCACAATTGCTTATATTAGCTGTCACGAGCGGAACGGCTTTAATATGAGGGAATGGGCAAGTGCTTCCGAAGACAGAAGAAAAAAGACGCCACCAACAAAGAAAAAAAGTAGATGCCGTAACAAAGTAAGAAGATGGCAGGATCAAGATAGAAGCGTTACGATGAAAAAGAAAACACTATGCAAGCGCAACAACCGATAAAGGTGCCATTGGCCAAAACGCGTCAGCCCAAGGAAAGAAGACCCTGAAACCCAAAGCCACTGGAAAGGTCTTGGTAAAAAAAAAATGGCAAATACACACATAGACATGTGCGCACCTGTATTGCAGATGCTCATTTCTGTTTGCTGTGGGTAGAGTGCACTGGGCTACAGCTCCATGCCCCCAAATAAAAATAGGCCCAAAATCATGTCAGTATGATGATGACCAGCTGCCCAGTTGGCCATCGGTCGGCTATAAATTATAAGTATTAACATTCTATTTTCTATTGCTATGTATTTAGGCAGACATTGGTGCTGATAGTGCAGGGGGTGTACATGCCCACATGGAACTGGCCACACCCACACAGCACTTGTCACAGCTCCTCCTCTTTTCACGATAGCCGCTCGATCAATTTCAGCCCCAGGCCCATGTGGTCCTTAATCCGGCCCTGACTGTACGTATAATTGCCGTATTTAGTGTATACTAGTTAAGTCTAATTTCCTAGACGGCCACTATTAGTGAGCTCCAGACCACATGGCTCCTAATTGTTGGTCAGCTCTCCTGCTGGAGAAACAGCCATGTACAGGGCATCAGGGGGAGTATGGAGTGATCACAAATTGTGCATACCTTCTTTAAAAATTATCTTTATACCTGTCCCGGAATCGTTTCCCTTCCTGAGGTCTTTTTCCTGAATGCAAAAAAAACCTAATCAGCCATTTCACACAAAGACAAATGAAAGTCGCTCCCTGAGAGGTGATGATTAATTGCTGCATTGAGTCTGCACCAGAACTGCACATCAGGGTTGGACTGGCCCACAGGGGTAAAGGGGAATCCCCCGGTGGGCCCCACTGCCTGTGGGTCCACTCCCTCCTCTAGGGATCAGGTTCAAGACTGTGCACTTGAACTATACATGTTACATTATACTGCACAGGACTATGGTGTATTTTCTACAATGCATTGCTGTTATTAATCTGGTACATTATCATGCATGCACTAGCACTATTCACTATATATACATTTTTAAGGAGCCCAGTCCATGCACTCTCTAATGGTTAGCCAAGCATCTGTGGAGGCAGGCCACACCCCTTTTAGAGGCTGGCCACACCCCTAAATATGGGCCCCTATGACTGCATTCTCCCGGGGGGCCCTTCATGCCCCAGTTCGACACTGCTGCTCACTGAAATTGGGGCACACCTCTAGCTTGTTTTCCAGTGTCATACGGTGGCACTGATGTTATACACCATGGTAACATCACAGTAAGCTATCAGATATTATGCCACTGCTGACTCAGAACTTTGCGTCCTGGATATTCGCACCAGAAAACATGCCCCGCAATTCGTCACCATGCCATAGATGGTCTTTCCAAAGGAATTTTTGTCTGATTTTTGTTGTGTGCTGGAGGACAAAATTATGACCATAGTTTTCAAATAGTTAAGATTTAAATAACATTTCCCATAATTCCTTATTATTTCGTAATAGAATTTTTTTAACTTTTGCTGACAAATATGGAGTCACACTGTGAACGCAGTGGGTGGGGCCTGCGGAGTCAGTGCAGCATCACTGTGATGGAATTAGACTAGATTAAGGGGACTGGACACAGCTGGGTACACACTATACGATGTGTGTACCCAGCGATGGCACGATGCGATGGCATGATACATCCAGCCGTCCGTACACACTGCACGATCCGGGGAATAGTGGCAGGATGTGTAGTTATAAGCTGCATTTAGCATCATGGTTTCGTTCATCGCATCGTCCCATCTACAGTGCTGCACAGCAGATGAGACAATGCGTTGAGCGACCCGCGGGCATGTGCAATTGGGCGTACACACTATGCGATCTGCGCGATATATCGTCCAGTTCCCCATCAACAGTTTTACTGCTGCAGGGTGTCGTTCCACCTGTCGCCCATAGCTAGTTACTGCCCTGGCTACTGGGTGTCATTCCAGGCACCCTGCAAGCCATATGCAGGTGCTGTGGGGCAGGGAAGATGCCGCCCCCAGACCCCTGCGCCCTGGCCGAAAGCAGTGCTTGGCAGGCTTGCCGACTTTCTGGCTGCCCCTTCCGGGAGGGAGCAGCCAGATCAGCATGATGGGGGGCATGGCCAGCACAAAGAGGCGGAGTCGGACTGACTACGAGTATTTGTGGGTGGGTGCGGGGCCAAGTCATTTTGGCCCCGCCCCCGCTACACGATGCCAATATTACAGGCATTGTGAAGCAGGGGACGGGGTCAAACTTCCCCCCCCTGCTGCGGGGGTTCCAAAGGTAATTGCAGGGGGGGATAGGAGGGGGGCCTGCAGCCGGGAGGATTGACTGCCCTCGCGGGAGGTCGGGAGCGGCACCCGATTTTCGGGAGGCTCCCGTCCAAATCCGGAGGGTAGGCAAGTATACTGCACACACCCCTATTCGGGGCCCTGACCCTATAGCCACTGTATATATTCGCTGCTATGACATCTGTGATTAAGACTGTGCTGGAGGTGAGAGATCAAATTGTAATTTGCAACTTATAAGAGTATCATGCAGGTGGAGTAAGGAGTTTTCCATATTTACTATTGAAGCCATGTGCAAGAGGAAGTCGGCGAAGCTGAACTGGTTACCCATGCCATATCTGGATCGGAGTAGAGTCATCACGAAGAGGTGTGCCAAACTAAATACTGGCACCACAAAAATGTGAATCAAATCGCCGGTAGGGTTTACATTTAATTAACAAAGATGACTCTTTGGGTCTTCAGAACTGTCAAACACATAAATTCCATTACGAAAACTGGTTCAGAGTCTCCTGAAAAGAAATGACTGGGATATGACAGTAAATAGACTCTAGGGGATGTGGTTACTCTGGGAGGAGAAAGTATGCCTTGCGGTTAACCCCAGGCTATACGGAGCCTATCCACGCGTAGTAACTGTATGCAGTGGGTTCAACTTGCTATCAGAAGGTCCACAGGGGCATATACACTCTAAAATAAAGTAAGAAAATAATGTTATGGAGCAATGCTGCTCTTATAATGTCTTTTTTTTTGTATTTTAATAAAATTTAACTTTTTTTCTTTCATTAAAATATGAGTAATGACAGCAAATAAAAAAGGAATAGCATAGATGTATACGATTAATCATAAAGTGTTTTAAAATAAAAATGATTATAATAATTGTGCTTAATCCTTAGTAAATAATAAATGACATCTTTATACAGCATACTGTGTAATATATTGTTGATTGTTAAGATCCAGACACCTGACCTTGCACTAAGGGATGAAAATGACAGGGAGACATCAGAGGTCACTCAGAATATGAATAGCTCCTATATAATCACAAAGGTGTGCAAATACTGTATATAGGACAAGGATAAAACATCAATCACAGAGAAGGTTAACGTTTCCCATTTCCCACTTCTTTACTGTTGTAAAACATCTATAACCACAAGGTTACAGCCGGTATAGTCAAAAGGGTGCGAGAGAAAACACCACATCAGCAGATGTCTGGATGAGTGCAATAGAAATAATGCAAAATGTATCTGAATGCCATCAGTTCACCTTAAACTTTCGTGTTGCAAAATGTCAATCAATTATAAATTATAATATCCAACTATTGACTATGGATGATCTACAGAGCAGATTGAGGCTTGGGGGGAGCAGCCAGTGTTACCTCTAAGCCATGTGGGACCACGCAGTTGTTTTGTTTTCCTGCTTAGTGATGTGAATCCTCAGCGCAGGAGGACAGACGAGTTACTGGCGCTAATCACCACCACAGCAAACAAATGCTAATGATTAAACAGCACGCCTTCATACAGCCTGCGTTTCATACGGGCCCATTGCCAGCTTGTTTATTTCAAATGACAGGTAGTTACAGACTGTGGGCTCTATTTATTAACATTATTTTTACTAAAATAAAGTGAAAAAGGGTGTTTTCACACCCTTTTCACATTATTTTAGTATCACCTATAGTTATTACAGGGCAATTGGAGTAGAAATCGTAAAATTCTACTCCAACCCCTAAGTATCACTTATTTTTAGTAAAGCAGATCGCATTTCCCATAACTGTAATGGGAAATGTGATCCGACCAAAGTTACTAAAAATAAACTGTAAAAAAATATCAGGGAAAGCCCTGTGATAATAACGCCACCTGGAGGTGGCTTTATCCAGGGTCTCCCCCGGTTACCGGGCTCCTACTCTGCTCTAAAAGGCAGAGCGGAGCCGGGAGCCGATCCCAGTGATCAGCTGTGTGGTCTAAATAGACCGCAAACCGATACACTGCAAAAAAAAAAAATTTACTTACCTGAGTCCATGGACCGGTGGTCAGGGCTCTGGTGATGACTTCCCTCCGGTTAGCTGGTCTCCCATGGTGCACTGCGGCCCGGGCATCAGGTGATCGGGTCCCAGTGCAGTATGGGACATCACCTGACCGGAGGCATGGAGGACATCACCGGAGGCCCGGATGATGCAGGTAAGAGTAATTAAGGGAGGGGGTGTCGCGCGGGGGGGTTTGTCCGCAGGGGTGGGGCTTAGCACCGGGGTGCGGGGCTTAGCGCCGGGGGGTAGCAGCGGCGGCCGGTTGGCGCATGCGCGGGCACTTTGTCGCAGTATTTTTTGCGAAAATACCGTGACTAGTGTGCAGAGGGGATTCGCAGGGACAGAGCTTTCTCAAAAGCTCTGTCCCTGCAAGGGATTTGTAGTAAATCCCTGTGATATTGCCTGAATTCGCAATGCGAATTCAGTCGATAATATCACACTACAATCTGCATTACCAATGCGGATTGCAGTAAATAGAGCCCTGTGTGTGATCTTCTGGGGGCTCATCCTCCTGTCTTCAGGGGAAAAGTTTCATAGCTGGATCTGGCACTATATTCTAAGGTAGTAAGGTATACTGGGTGCTGAACCTAATGACATATATAATATAATGCTCTAGGTTTGCTGGTTGTGCTTTAGCTTTCAGATCCATAATACTGACCAGCAGGAATCGGTATGTAATGCCAGCGGCTGTTTAGCCACCGGATCAAATAACGGCAGCGGCAGCCCCACGAGTCGGAATCAGGTAAGTAGTCTAACCCTCCACTCTCCCCCCCCCTAACCCTTCCTTAGGGGTGCCTAACCCTAACCTCCCCCGTTAGTGCCTAAACCTAACCCCCCCACCCTGCACCCTAAACCTCACCCCCCCCTAGTGGTGCCTAACCCTAACCCCCCCTTTCCCTACCCTAACCCTCCCGGGGGGGTGCCTAACCCTAAGTCCACCCGGGGGTCCCTAATGCATCGGGATTTTGACGCATATCTTTAGTCCCATGTTGTGACTCCCTCCATCTGCCGGGCGCCCGCTGAGTGTGTTACCAGTGGGCGCCCGGCTCCTATTGAAACCCCCGGCGGCAGCCGGAGGACGGAGCTCCCTCCGACTTCCGGGTCCCGCAGGGCACTATGGGAGTGACGTCATGACGTCACTCCCATAGTGCCGAGGAACGGACGCCAGGGTATGGGCGGCAGCAGCACTGGAGCGGGTATAAAGGTAAGTGTTTTTGTTTTGTTTTGCTTTGTTTGTTTGTGTGCGCGCGGGGGGAGGGAGAGCAACTACAGGGGGCAACTACAGGGGGCTCACTAGGGGCAACTACAGGGGGCTCACTATTGGGATCAACTAGGTGCAACTACAGTGGGCTGACTACTGGGGGCAACTACAGGGGGCTCACTACTGGGGGCAACTACAGGGGGCAACTACTGGGCACAACTACATGGGGCACTACTAAAATGGGCACAACTACAGGGGGCACTACTAGAAGGGGCACAACTACAGGGGGCACTACTTGAAGGGGCACAACTACAAGGGGCACTGCATATGGGCACAATTACAGGGGGCATTGCAAAAGGGGCACTATTACAGGGTGGCATGTGTAAGGGGTATTGCTGTGTGGCATAATGTGTTCCGGTGTGGCACACTGTGCTGTAAGTGGCATTACTTAGTGTGTCATAATGTGTAAGGCACGTTGCTGTATCATGTAACCACACACCTTAAACGTCGTCTTTGGGTGTGTTTGATCTTTGGGCGGGGGGGAGTTGGGCGGGAGGGGGACACCTGAAACTTTTTTGGCATGGGGGAGCAAAATTTATAGTTACGCCACTGCCACTTACTGACATATTTGTCATTTTTTGCCCTAATTTTGCTGCTCCCAAAATACCTGCTTTCCAAGACAACTGCTGCAGGGTTCATCATTATAGGTGCTCCTCTTTATACTGGAGCCTACATCCTGGGAAAGCTGTCCATGGGAAAATTAGAGATGAATTGTCACAAGAAAAGGGACAAAAATAGACGTAGGACACCGTGCATTGTGCATTAATGCTTATTCTGTGTAAGTCTCACTAGCCAGGTATTGTACTCACCAATACCATCTCTTTTATCTTAACTTTACATTGTTTCTCTACATTTCTTTCCCACACTCCACTCCCTGTGAGACAGAAACAAACATCTGCACAATGGAACCACCTCAATGTGTAACCCTATGCAGTGCTCACGTGGCTGGATGTGATTTTATTATATCTTATTCTAACATTCTAGAACACAGAGTTCTTTTAGACTAAAGGGGCTCATACATCTATCGCCGCAATTCCCCATTCTGCTGATGACTTGGGGTCGGGGAATTGGGAATATTCAACATGTTGAAAAATCACTATTCCCCGATCCTGACCCGAAAATGGTTAAATCTCTGTGATCCACCGATGGATCGCCGATCATCAATGGCAGCCGATCCACGGGTCGGGTTGGATAAGCAGAATGGGGAATCGTAGCCTTAGATGTATCATTACATACTGCATTGTAGCAACACTGCGGTGGTCGTGGAATCGTCCCATCTGATGTGCAGCACAGCAGATGGGTGTCACGACCAGGGTCTCTCGGCATGGTAGTCGACGGGTAATACCTATGAGGACGCTATGGCGAGGGGCGTCTAGCGGTGGCAGTGATGCCTGGCGAAGAGCATTGGCTGTGCGTGGTTCTGTGAGGGCATACTGTCACTCTGGTCTGGTTAGGCCTGGGGGTGCTTCCGTTCCGTTCTGGCATGGGAGCCGCCATCTTGTCTCCGGTCAGGTGACCTAGTTGCCCTATCCTGTTGTGTCACATGCTCCTCTCTGACCAGTCACGGCTAAGCACTGGGGATTTAAGGGAGTTCAGAGCTCCCTTGCGTTGCCAGTGCAACGTGTATCTCAGGCTAGCTGAGAGGGAGTTCTCGGTGCTTATCCTGTTCCTGTGAATTCGCTGTCTGCCAGTCTGCCTGTCAGCTCCTAGCTTCCGCTGGACTACCCCACTTCCTCCATCACCCTTGCCAATACCTGAGTGCCTGAGCCTGCTGACATCCTGCTCATTTGCCTTAGTTCACTACCTGCATACCTGGCTTTCTATTTCCTGCATCACTACCTGTATACCTGCTTGATCATTTTCAGTCTCACTACCTGCACACCTGGACAGCTCTAATTGTTTCTACCTGGACATTAACCCATTGCTCCCACCACAGAACTTTTGTGCACATTATATATTCCTGGAGTTTTATTTACTGCCATAGTTTATGTCTACTCAAGCACATATTAAAAAACCTAGGCCCTCATTCAGAGCCACTCGCTAGCGGCAGTACGCTCGTTCCGAGCGATGTTCGCACATCTGCGCATGCGTACGGTTTTTTAGTACGCATGCGCGAACCAGTCAGTGCGGCCGAAAATCGTTTGTACACTATATAGCGAGTGCCTGCTATTTTGAGTGACAGAATGAGGCGTATGTGGGTGGTAACAGGGGAAGGTGTTTGAAAACGGGGGAGTTGAATTCGAACGCAGGCGTGCTTAAAGGTCAAAACGGGCGTTTTAAGGGAGTGCATAATTAATACAGCAGCGTCATTGACCACGTCACTTGTTTTTTTTTAACTCAGAACTGCTCGCAAAATAGCGGTTGAAAAAACCAACCACAAGAATAGCGAGCAGTTCATACGCTGTACGATGTACTCGATTAATCTAATAAATAGCGGACATGACGTATGGTGCGAGCGGCCAGGGGGCGTTTTTATCAAATAAACGAGCGTATGTTTTGCTCGCTCGTTCAGACTTAGAGGTGTGAACAGACTGCAATTTGCGAACGGATCATTTGAATAGCCACCCCTTGTTTTTGAACGAACGAACGCAAATAGCGAACGGCTCTGAATCAGGCCCCTAGTTTTTTATTCAAACCCGCTTCTGTGATCGCTCCTGCTACCACCCCGGGTCCACAAACAACCCAGAACATAACAATGGGATGAACAATGGTCGTTCACGACGAATCGGGCATACACACTATATGATTTGCACGGTATATCGGGCGACAGAACGTATAGTGTATACCCAATCTCACTTGTCTACATCCATGCTTTACTCCTCACGTCCAATCTCTCTCCCAGTCCTGTTGGCTACACCTTAGTAATATTCCCAGAATATGACCTGTTCTTACCCAATATACTATAAACATTTCTAATCCCTTGTATCAATATCTCCCACGATGACTAATAATAACACCTTCTACAGTATGAGGCCCAACTTCATCTCATCTCAAATGCTGCAGCAAGAATGATCTCCTTTCTTGAAACATCATGTGTGTACTGTCCTTCATCTCCTAATCCCTCAATAACACTGCTTCTCTCATGCTGCTACCTACTATGGAATTCCCTACCACACCAACCAGACTCTCCCACAGCTTTCAGTTCTTTAAACATTCTCTGAAAACCCATCTCTATATTAATGCTTACCCTACTCCTGCCTATACTACTCACACCAGTATACCATCACACCTACCCTACGCCTGCCTATACTACTCACACCAGTATACCATCACACCTACCCTACTCCTGCCTATACTACTCACACCAGTATACCATCACACCTACCCTACTCCTGCCTATACTACACACACCAGTATACCATCACACCTACCCTACTCCTGCCTATACTACTCACACCAGTATACCATCACACCTACCCTACTCCTGCCTATACTACTCACACCAGTATACCATCACACCTACCCTACTCCTGCCTATACTACTCACACCAGTATACCATCACACCTACCCTACTCCTGCCTATACTACTCACACCAGTATACCATCACACCTACCCTACTCCTGCCTATACTACTCACACCAGTATACCATCACACCTACCCTACTCCTGCCTATACTACTCACACCAGTATACCATCACACCTACCCTACTCCTGCCTATACTACTCACACCAGTATACCATCACACCTACCCTACTCCTGCCTATACTACTCACACCAGTATACCATCACACCTACCCTACTCCTGCCTATACTACTCACACCAGTATACCATCACACCTACCCTACTCCTGCCTATACTACTCACACCAGTATACCATCACACCTACCCTACTCCTACCTATACTACTCACACCAGTATACCATCACACCTACCCTACTCCTGCCTATACTACTCACACCAGTATACCATCACACCTACCCTACTCCTGCCTATACTACTCACACCAGTATACCATCACACCTACCCTACTCCTGCCTATACTACTCACACCAGTATACCATCACACCTACCCTACTCCTGCCTATACTACTCACACCAGTATACCATCACACCTACCCTACTCCTGCCTATACTACTCACACCAGTATACCATCACACCTACCCTACTCCTGCCTATACTACTCACACCAGTATACCATCACACCTACCCTACACCTACCTATACTACTCACACCAGTATACCATCACACCTACCCTACTCCTGCCTATACTACTCACACCAGTATACCATCACACCTACCCTACTCCTGCCTATACTACTCACACCAGTATACCATCACACCTACCCTACTCCTGCCTATACTACTCACACCAGTATACCATCACACCTACCCTACTCCTGCCTATACTACTCACACCAGTATACCATCACACCTACCCTACTCCTGCCTATACTACTCACACCAGTATACCATCACACCTACCCTACTCCTGCCTATACTACTCACACCAGTATACCATCACACCTACCCTACTCCTGCCTATACTACTCACACCAGTATACCATCACACCTACCCTACTCTTGCCTTTACTGCTGCTACCACAATTACCAATAAATCCATGTAACTGTTCCAATCTTCACTCTGAGCTACATTGGAGCTGCTCATTTCAGTTGTACCCCACTTAGATTGTAAACTCTCTCATGAGCAAGGCCCTCTCTACCCTTTATTTTCATGTCTGCATTTCATCCTTGTATACACTGGTGTGTCTATAATGGCTGCACACCCTGCACCCATCAGATAGTTTACCGTGGGGCATACCAAATTGCTCCAACATCGCTGGAGTGACCGGATGCTGTGATCTCTGCCCATTTTGGCAAGGATGTCATGTCGGGCCTTGATATAAGCTCGGCGCTTCTCTCTATTATTTGCGAGCGGCTGATCTCACCATTTTAACAGCAGAAGCAGCTCCCTTTGGGAGTAAAGTCGCTCTCTCCCAGCCATTTTGTATACTGTAGGACGCATGACACATGACGGCGGACATTAAAGCAAGGGAGCGTGCGCAGAGCCTGCATTTAAACGCACAATCCAAACAGACTTCTTTCTATACTGAGACTTGTAGCTGATCGATGATTTCATACAGTGCCCCTCAAACCCCACCGTTTATTTGAAAAGCATGTCATAGCTGTGGGAGCACCACGTAGCACTGCTGAACTTGTCGCAGGTTTGGTATGGAAGACGCACAGTCAGTGTGTAATTCCAGAGACACCTTTCTCTGGGCTGAGACTTGTATTACAATGATGATTTCATACAGCGCCCTTCAAACCCCACTGTTCATTTCAAAGGCACTCCGCCACTGTGTGAGCGCTGCACATCACTATCTACATTGCCGCAGTGACCGGAACTTCATGATGTGTACCGATAAGCGCCAAGCTCCTAGCGGCACAGTAGTCCCGAAAAAGATGCACAAACAGCATGTAATCCACAGACACTTCTTTCTGGGCTGAGACTTGCAGTTGAGTAATGGTTTCTAACTCTGCTGCTCAAACCCCACTACTAATTTCTATGGCATGTCATTACTGTGTGCGCGCCGCATAGCACTGCCAAAATGGCCGTAGGTTTGATATAGAGGACACACAGTCAGAGTGTAATTCAAATAGACCTCTTTCTGGGTTGAGATTTGTAGTTCAGTGATGAGTTCATTCAGCACCCTTCAAACCTTGCTGTTCATTTCTAAGGCATGCCATCAGTGTGTGAGCGCTGCACACCACTGTCTACAGTACAGCAGTGACCGACACTTAATTATGTGTACCGCTTAGCATCAAGCTCCCAGAAGCACAGCAGTGCCGAGATTCCCACAAGTGTGCTGCAGAAGATTCACAGTAAGTTTGTCATCCAAAAACACTTTTTTCTGGGCTGAGGCTTGTAGTTGAGTGATGGTTACATATACAGCTGCTCAAACCCCACTACTAATTCTAAGGCATGCCATCATTGTGTGAGAGCTGAACACCATTATCTACAGTACTGCAGTGACCGACACTTAGTGATGTGTAGAAGACGCACAGTCAGCGTGTAATCCACCTCTTTCTGGGCTGAGACTTGTGCTTCAGTGTTGATTCATACAGAGCCCTTCAAACCTCTCTGTTCATTTGTAAGGCATGTCATCACTGTGTGAGCACTGCACACCACTGTCTACAATGACCAACACTTGGTTATGTGTACCAATTAGCGTCATGTTGATCAGACTCCTAGTGGCACAGCCCTGCCGACATTGACACAAATTTGCAGCATAAGACGCACAGTCAGTGTGTAATCCAAAGACACCTCTTTCTGTGCTGAGACTTGTAGTTATGCAATGGTTTCTAACACCGCTGCTCAAACCCCATTTACTAATTACTACACCGCTGCTCAAACCCCATCTACTAATTACTAATTTCTAAGGCATGTCATCACTGTGTGAGGGCTGCACAGCAGTGCCGTAATTGCAGCATGTTTGGTATAGCCAGCGTGTAATCCAAAGACAGCTCTATCTGGGAACTTGTAGTCCAGTGATGATTTCATACAGAGCCCTTCAAACCTCACTGTTCCTTTCTAAGGCATGCCATCACTGTGTGATGACACTGTACTATTGTATTCTGTAGTGCAATATCCATCTACTACTGTATTATTTAGCACTGTAGTTTTAATCAGTGGAGCGGTGTATTGCAATTGAAGCTGTGTATTGCATGCCGTGGATACTGTAAAGTGTTATTGCGCCTCACCACGCTATTTTCATGCTGCGACTTAGAAGCCTTGATGGCGCGACTTGAGCAACAACGTAAGAGGACACATCTGTATGCGGCAGAACCCCCTGAAAGTGCTGCCAGTGGCACCATCTTTTCATAATGTAGTCAGAAAAACAGCGCCAGTACAGCAGACAGCAAAGACTCTGGCACATGCATTGTCTTTCCGAATATTGATGGAAATATGGCAGCATGGTACTGGGGGAGGGGGCCTGTCAATAGAGGGTACAGCTTCATACATGCCTACCCTCCCGGTTTTCGCGGGAGGCTCCCGATTTTTCGGGTAACCCCCCGCACCCCCGGAAGGGTAGGCATTTCTCCCGCATTCTGCCCACTTCCTAGTGAAGTGGGCAGAATTAAGAGAATACCCGCGGCAATCACGGGTCTCCGTGAAGGGGGCGGGGCTTAAGCTGTGATTCTGCATGAATCACAGCATTTGGCCCCGCCCCCTATTTAAATTGTGCCCAATCGCGGCAATTTTACCGCGAGGGGGCGGGGCTTAATGGCGCAATTCGTCAAGCCCCGCCCCCGTCGGCCCCCTGCTGCATCTCTTACCCGGGCTTCTCCCGGGAAGAGAATGTTAAAGGTAGGCAACCCTGAGCTTCACCCCTACTGTTCACATTTCTATGGCCCCTGTGGCTTGGTCGTGGCATTTCAGGGGGTGGTGTGGTTACTTCACCCTTGCATTCCTGGACCCCGACAGAGGCCCATGCCTGGGTCATTTGTTCCCCACCTCCCCCTCTCTGCACCCATAGTTGTAGTCTGCACCAACATTCTTATTGCATGGCTATCAATTTCTCTAGGAAACAGGACATATTTGCATGGATATTGGCTCACTGCACAATGGACCTCATTCAGAGTCTCTCGCAAGTGCTGTGCACTCGCAAGCGGCGAGATGGTTTGCGAACGCGCATGTGCACGCTTCGTTCTGTATGTGCGCAAACTACTCTGTGCGTTCACAGGCCGCTCGCTCGCCCAGCAAAGACAGCCCAGTGAAATGAGTGACAGGATAGGCAGTTTGTGGATGGTAACACGGGCAGGACACTAATAACGGGGGAGTGGAGCTGCGAACGCAGGTGTGCCTGAGTGTTTCAACGCCATTTTTAAGGCGTGCATAATTAACAGGCAGCGTCATAATACACGTCACATGCCTTGTTTTTACACTGAAATCCTCGCAGTGCTTGCGGCAGGGTAAGGCAACCACAAGAGCTGCAATCGCTACCGATGGTGCTCGATGTACCAATGTTTTAATACACTTCCTGGAGATGATGTGCGCAAGTGGGCGTCTCAACATAGGCTAACGGGTGTCAGCATACACAGAGCGATCGCTTGCACAGCCAAAGTGGGTGTGCTTATGCCTTGGTGAGCGCTCGCTTCCCATGGCGTCACTTTGAAAAATTTGCATACACTGGATGCGAGCGAGCGGCCGCTTGCAAGAGACTCTGAATGAGGTTCAAAATACGCAAGCTGTGATAAACTTTAACACAACATCCAAGTTGTTTTATTGAAACTGATAAGAAAAGCAATATATATATATTTATTTTATTACTGAACCAGTGACTTTTTCATTAAACAAAACACATACACAGAAATGAATGCATCCAAATCACCACTTGCAGCCTATGAAGTGTTTGCCAGCAATGTAGAACAGAGGGGTCTCTGTGGCTGCTGGGAGTGAGCAATCAGAGGGCTGTAGGCGGGTCACTGTGTGTGGTCTTGCCAGGAAGATCACTGTGTATATATTTGCTGCATATATATCACATCCTATTAATAAACGAAATCAAAGAGGAGTCCCCCATGTCTGTTCTATGAAGGGCGGGCGATGGATCTCTTACAGTTCCCTGATAGTGACCCTGAATGCAAAAAATACAAAACAGCAGACCACAGACACAGCACCCCCCCCCCCTCCGTATTGGTTACCGTAGTTTCTGTTGCCATGGTTACCCTGTGAATGGATGTATGTGGGGAGACGGTTAATTAGTGAGGTGACTGAAGAAGACCCTGTATGAGAAATACAAAAAAAAAAAGGAATGGGTGAAGGGGTCAGAGAAAAGCTTCATTGGCATATGGAGATTTGCAGTACCCCACTGGCCATTAAAGGGTTACACCTGAGAGATCCAATCAAATACCTACATTTTGAATGACGAGAATGAATGAAATTAACATAGTATTCCCTGTAAGGCTGCTGGCAACGTTTCCGCAGAAAGAAAATGCCAAAGGTTTTGTTGCTGCTACCAAATGTTTATTTATTACAGATTGTATATATATATATATATATATATATATATATATATATATATATATATATATATACACACACACACACACACACACACACATACACACCAAGATACCCAGAAGAGGGTAGCATGACAATCAGGTGCTACTAATTACTTGTCTGTCAGTTTATGTCAGCTCCTATGTATTGGGTAGGATCCTATTATCATGGCAACAGGGTTGTAAAACTGTGATAAGCCTCACCTAGTGTCACACAAGTAATTGCTGAAACTAACTTACTTTTTTATAGCGAGAACATTACTTATATAATCGATCAATATTCTATAAAGAACAGTTGATTGTGAAACATTTAACAGTAAAATGTGGATACATTGTTTCAAGGGGGATACTGTACATACGCTTGTTCGACATTCCTAATGTTTGCCTTTTAAGGAGAAGTATGACGTATACATTCTATATAGGGATACATACAATACATAGGGGTCTATTTACTAAGCAGTGTTAAGCTGCATACACACGTAAAGATTTTCTGTCCAACCATCCAACTAGTTGATTGATTGGAATGAAAATCTGGTAAGGTATGAAAACAAATGACAATCAGCAATTTGCTCCCAAATGCCGGAAAATGGACAAAAACTTTTGTTTGAATAAATTGTTTAGATCAAACATTTAACAAACTTGTCTGACGACCATTTTCATTTGTTTTCTGGCATTTAGGAGCAAATCGCTGATCATCATTTACTCCCATTCCTTACCAGATTTTCATTCCAACCAATCAACTAGTTGGATACTTGGACAGAAAATCTTTAGGTGTGTACCCAGCTTTAGGAGACAGAGTGAAAAGTGATAAGGTACCAGCCAATCAGCCCCCAACTGTCATTTTTCAAACACAGCCTGTGAGGTGGCAGTTAGGAGCTGATTGGCTGGCACCCTATCACTTTTCACTCTGTCTCCTAACACTGCTTAGTAAATAGACCCCAAAAACTGCACAGCAACATTGCAGCAGCTACTGTAGGAAGTCAAGGCATACTGTAATCAATTTCAGGTCAGTGATGTCCACTTGTCAGGCCTTCACAGGGATGTGCATTTTACATTTGTTGAGCAAGCATGTAAGAATCGCATTCGGCCCTCAGAAGCATAGTGGTTCTAGGGGCCCAATGTGATCCTAAGATGCCAGGATGTCTCACAGGATGCCTGGTGCTTTAGTTCGCTATGCAACCGTAAATGCACCGGCAGAGCGTGTTAGGCGGTAATATGAGGCTTTCTGGATTAATTGCACAGCACACATTCCCACAATAACTAAGCTAGAAAGTCTCCAACACCTACAGTATGATGGCTTTCACATGTTCATGGTGCATTTTATTAATAATACAGTGATCATGTGCAAAAGATAATAGAATACCAATACACACAGTGCATGTTAAAGCAGGGATGGGGAACCTCAGGCCCGGGGGCCGTATAAGGCCCGCGGAATCATTTGGTCTGGCCCTCTGAGCTTTCTTCTGCTAGCCTCAGCCGACTAGCAGACTGCCTAGAATGGCATCCTGCAGCCAGAATCTACGCAGCAGCGCCATCTGGAGGGTCCTTAGGACGCTTCAGATGGTCACACCGCTGCCCTTACAGCTCCCCAGAGCATCCTCAGGATGCTCCAGGCATTGCTGTAATCACCAGCAATTGTGGCCCCGTCCCGTGTGACGTGACATGGAGGGGGCTTGACCTACACCAGGCCCGCAAACAATGTTATATATATCAAAATGGCACTCGTCAGAAAAAAGGTTCCACACCCCTGGTTGTCTCCCTCCTAAAATGACAGTTTTTTTAATGTGTTGCGTTAAGCAGGGGTGCCCATGTGGAGCGAATCCCCTCCTCTGAGCAGCAACTCCCCCCTCCTCAACCGCACATCTTACCTTGTACTCCGGGCGGCAACAGTGATATTTGGGAAGATGGTGCATGCACAGTGCCAGAGTATTTGCTTTCACTAAGTGGTGACATCTTCTGAAGATTTCACTGGGAAGATGGAGGAGGGCACAAGGTAAGTATAATCTTGGTGCAGTGTGTGTAGTGAGGGACCCTGGACCCATGTGCATTGCACACCCTACATCCCAATGCCTATGGCATATAGTAAAACACAGCATGTGATATATGTTACTGTAAAGACACACACTCTCCCCCTGCATTTACTGGAAATACTAAAGCAGCACCAAAACACACCATCACCCCCTACATTCACTACTAACACCCTAGCAGCACACAGAGACACACTCCCCCTCTCCTGTATTAACTACCAACATACCAGCAGCACCCTGACTCCCTCCCCCCCCCGAATTCACTGCCAACACTATGGCAGCACCCAGACACATGCTCTCCCTGCATTCACTGCCAACACACCAGCAGCACCCAGACACACACTCTCCCACTGTATTCACTGCCAACACTACAGCAGCACCCAGACACACACTCTCCCACTGTATTCACTGCCAACACTACAGCAGCACCCAGACACACACTCTCCCACTGTATTCACTGCCAACACACCAACAGCACCCAGACACACACTCTCCCACTGTATTCACTGCCAACACTACAGCAGCACCCAGACACACACTCTCCCACTGCATTCACTGCCAACACTACAGCAGCACCCAGACACACACTGTCCCACTGTATTCACTGCCAACACTACAGCATTACATTGACAGCCCCCCTGCATTCACTACCAACACACCAGCAGCACCCAGTACACACTCTCCCCCTTGACATTACTGCAAACACCCCATCAGCACACAAACTTCCCCACCCTGCATTCACTACCAACATGCCAGCAGCACCCAGACACACACACTCTCCCCCCTGCAATTACAACTAACACTGCAGTAGCAAAGACACACACTCTCCTCCCTGCATTTACTGCCAACAAACCAGCAGCACCCAGCACACACTCTTCAGTGACGTGCCAGAGGATGTGACTGTCCCCAGAATACTGTATCCTTACCAGTGTCGACGTCCATACGCGGCTGCTCGTGACGCTGCTATGACCCCAGTGAAGTATGAATCCACAAATCCCAGCAGCTGCCCGGGGCAAGACTATGTCATATCTGCTGAAGGCAAAATCAGAGCAGGTCTTGCAAGGATTTTGCCAAAGTGAAGCTGAGGGCCGTCTGGTGGACAGTGAATAAGAAAATAAGACTAGAATAAATACAGTAAACAGATGAAAAAAATAATAATTACATAAAAAATGTTATCATATCTAAAAATATCTAGATTATTTAGAGAAAGAAAAGTACCCTATAACTGGAATTGTGTTGTTTGGACGCTAGCACAGTGTTTTCTGGATTCTCCCAGTGGTATACAATCGGGAAACCGGCTGCCTTAAGACCGACAGCTGGCTTCCGACTGTCATATCCCGGCAAGGGTGAAATGCCGGGCGGCTATATCTAGACGCAGAGCCGGCCCTAGGCATAAGCATTCTAAGCAAATGCCTAGGGCATCTGGAATGCCTAGGGGCATTCCAAGGCTCTGTAGTTCTCACCCCCCCCCCACTGCCGTGGTCGGAGCTCAGCTTCAATCGTGCAGTGCAGCAGTCAGCCAGTCAGGTGACTGTGGTGAGAGCCTGGACAGAATGAGCTTCTGCACAGAAGCTCATTCTGGCTACACGACACCAGCTGCAGTCAGTGCAGACAGTGCCCGAAGCCCCGCCTACTGAGCCAAGCCTTTCTTGAAAGTCCACCCCCAATCATTCCAGATTCACGATAAGCTCCGCCCCTAATTCACATGAAGCTTCGCCTCCAATTCACATTAAGCCCCGCCCCAAAGCTGTGTTCCCTGAGATGCCTGAATCTCCACCTCTTCACCTGGGCCCCCTCACCTCCGTCGCCCCCTCAATCAACACTGCAGCAGCCGGGCACTAGTCCACATAATCAAAGGTGGGTGTAATGTATGTCTCTATATATAAAGTAATCAAATTGGTGTTTATATTAATGCAAAAACATCACATAGTAATTGTATTTGCAGGAGTGTCACAGCTCCTGGAGGATTACTATATATATTCTATAATTTGGGAAGGCACCTTTACATCTTCATTTATTAACTTCACAATCTTCACCTACTGTGTGCAGGGGCGGATTGGGCCGCTGGGAAAGCAGGAAAGTTTTGCTGGGTCGTGTCGAAGCTGGCTGCCGCGCTTCGCAATTGCGTTACTCCCGACTCCACAATCAATGTGCTGTGTGTGTCCCCTTCCTCTGCCGCCCACTGTCAGGCCCCATATCTCTGTGGGGTGGGTGGGGACGGGCCATCCCCTTGGTCTGCTTGAGGCTGCTGTATAGCTGTGATGGAGTAGGAGCCGCTGCCGCCGGAGGAACGGGATACTGGTGGGAGAAGCTTCACTGGCTGTGTGCAGTGTGCAAACTGGCTGCTGCTATCAGCGCGAGAGAGGGACGGCAGTCAGGGCCCATTGCGGAGAGCAGTTGACCCCGGAGTGGAGGTGATTCATGTTACTTCTTCCCAGCGATTCCCTTCCACTCTCATCCTGACTGCTTATTCCCACCACCACTCCCACCCTTCCTCCTGCTCCAAACTGCTACTATTCCCAGCCTGCCCCCTGCTTCGCAATACTACTACAAGCCTGCCCGCATTACTACTACTCCCATTTCTACTCCCATCCAGCCCCTAATCTGCACTACTACTACTCCTATCCTGCCCCCTGATTGAGTAGCCAGACTACCCCCTGGCCTCACAATACAGTACCCCCCCTAACTATTATCCCTGCCTCTGGAACATACCATAACCCTCCCTACCCCCAGCCTGCGGATCATACCCTACTCTCTGGCCCCCTAGACATACTGGGCCTCATTCAGAGGCGGTCGTAGGATGCAAGCGGTCGTTCAGAAACAAGGCGGCCGCTTGCATCCTAAACGGCCGCCTCCATGTCGGTCGTTAGGCTGTGGGTTAACACCCACAGCTCTAACGACCGCTAAGGGAGATGGTCGCAATGGTCAAGACGGGTCTTGTCAACCTTAAGCCCCAGGGAGCTTTCTGCTGTGTTTCAGCATGAAGCTCCCCACTGACATCACTGGCGCTATGGTGGGTTGAAAATTCAAGACGTCCTCCCCTCATTCAGACCGACCGCACGCTCTGTGCGACCGGCTCTGAATGAGGTCCTTAGTTCATGATATGAATATGGCCATTAATATATATATATATATATATATATTAGCGTTCCCGCTAGGCTGTTTCAGCGGGGCGCCACACGGCAGAAAGCACCCTCCCCTCCAGCGCGGTGCCCCGTTGAAACAGCCTGTGGGTGGGGAAAACGGCAGAGCAGCGGTCACCGCCAGTGAATGGATGCCAGGCGCATGCGCCCGGCATCCATTCACAGTGAACGCGGCACTTGGGGGCTGCCCGGCACGTCCGTAAGTGCCGGGCTCGCCCCCAAGAGTGACAAAAAGGGGACGCGTCATAAAGACACGAGCCCTTTTCATTGGCCACGCCCCCTTTTCGGGCACGCGCAGAAGTGCCCTTGCTCTAGGTCCGGGGCCCTGCCTGCTGCCGGACCTAGAGTGAACACTATATATAGATATATGTTTTGGCATCTGCGTATAAACACCAAGGGCCAAATTCAATTCAATGTGGTGTTGAATAGCCGGGGGAGGGAGCTCCCGCAGCAATTCAATTCACCGCACTGTGTGCCTTGTCAGGCATTGGTTAAGTCAGAGAATGCCAGTTCTCGCAACTTAACCTGGGTGTTTAGGCGCGAGAACCGGCATTCTCTGACTAAAGTGCCAGGTGCACGGCTGGTAGCGCCACGCAAAGCCAACAAAAACAGCTGCGCGCCCGGCACTTTTGTCAGATTTCTCCTTGCATCCCCAGGTGGTGAGAAGAAATCCTTTAGCCCGCCCAAATAGGACTTACAGTTTGGCACCCCCCCAGGGGACTTAGGTTTAGGCAGCGGGGAAGGGGGGGGTTAGGCACTTAGAGGGGGGATTAGGGTTAGGCACTTGGGGGGAGGTTAGGGTTAGGCACCCCTAAGGAGTGTTAGGGTTAGGGGGTTAGGTTAGGTTAGTTTTTATACTTACCTTAGCGACGATCGAGATTTCCAGCGATGTCGGGCTTCCGCTGCCGGGAACTCTGCTTTTGTCGGCCAGGCGCTGCCGGGAATCGAACCGCCGGCCGCATTCATACCGATTCCCTCCCAGTAGATTACTGATGTACTGTACATTACTGTAGATTACTGATGTACATCATTTCAATATATTAAACAAGTAGCTCATTACACAGCTCACATTCTCTTTTTTTTGTAATCCCATCAAATATATTTACACAGTCCCGTAGAACTGCAGTGGCTGGTTCCATGTTATTTCATACAGTAGTTTCCAACATGCATCATCACTATATACATAGACATAACTAATGCCAATTGTCCCTGGGATTCATTAAGATATCCAGGTTTTGATGTGGAGGATACGTAATGTATACATAATGCCCCCAACCTGATCCCGGCTCAAAATGGACTCCCACCCCTAGCGCACAACCTCCCACCACCTGCGGGACACTGCGACCTGCGGTTGAGACAGGGGGACAGTGCCCAGAAAGCAGGACTGCCCCCTGAAGTCAGGACGGTTGGGAGGTATCTGAGTGTTCTTATCTATCTTTCCACAGATACTTATCCCCTTCTCAAAAATATGTCTGCTACTGAATTACAGCTCATCATGTGACAGCAGAGGAAGTAGAAGGAGAGGGGGGAGATGTCAAAGTGAATACGGAGCTCAGATGGGAATTCCAAAGCCTCTCTGCACACTACATTGCGTGACCGTGGTTGCAGTGGTAGCCACATAACACTCTAGAGAAATGTCTGAAGAATTATCAATCACCAATGGCACAGTCTATAGAAAAATACCAGGGATAAAAGGCAATTTCCATGCTGTTTCGTACAGCAATTTATGTTAACAAAACATACCTCATTTGTTCATGGAATTGCAGCTTTCAGATGGACTTTTATAAAGGCAAACAGTGTAAGTCAATTTATTGCTGCTATTAATTACATCTGTTTTGTCGGTGGTGTACCCTGCTATTTTGAATAATCACCGTTCAGCTTTCCTAAACTATAAATAGATTACAGTGAGCAGTATACTGGAAACAATTCAAAATACTTGCTGACAAAAGCTTAAAGAGAAAAATCAGGCTGATAGATTACATCACATAGGGGGAAATGTATCAAATCTTGGAGAGAGATAAAGAAGATAAGTTGCCCATAACAACCAATCAGCTTCTAACTGCCATTTATCTAGCACAGCCTGTAAAATGACAGAAGAAGATTGGTTGGTACGTTATCTCTCTTCAAGCTTTAATAAATCTCCCACCCTACATCTCTCACCACATTAGCTCTCCAAGATTTTATAAATCTCCCCCTTATTAACTTCTGTGAAATAACATATATTGAATAAGAGGGAATGAGGAACGAAGGACATCTTATATTACTGGGCAATTACAAAAGTATTAACCTCCTGTTCAGGATAATGACTATAGAGTACATTCTTTGGCCAAGGTGTGACATTCTGTTCTAGGAGGGTAAAACCTTATTGCAAGGACAGCAGTAAGAGTCATAACGTAAAGGTAACAAGTTCAGTGATTAATGACAAAGTGAAACATTGTAAGCCACAGGGAAATAGAGCTAATGATATCCCCAGGCCTCCTTAGATGTTGGGTGGTAGCAGGGCCATGAATCATGCCATGGAGCACCAGTAAAATTAAGCAGATGCGGGAGGCAGCCTACTCTCTCTGGAGTCTGGGAGAACTCCCCGTAATGCTGCAGTCTCATTTCGGGAGAGTAGGTAGGTATGGTATACATTTAATAGGATGCATAATCAATGGATTATCAAAATGAATAGAAATGCAACTAAACGAATGAAATGAACATGGCACACTTACAAATCAGGCCTTGGCATGAAAAATAGTGGCACTTATTTGACCTTATCAATGAGCAGCATGTTGTACCCAGCAATGAGCAGCATGTTTTACACGAGTTGGGTACAAGATGCCAGCGCGGTATGCAGTCGGGAAATCGGCTGCCTTAATACCGACAGCCGGCTTCCCGACTGCTTTATCCCAGCGTGGGATAAATGACCGGCGTCTATATCTAGACGCCTGTCATTTACCGGCACCCGGCATCCCGATCGAAGGGATGCCGGGCGACGCGAGCGGACAGCCGCAGGGGGGGAGGGTTAGGTTTAGGGCACATGGGGGGGACTTAGGGTTAGGCACCCCCCGGGAAGGTTAGGCTAGTGGACGGGGGGTTAGGGTTAGGCACCCCGGGGGGAGGTTAGGGATAGGGTTAGGCACCCCCCTGGGGTTAGGGTTAGGCAGCGGGGAAGGGGGGGTTAGGGTTAGGCACTTAGAGGGGGGATTAGGGTTAGGCACTTGGGGGGAGGTTAGGGTTAGGCACCCCTATGGAGGGTTAGGGGGTTAGGTTAGTTTATACTTACCTTAAGACGATCGGGCTTCAGCTTCCGGGCTCGGTTGATCTGTCGGGCTGCCGCTGCCGGGAATCGAATTGCCGGCCATGCGGCAGCTGGGATTCCATACCGATTCCGCCAGCGCTCGGGATTACGACACCCCCAGGTAAGTAAGCCTAACCTAACCCCTAACCGTACCCCTCCCTCCCCAGTGCCTAAACCTAACCTCCCCCCCTAGTGCCTAAACCTAACCCTCCCTCCCTGCAGCCTAAACCTAACCTTCCCCCCCTCGCAGCCTAAACCCCTCTCCATAGTGCCTAACAACTTACTCTAACCCTCCCACTAACCCCAGTACTTACCTTCGGGATTCCAGCGGTCAAATGCCAGTGCCGGTATTCTGACAAGTGTTGGGATTCTAGCGTCGGCATTCTGACAGCCGGAATCCCAGTGGTCGGCATTCTGACCACATCCCGTTTTACCCAGCAACGAGCAGAATCTTATGTCCAGCACTGACCATCCTGTTATACTGTAGGCTGCAGTTTCCAGTATGTCTTTTAGCCATTTGCCCCCATGAGTAGTATAAGATACCAAGGGCCGTATTCAATCAGGAGGGAAAAGTCCGTTATCGGTGATAAATTGCAGATGACGTCATTTTCGCCATTTTCATTTATTGCAGGTGCGAAAAGTCTTTGTAAAAAAACGGGGATAAGTTTTCACCACTGCATAGGTGGCGTAAAAAAGTGCAGGATTGGGGTTTTGAGATGCAGAATTAAAAAAAGTACCCTGCAGCCTTTGGAATGTCCCGTTATAGTAATCTGTGTCAAAAATGTAAAAAAACAGTTTGATTGGACACCCCAAAAAAGTGGTTTAATTTTGGGGGGGCAAAAAAAAACAGTTGGGGGACAAACTTAAAAACTAGCGAAATGGACTCAGGGGGGGGTCCCCAAGTATGCGGCAGGTGTTTTCTAGAATGCGGATGGTCGCAGCAGGTGGATTTTTGAAGAATTTTCAAACTTCACTTTAGGGACTTAAAAATATGCTTGCGCCCATTTTCATGTACCCCAAATTTGATGGGACTAGTTATTTTTTTTTTTTAAATTAAGCTAAATGCTATTCACCACTTCTTTAAAGACACATTAATGCACCTGACGCTGCCGTATAAAAACCCCAATTACCTTTAGCAGGCCAATTCGGTCGTACCCATAGTGATCCCCCATACCAGACCATCTTTTGGGGTGTGACAGGCTGATTTCCCCAAAAGTGACAGGACTTTTCGATACTTACCTTTTTCAGGTACCGTTTTCACCGATTCCTAATTGAGTCTATACTTTATCTCCTGGAAAAACATTGATGATGGCAAAAAGTCCGACCTCACACTTTTCTTTTCAAATTGAATACGGGCCTATGGCCCTCATTCAGAGCTGTTCGCTATTTGCGTTCGTTCGTTCAAAAACAAGGGGTGGCTATGCAAATGATCCGTTCGCACATTGCAGTCTGTTCACACCTCTAAGTCTGAACGAGCGAGCAAAACATACGCTCTTCTATTTCTGAAAAACGCCCCCTGGCCGCTCGCACCATACGTCATGTCCGCTATTTATTAGATTAATCGAGTACATCGAACAGGATATGAACTGCTCGCTATTCTTGTGGTTGGTTTTTTCAACCGCTATTTTGCGAGCAGTTCTGAGTTAAAAAAAACCAAATTACGTGGTCATTGACGCTGCTATATTAATTATGCACACCCATAAAACGCCCGTTTTGACCTTTAAGCACGCCTGCGATCGGATCTCCACTCCCCGTTTTCAAGCACCTTCCCCTGTTACCACCCACATACGCCTCATTCTGTCACTCAAAATAGCAGGCACTCGCTATATTGCGTACAAATGATTTTCGGCCGCACTGACTGGTTCGCGCATGCGTACTAAAAACCGTACGCATGCGCAGATGTGCGAACATCGCTCGGAACGAGCGTACTGCCGATAGCGAGTGGCTCTGAATGAGGGCCTATGTCTTTTGCACAGCCTAAATAAAGCACCATGTACAGTATATACCAGCCCCATGTCATCCAGAAATCAAACATATGGTTGTAATATTTAGGAAAATGAAAAAGGATTAGAACTAAAACTTTGTGATCCCGTAGCAACATATTTAAGGGCCCCCCAATGTTTCTTAATAGCACCGCTCTCTGCAGCGGTTGCTACTTTTATTCCCGATAGAAGTGGTCTTGTCCATTGCATGCCCCATAGTTGTGCCCTAGTTCACATTATGCCACACAGTGCCCCAAGTTCATATTATGCCACATTGTAGTGCCCTCAGTTCCCATTATGCCAGAGTGCCCACAGTTCACATTGGCAGGCTCCTGCTTACATCGTTCCTCGAGATCTGCCGTCTTTCTCTTGTGCTTAGCGCAATTCACTAAGAGGTGGCAGGCTGGTAGAAAAGTAACAGTCTACAAACTAATTGCTACATTCTTGTGTATTCTGGGCCTGATCCAGACCCGCTCGCAAGCGGGTTGATGGTGGGGCACTGCGCATGCGCGGCTCGCTACAAACGGGACGGCTGTCGATTTTGATCGACAGCTCGCCCCGTTTGTATGCGGGGAGGTGGGGTGGCTGGCCAAACTGAGGCGTTCCCAAAGGAACACATGCCGTTTGAGGGCGGCCCTACTGACATCACTCGTGATGTCAGTAGTGAGCTTCCTGCTCTATTAGAGCAGGAAGCTCCCTGGGGCTTGCGGGAACGAGACCCTACCACAAAGGTCTCGTTGCAAGCCCGATGGTCACGACCATCGCGACCATCACCTGGCCGCTCGCAAAAACTGTGGGTGGTCATCCACAGCTTAGCGAGTGGCGAGGAGGCCGTTTAAAAAAAAAAACAAACTGGCCTCCCTGATTCAGAGCGCGTGCTCGCTTTTTGCGAGCGGCTCTGAATCAGGGCCTCTGTATACTGTATTGAATTCACTAATACCATGGTGAGAAGACTGTCCCTTTCTATCGTCAATACAGTGTCACCTCTTCCTACTGTACCGTTTCTTACTGATGCTCATGAGAGCTGGGTGCTGGAGTGGAAGGACCCCAATCCTGCGAGCCCCATGGCGAATGCCCGCTGCTGCATACCTTATAATTATATCATTGGGTTTGTATCTCCACATACATTTAAATATAATGATTTAATAAAAAAACATATTAAAGGGAGAAATATTCACATTTTAAACATCAACCATGCATTTCGTTGATGCTAAAAACTTTTATTTCAGGGAATAGACTTGTAAAATAAAACTGAACCACAATTTCCCTTCCTGTCCCCTGCATCATCATTGCTAAGTGACGGCACTTACTAAGTGATTTCTGGTATCCTGACCACAGTTGCCATACCAGGTTGGTTATTTTAGTCCTGACCCGTGCCTGGCAGCTCCTGTTCCTGACTGGTACAGTAGATACAGCATTGTAGTAAGTCTTGGCAGTTGGCAATACTGAAACCGTTTTAGTAGCACACATGCCAATCTTTAAATGAATGCATGCACTACCGTGTCCGACATCCCATCAGTATTCCACCATCAGTATTTCCGCGGCCCTCTAACCCAATTTTCAGAAGACTTCAGGTTTAGAATCTGCCGTCAAGAAGACCTACATGCTAATAGCACGTTTCCTAAGATCGCTTTGGGCGGTAATCAAGTTGTGGCTGCATAATCCACCACCACTGTCAAACTAAGTGCATACAGTTATACATAAACTAAATGAACATGAATAATTACAAGCAAATGAATGCATTTAAATATTACTGAACTGCTTTATAAAGTAATTAATTTAAATGTATGAAATTCATATGCATATACATGCTAATTCAGTATGCTGGAATAAGGTACTGGCAGGTAATCTGGAAAGTGATGGGGGCAGGCTGAGGTGGTACAGACCAACAGAGGTCGCATTAAATAACAGACTGGCTAGTGTGTACTTGTGAGGCACTGACTGGCACGTAATAGAATGGTGAAATCACAGTTACCAGGGACCCTGAAGGGTAAACACTCCAAAGGGCATTGGGTGGGAATCTAGTAACGGGTTTTCAAGAATTGGAGTAAATGGTGGTTTTCCTGTTGGGTTAGATATTGCCGCACATCAACTGCCAGATTTATTATTTTAGTGGTTTGGAGAGTTAAAACTGGAGTCACCGGCGATGTGTGGTGATATGTTATGATTTCAGACCCCTACATCATATGTGGTTTATTGAAAAATGTTGTACATGTTCACGGCCAATAGCGTTGGCCCATTCCTGGTACCCCTGCCATGGAGGGTATCTTGGTAAAAAAATAAAAATAATTGTGGGCTCTTTTATTTTTTATTAACGATTAACTTTAGTAAACTAAAAGGGCCTCCTGTATAATAATAATTCTCCTGTATAATAATAATTCAAATATATATATACAGTCAGGTGCATAAATATTGGGACATTGACAGAATTTTCATATTTTGGCCTCTATTCACCACCACAATGGCTTTGAAATGAAACAAACAAGATGTGCTTTAACTGCAGACTTTCAGATTTAATTTGTGGGTAATTATTTCCAAATCAGGTGAACGGTGTAGGAATTACAACGGTTTCTATATGTGCCTCCCACTTTTTAAGGGGCCAAAAGTAATGGGACTATCAACTCAAAAGCTATTTCATGGACAGGTGTGGGCTATTCCCTCGTTATTTCATTATCAATTAAGCAGGTAAAAGGTCTAGAGTTGATTCTAGGTGTGACATTTTCATTTGGAATCAGTTGCTGTCGACTCTCAATATGAGATCCAAAGAGCTGTCACTATCAGTGAAGCAAGCCATCATTAGGTTGAAAACTCAAAACAAACCCATCAGAGATAGCAAAAAAAATTAGCTGTGGCCAAATCAACTGGGGGCTTACTACAGGGGGCATTACTGGGGGCTTTCTACAGGGGGTTTACTACAGGGGGCATTGCTGGGGGCTTACTACAGGGGCATTAGTGGGGGCTTTCTACAGGGGGCATTGCTGCGGGCCTTCTACAGGGGGCTTACTACAGGGGGCGTTACTGGGGGCTTACTACAGGGGGCATTACTGGGGGCTCACTACAGGGGGCATTACGGGGGCTTACTACAGGGGGCATTACGGGGGGATTACTGGGGGCTTTCTACAGGGGGATTACTACAGGGGGCATTACTGGGGGCTTACTACAGGGGGCATTACTGGGGGCTTTCTACAGGGGGATTACTACAGGGGGCATTGCTGGGGGCTTACTACAGGGAGCATTAGTGGGGGCTTTCTACAGGGGGCATTACTGGGGGCTTACTACTGGTGGCACTACAGGGAGTTTACTACTGGGGGCTTACTACAGGGGGCACTACAGGGGGCTTACTACTGGGGGCACTACAGGGGCCCTTACTACTGGGCCACTGCAAAGGGGGACCACTACTGGAGGTACTGCATAGGGGGACCTCTACAGAGGGGACTACACAAGGGGACCACTACTGGGGGAACTGCATAGGGGGGCGGCAGCTGGGCTGGCATAGGTGCTGGGGGGGTGGTACATTTTAATTTGGGGGGGACACCAACATTTATCTTGCCTCCGGGCACCTGGGATGAAGTTACGCCATTGATCCTCCAACAAACCTCTCCTTAGGCAGGCCTCACGAAAAGTGTGACAAACTTCCCCATCAACAGTACTAAGGTCTAAGGAAGTAGGACCTGTAACGATGTAAAGCAAACTTCGGAGATAGAAGCATTCAAAATTTGTTGAATGTACAGTGTAAACATGGCCAAGAGCTTCTGTTGCTCTGATACCAGGATGACCATCTACAGAGACTCCCTGTTTTCTGCGCATAAAAACTTTTCAAGAAGCATTCCATGTGTAATATTTTGTCAGCTCACAGTACAGCAGGGTCCTTGCAAAGTCATCATATTGACACAGTTCAAAGAAAGAAGTCAATGTTGTTGCATAATTTGGTATAGTCATCGAGCTGAGAATGCTGCAAAGCCTGCTAAAGCTCTCTTCGATAATAAACATTAAGATCATGACAAAACATGACAACACAAAACGCTTGCTCCGAGGCCCTACCCAGATGCCGTGAGGCCCCACAATGAGCGTCCAGCAAAAATTGTGTTTTTTAATTAATTAAAAATTAGCAGTGATTCATTTTGAATTAAAAATGTTTTAGTTGCCTCCGCCGTGTTTTAATACTCTCGTATGTAAAATTTCATGATATTGGCTTGTACACTGTGGATTTGTATAGAAAGACAGAAGTACAGAAGGACAAATTTTCGCTTTTATATAGTAGAGAAGATAGAAAAGAAAAAATAGTAGATCAGCTAAATCCTTTTCTAATTCCATACCTGACCTGTAGAGGGCGAATGCTATGCAAAAATTGTGTTTTTTAATTAATTAAAAATTAACAGTAATTCATTGCAATTAAAAAAATTTTTAGTTGCCTCTGCCGTGTTTTAATACCCTCATATGTAAAATTTCACGATCTTCGCTTGTAAACTGTGGATTTGTATAGAAAGACAAAAGGACACATTTTCAATTTTATATAGTAGATATATATATATATAAATACATGAGATTGACAGAAACCACGCGGTCTCTGTCATTCAGCACGGTAGAGATGTATTACACATACATGTCTATATGTTCTGTATGGATCGGGTACTCGTTTGTTTTTTTTGCCAGCCGAAGCAATGGCAGGAAATAGGTGAGTACTGGATTTTTTTTCACAGGTAATTCTTCTGGACAAAGTGACATGAACATCTGGCAGAAGGTATGTGTGAGTGTGTTAATTATGTAATAAACTTTAGAATTCTATGGCGTGTGTATTGTCTTTTTTTTCAATTTTTTTTACAGTGGGGGTACGGGTGCCGGCCCCCTGCTGGCACGTGTAGTTCCACAAGTGCCAAAGGGCGGGCACGCTGGCACCTGTAGTTCCACTGTAAAAAACAATAGTATTAATCTATTCTTCACACTAGAAACCCCTGGTTAGGGGTGCAGGGAAGAGCCCCGGACTTCAGCACAAGCCTAGGGTGCCCAGGAGAGGGGAGCCCCTTTATTGGGGGGTCCCCACCTCCCCTGAACCCCCGGTTTGGAATGACTAGCTTGGGGTGTTAATGCTTTGGCCGGGGAAACCTGGGGAAAGGGTCCCCTGGCTGTGGCATTACACCCTGGCTAGACTTGAGTCCGGTGCTGGTATTAATAGGGGGAACCCCACACAATTTTTTCCCCCTATTTTTAAAACCAGGACTGGCTCTCATAGCCCAGTGCTGGTTCCTAAAATACGGGGGAACCCTACCTATATTTTCCCCTGTATTTTTAGAACCAGGACTGGCTCAGGAGCCCGGGTTGCTTATAATTTTTCTTTTTGGAGGGGGGCTATGTCATTTTTTTAAAAACACATTAATGGTTTTTTCAGCTATTTACAGGAGGAAACATACAGAGATCACACTGATTTCTGTATGTTTCTGCTGAACTCGCAGCTCACAGGCAGGTGAATTGACTTCCTGAATTTGGATAGGAGTTTTGTCCTTTCTCCTGGGAGTTTTGAAACTGAAATATTGGTAAATTCCTGAATCCTATCTTTACTAGTGAAAAGTTACTCCAGTTTGGCCGATGGTGAATTGAAGAGTGCTCGCTAACTCTCCCGACTTTTTCTGTAGCAAAAGAGAATTCTCTCCTGAGTTTGACATTAATAAATTCCCGAGTGATAAAAAATGCCCAAACTCTCCAGAGAATGCTTACACGGCCAAACTGGAATCTTAGTAAATTTACCCATATGTGTTTATATGCTATAAAATCCAGCTGTTTTTCATCCTCACCTTGGGTTGTGAAATTATATTGATACCTGTTTTCAGATAAGCAATCAAACAATGTGGCTATAAGGTATGTGTGCATTTGGCTTATCATTTATAATAATAATAATAATAATAATTTTATTTATATAGCGCTTTTCTCCTAAAGGACTCAAAGTGCTTTACATTTACAGTACAAAATACAAAACAAGCTTAAACAAGGGACATTAGTGAAATGCTTGGGTGAATAGGTGAGTCTTGAGTCTATTTTTGAAGGATTCTAGAGTGGAGGCCTCTCGAACTGTGCGGGGAAGTGAGTTCCATAAGGTTGGAGCCACAAAACTGAAAGCTCGACCCCCAGACGAATTCCGTGAGATTCTAGGTACTGTTAATAGTCCTTCATCAACGGATCGCAGTAATCGAGTGGGACAGTAGGGAATCAGAAGCTGCTTCAGGTACCCTGGGCCATGGTCATGAAGGGCTTTGTAAGTTATTAATCCAATCTTGAAAGCAATTCGCCATCTGACAGGTAGCCAGTGAAGGGAGTAGAGAATGGGTGTTATGTGGCTGGAACGGGGCTGGTTGGTTAATAGCCTGGCAGCTGCATTTTGTACCATCTGCAAGCGGTGTCATTCTTTTGCTGGGAGACCGAGGTAGAGGGCGTTGCAGTAGTCTAGGCGTGATGATATAAATGCATGTATGACTTTAGGCAGATCTTCTGAGGGAATTAAGTGCTTGATTCTGGCTATGTTCCTCAGATGAAAGAATGAGGATTTGATTGTGGCTGATACCTGATGTTTAAGTGTCAAACCACTATCCAGGACAACACCAAGATTCCGCACATGTTTAGTGTTTTAAAGATGCAGTATGCACTATGAGCGCCCCCCTTGTCTTATTGGTATTGTAGTTGTGTTTAGCCAATCTTCAAGCTGGTGGAGATTTTGATGGGTGAGGAGTTGGAAACAAATATTATCCGTATTCTCAATGGGGTATATTTTAGAGAGTTTTTAGATGTGGAGATGTTGCCCATAGCAACCAATCAGGTTCTAGCTATTATCTTCTAGAAGGTGCTAGTTAAACGTTAAGTAGAATCTGATTGGTTGCTATGGGCAACATCTCCACTTCTAAAAACTCTCACTTTAGTATTTATACCCCCATATGTCATATGCCCCTATATTTTCTGTGTAGTGGTTAATACATTCTTTTCTTTCTCTTGCCTTGGGGTCTGATTTAACAGCAGATGTAAATGAAATTAAATTGCATCTGCAATCGGCCACGGATCACAGTTGCTAAAATAGAGCTGACATAAAGGCGCCCCCGCTGTTGCCTTCTCATATCCGTCCGATGTCGCACTCCTACATAAACATCGGTACCATCGACGCTCAACAAGCAGTCACACAGCATGTACGGCAGGTCTGACCAGCCGCAAACATGGAAATGTTTCATGCTGCAAATGCAATCGCTATGGCTAATTTATGCACGTCCATAAAAGGGTGTTGAAACGGTCAGGCACGCCTGCTTTTACTTAACCACACCCTGCCCCCGACACCTCCCCCAAACCCTGACCACATGCTACTCACTTTAAGAATGGTTTCTCTGTGAGTAGGTAATCGAAATGCAATCGTAATACGTGTGCAGTGCGATTTACAAGCATGCACAATGGCAAATAATCACTTCAACTGCATAACATAGTATGGCACCCTATAGCCAGAATCTATGCATCCTTAGGAGCATCCTTACGACATTTCAGATGGTAACACTGCTGCCCTTACAGCTCCCCAGAGCATCCTCAGGATGCTCCGAGCATTGCTATAATCACCATCGATTGTGGCCCCGTCCTTATGTGATGTCACATGGAGGGGGCATGGCCTGGACTGGACCCGCAAATAATTTTATATATATCAAAATGGCCCTCAGCAGAAAAAAGGTTTCCCACCCCTGACCTAAAGGAAGTCTTACGGAACCTTCAGGACCCTCAGTTCTACCAGATCTTGGATGGGGATCCCACCTCTGCTTTTCTCTGTGAACTTTTAGTTTTACTTGATTCAGCGGTCACCATGGGGGTCATATCCAGGGAGGCATGGAGATTCCTTCATCACTTGCACCCATCAGCTCCTATTTACTATCATCTCCCCAAGATCCACAAAACCCTCACTTCACCCCCTGGGCGACCTATCATTTCTGGTGTGGATTCTCTCACTTCTAATCTTTCTTTTTATGTGGATCACTTCCTTCAACTCTATGTTGGTCAACTAAGGTCACATATTAAGGGCACTACCCATTTTCTACCTCAAATTGAGAACATTCAATGGAAAGAGTCTTATGCCTTTCTCACTTTGGCTGTTTTTTCCTTATACACTAATATTACACATGATTCAGGCCTAATGGCCAATTCTTCTGTTTTAGAATCATATGGTGATATTACAGACCAACATAGGGATTTAATTATTTCCTCTATACGTTTAATTCTCACACACAATTATTTTACTTTTTTCTGATACTTTCTATCTGCAGTCAATGGGGATGGCTATGGGAACCAGTTTCACATCTAGTTATGCCAACCCTCTACATGGGTACCTTTGAGGAGCACCACTTGTGTGTGAGGGGACCTTTAGCATGAACCTGGTTTTCTATGGCCGCTTCATTGACGATCTTTTTATTATTTTGGATGGGGACCTTGATACAGCTCTTTCCTTTGTTCACTCTCTAAATGCTAATTCTTTCAATCTTTCTTTCACACACACTTTCTGTAGGGACTCCATTTCCTTCTTGGATGTGGCCCTCAATGTGGTCGAGTCTACAATTATATGTTCCAATTATCAAAAAGAGATGAATACTAATTCTTATCTTCATTATTCAAGTGCACACCATCTTCCTTGGAAAAGGAACATCCCTAAGGGACAATTGCTTAGAGTTAAACGCAACTGTACCCAATTATAAACTTTTGATACTCAAGCCTCTGTCCTCTTGAATTCTTTTAAGGAACAGGGATACCCAGAAGACCTCTCGAATAAAGCTTTAAAAGAGGTCAGAGCTATAGACAGGCTTTCCCTTTTAAAAGGTAAAAGTAAATCTGAAAAGAAATATGGGGACCACTGTATTAGAGATTAGAGAATTAAAGATCTAGCCTTTATTTCTAAATAAAAGAATAATTTTCTTGATCTCAAAGGAAAAACTAACAAAAATTATGAAATTTTAAAACATGATCCCATTTTAAAAACGTGTATCCCGAAAAGACCTCTAGTTATTTACAAAAAGAACAAGTCCAAGTTTTTTGAGACCTATATAAATACAAAATCCAGCTACAAGAAACTGGTTACAAAACAGACCAAAAGGCTTTTTTATGGTAAATCCAGGTGTACTACTTGTCACTATGTCTCTAACAACACTAAGTCCACATATTGAATCGGTGACTCTAAATTTACCATCTATATGTTGAAATGTGATTGTAATTTAATTTATGTAGATAGGAAGACAAGGTCCTTGATGCTTCGCTTCATGGAACACCTTCGCAATATTATTAATAAATACCTAAAACATAATATTTCCAGACACTTTAATGATGTACATGGGGCAAAGCCGGATTGTTTAAAGTTGATAGGTTTGGAATCGATACCCTCTAATCTCAGAGGAGGGTTGAGATTCCAAAAACTTTGTAAACAAGATTTCCTCTGGATGTTCAAGTTGGGTTCTCTTTATCCAGAGGGTCTAAATGAGAGTATAGAACTGAACTCTGTTCTGTGAATTTACTTAAATCCACGGTACTTAGGGCCTGTTTCAGACCGTTCGCTAGACGCGATCGCTCGCTCCCGGCGTATGCAAATTCGGCTAAGTGACGTCAAGGCATCCGCTCGCAGGACAAATCATAAGCACGCCCACTATGTCTTGGCGAGCGATCAGTTTGTGTAAATATACACCCAATAGCATGTCTAGAGACGCCCACTAGCGCAAGTCATCTCCAGGAAGTGTGTGTAAACATTAGTACATCGAGGACCATCGAAAGGGATTGCAGCACTTGTGGTAGACCTTACCCACCCACAAACACTGTGAGCAGTTCAGTGCAAAAAACAACCAAGTGACGTATACTCTGACGCTTCTTTGCTAATTATGCACACCCACAAATTGTGTTTTTTAATTAATTAAAAATCTGGTCTCTGGAGCAAGCGACATATGCCTCTGACAAAGCCGTGGGAGGAGCCACGGGGAAACGCGTCAGACACTGTCGCTTACACTTGTAACTGCAGGAGTGCTTGAACCAGCCATAGCCCTACTTATTGAGGGCTTTTCATTCATTCATGAGCCATATCACTGGACACTAACCAAGCCGCATCAATTAACTAGGGCCAGAGTGGGATTTACACATGGTGCTTCCAGTCCGCCGGACTATATAGCGGGTCACTGCCCCTGTTTTCAAACTTTTCGTGGTTATATCAACCCACTGGAGCATTCTACACACGGTGAGAGCTCAACGTGCACCTATAGTTCTGACTCATAGATTTTCAGCTCACGGCTCATTGGTTTGTACACGATACCAGCTTTATTGGGATATTGGGGGTCATTCAGACCCGGTCGTTAGCGCCGATGTGCTCGGACCGGGTTGATGGCCCCCCACAGAGCATGCACACGACGGCGCCGGTGCCATCGTGCGCATGCGTGAGACCCGCTACGACCGACAGCGCCGGTCGTAGCGGGTCTCGATCCAAAGGGGGCGAGCTGTCGATGTTGATTGACAGCTCGCCCCGTTTGGAAGGTGGGCCGGGGGGTGGCAGCCCAAACGGAGGCGTTCCCATGGGAACGCCTACCGTTTGCGGGCGGCCCCACTGACATCACTAGTGATGTCAGTGGAGAGCTTCTGGCTCAGACAGAGCCGAAAGCTCTCCGGGGCTTACGACAAGGGAGACCCTACCCTAGGGTCTCGTCGTAAGCCCCGATGGTCGCGATGGTCTTGACCATCGCGACCATCACCTTAGGCGGTCGTAAGGCTGTGGGTGTTAACCCACAGCCTTACCACCGCAAAGGAGGACGTCTTGAAAATTCATGACGTCCTCCCCTCATTCAGACCGACCGCACGCTCTGTGCGACCGGCTCTGAATGAGGTCCATTGTCCTGCTATCGAATAAGCACTATAGGAGACCTCCTATGGAGGGCAAAATTCAAGAACTCCAGCTTTCATGGACTTATCCCTTTCTGGCAATACGATTGATTTACATGTATGCAAATTTTTTATGGTTCTAATACTATTCAATATGCTGGTATCAGTGTAATTTACATTTTCAACTACATTTCATTGTTGTTTATGTATATATAACTACTACGTTTTAGTAGAGCATAGTTTTAAGTTGTTGGTACTAAGCTCCTGTGCTGTGATTCTATTTATTCCTTTACATGCTAGTTCTTATTATGACTTAATTAGGAGGATTGACACCCCTCCTCACAGCTGCATGCTCAATATCCATCAGTAACTTGATAGCGCCGGATTGAGGGGCTGTTTTTCCTTGTACAATGCATAACTACACTTAGAAATTAATATTTGATTTGGGATTGAGGGCACCAGTCCTATCGTTTTCGATGTACCCATCTCGTTTGAACAGTACAGACATTTGCTGTCCCATCACAATTCTAAAACACGGGGAAAGGGGGCTTTGACAGTTATAACCTCTTTTATATACAGAGCAAAGTGAAAAGACGGGGGGCGGGATGTACTAAATGGAAAATGCGAGAAAAACTCAGTTTCTGGGTTTTTCCGCAATTTCCATATGAACTATTGGTGGCCGATGTGGCTCCGATGCGGAGGGCTATGCCAGCTTTAGCTGGCGTTACCTTATAGAAGCCTATGGGCTTCTACCACATCGCACTGGTATGATCCCTCCCAGCAAGCGCCGCGGCTGCCGCGTCACTCTGCGCGGGTCAATTGGCGCTGGACGGGGACCAAACTTGTGAGACACCAATTATGGAATAGACATTTTTAACCAGCCGATTGACATTATCAGTGGTGATCTCCAGGTCATATGAAGACATGTGTTGGACTGAAGGCCCCCATATAGCTGCAAAGTATTGGGCCAATACCCCGGGATGTCGGCACACAGAATGCCAGCGCTCAAGATCCCGGTGCCGGAATCCCGACAGGGGTGAGAATGCTGGCACTAGCATCACGGAACCTGCAATCCCGGCGGGTAACTATTAGGTTTAGGGTTAGGTACCAGGGGGAGGGTTAGAGTTGGGCTGCAGGGGGGTGCGGTAAGGGTTAGACTGCAGGAAAGGTGGGTCAGGGGGAGGGTTAGGGGTTAGTGTAGGGGTAGTTACTGCTGGGATGACACTGTCAGTATTCAATTTCCCGGTCTCCAGATGCTGGGGTCGGAGCATCGGTGAAATCCACCATGTTGGATTTCACTGATTTGCTGATCCTGACCAAAACAAAATTGCGATCAGCAAATCCGGGATTTTTAACATGAAGAATTTCACAGATTCCCATTGATCGGCAATCATTTATTGGCCGCCATTCGGCATTTCCCACCAGCGGTTTCGGTTGAATTGGTTAAACGGACGGCAGATGTATCATTTTGAAAACCAAATAATATTTTTTTTTGTTACAGATATAAGATAAAAAAGTTATAATAGTGTATTCTCAATAATCATGTCATTTAGGTGCATAAAACAAAGTCGGAATCCGCAAAAAAGTATCGCTGATTGCAACTTTTCGCCAGGCGGGAACTTATCTCCGTATTCAATTGCAAACACTTTTCGCGTATGCGGAAACGCAATGTAATGTAATAGGCGAAAAAGATTCTGCTCTGAATATGTGGAGAAAAAAAGTGCAAAATCGCTATTTTGGGGTGCAAAGTTGGGGGAACCACTCAGCACCCTTGGGACAGTCCCCCAAAGGATAACTGCGTAAAAAAAAAAAACTTAAAAGAGTGTGTGGAACACCCTAAAAAAGCACTTTGAAAATAGGGGTGAAAAAGTGCAAAGTGATGGTACAAACTTAAAAACTAGCGAAATAGACTTTTGGGGGGTCTCCAAGTATGGGGGAGGTGTTTTTTTTATTGCAGGTGTTTGCTGAAGGTGCATTTTTTACGTTTTTTAAAACTTCACTTTAGCGACTTTTAAATATGCTTACACCCATTTTCAAGTACCCTAAATTTGACAGGACTACTTATTTTCTCCAAAAAATACTGCTTTATGCCATTCTTCACCACTTGTGCAAAGACGTAATTGTACCAAATTAAGTACCCCAAACAGTTTCATTAGGGCTAATCGGGCACAACTACATTGATCCCCAATGTTTCTGCATCTTTTTGGGGGGTTCAGGCTGATTTCCCCGATTCAGACACCACTTTCGCCTGTTCTGACATCGCGTGTCTCCGTTTTCGCGTCTTTTGGAATTGAATACGGCGAATCGCGTGTACACGTGCGATAGGTTTCCGTGGCTAAAATACTCGATGTAGGCGAAAAGTACGGCAGGCGAAACTTTATTGCGTACGCAAAACGAATTGAATACGGGCCTTAATGTGAGAAAGAAGGTCACAAATGTACCCCAAGCTATGAGGCAGAAAATGAGGCCACTGATAATTACCTGCACCCAGCTGCGTGGCTTCAGCCAGGAACCAGCCATCCATGGCGCATATGGTGCATCGGGGAACGTTACTCAGCATAAGGACAAAGAGCCTGATTCAACAGTGGACCCAATACCAGGGCCGAAACTAGGATTTTTGTCATCCGTGGCAAGGCCATAATTTGCCCCCCCCCCCAAAAAAAAAATACAACATAGAGGACGAAAAGGATGTGTGGTTTTGTGACACAGTAATGCCCCTTATAACACATTATGCCACAGTAATGTCTCTTATAACACATTATGCCATAGCAATGCCCCTTATAACACAATATGCCACACATTAATGACCCTTATAACACATTATGCCACACATTAATGACCCTTATAACACATTATGCTGCAGTAATGCCCCTTACAACACATTATGCAACACAGTAATGTCCCTTATAACACATTATGCCACAGTAAGGCCTCTTACAACACATTAGGCAACGCAGTAATGCCCCTTACAATACATTATGCAACACAGTAATGCCCCCTATAACACATTATGCCACAGTAATGCCCCTTACAACACAGTAATGTCCCTTACAAGACATTATGCCACATTAATGACCCTTATAACACATAATGCAGCAGTAATGTCCCTTACAACACATTATGCCACATTAATGACCCTTATAACACATTATGCAGCAGTAATGTCCCTTACAACACATTATGCCACACAGTAATGTCCCTTATAACACATTCTGCCACAGCAATGCCCCTTACAACAGATTATGCCACAGTACTACCCCTTATACATTAAGCCACAGTAATGCCCTATTCATTAAGCCACAGTAATGCCCCTTATACATTATGCCACAGTAATGGCCCTGATACATTTATGTCACAGTAATGCCCCATATACATTATGCCACAGTAATGCCCCTTACACATTTTGCCACAGTAAGTCCCCTTATACATTATGCCACTGTAATGCCCCTTATACATTTATGGCACAGTAATGCCCCAAATACATTATACCACAGTAATGCCCCTTATACATTTATGTCACAGTAATGCCCCATATACATTATGTCACAGTAATGCCCCATATACATTATGCCACAGTAATGCCCCTTATACATTATGCCACAGTAATGCCCCTTACACATTCTGCCACAGTAAGGCCCCATCTCCCTTCTCTTACCTGCCAGGGCCATGCGGTGGGTGAGCTCGGGGTGGCGCAGGACGGTGCTGCCACACGCTGGGGAACTGTCAGTACTGCCGTCATTGTAACGTGGCTCCGTTTGTGAACCAATTGGAGCTCGTGGACCGGCAGCCTCTGCTGATTGGCTGCCGATCCGCGAGCACTGATTGTTTTGCAACCGGCACCACATTAGATTGACGGTGTCTCTCTGCCTCTCAAGCCCAACTTGCAGTTCCAAACCCACAAGAGCAACAGCCTAGCCTCCCGGCACCCCCTCAAGTCCGGCACCCGGGTCACGTGCCCCCTTAGCCCCCCCCCTAGTTGCAGCCCTGCCAATACCAATGTTTACGCAGTACAAGCGATTATTTGCCATTGCTGCACACATGTTGCCATTGCATTGCGATTACGTATGCATAGAGGATCCATTCACAAAGTGAGTATCATGTGGCCAGCTTGTGGGGGAGGTAACGGAGGGGTGGTTAGGTAAACGCAGGCGTGTCCTACCATTTCAACGCCGTTTCATGGGTATGCATGAATTAGCCACTGCGATTGCATTCGCAACATGAGACCTCTCAGCATATCAGGAGAGCTGCAGTGTATGCGGCTAGTCAGACCTGCCGTACATGCTGCGTGACTGCTTGATGTGCGTCGATGTTTACCCAGGAGTGCGACATTGGACGGATATGAGAAGGCAGCAGTGGGGGTGTCATTATACCGGCTGTGCTTTGGCAGCCATTAGCATATTTTAGCTACTGCGATCCGTAAGCGATTGATTCAGGCCCAAACTACTTGCAGATATTTGCTGTAGAATAACAAGTGGATGCAAAACTGAAGTGTTTATATTCAATAGGTTAATTGGGCCTGATGCACTATGGATCGCTGCTGCGATTATGCACGCAGACCCACTGCGGCAATACGCTAGGGTTTGCAATCGCAATGCCGTCGCAGGCCAACATAAAGACGCCCACTTCCCCTTTCTCACATCCATAATACTTTGCAAGTCTGCAAAAACATCGATACCATCAAGTAACATCGGAGCCTCACGCACAATTACAAGAGGTCACGCAGTGAGAGCTCAAGCTGCGTGCGCATAAAACACGAAAAGTGTTGGGTTTTACAACTCGACACTTCGTAAATAATCCCCTTAGGGTGACATTTTTTTAATATGCTACATCAGGGGTTCCCACACCAACAGGTCATGTTTTGTGGTTTTCTTTAATCATGTAGTGATGAATTAATCTATATCGCTGGGCCAGTAATTATCCTCACCTGCTGCCAGTGACAGGCATCCTCAATCATGACCTGTTGGGAGAACTTGCGAGTTGAGGTTGAGAACACCTGTACTACAAAACTGATTCTCCACTCAGCACAGATGGACTGTGGGCTCTGTGTCATTCACACAGTGTTATTGTTTCCTACTAGGATATTGATTGTGAGTCTGTTGATAGACCCTCATGTCTCGAGTCACTCTACTTCTCATACATCACTGCTAGGCAAAGCCAAAGCTATAACTACTGCAGGACCTCATGGGAGGCGGAACTGTTCATTTCTGGAGACGTTGCATTATGGATTCTATGAAGCAATACTGACAGATTAATTTCTCAAGAGGCGACAGAATCTGCAGGCTCCACAACAATGCTCCACAACTGATAAATGACAGCACACATACTGCTGATTATACTATTATGCCCACAGCCTGCCCAGGTCACAATACCTTTTAAACTGGGTACACACTATACATTATATGTTTCATGCAATCTTGGTACTTTCAACCAATCTGCATGACCATCGTATAGTGTGTGCACCCAATCCGTCATTTACACACGCTGTTCCTCGCATCGTCCCATTTAATGTGCTTCACATCAGATGGGACAATGGGCCTGATTCAGAGCCACTCGTAAGCGGCCGCTCGTTCGCTCCGAGCGATGTTTGCCCAACTGTGCATGCGTACGGATCATAATACGCATGCGCGAACCAGTCAGTGCAGCCGAAAATCGTTTGTTCGCTAAATAGCGAATGCCTGCTATTTTGAGTGACAGAATGAGGCGTATGTGGGTGGTAACAGGGGAAGGTGCTTGAAAACGGGGAGTGGAAATCAGAACGCAGGCGTGCTTAAAGGTCAAAACGGGCGTTTTATGGGTGTGCATAATTAAAACAGCAGCGTCATTAACCACGTCACTGGGTTATTTTATAGCCAGAACTGCTCGCAAAATTGTGGTAGGAAAAACCAACCACAAGAATAGCGAGCAGTTCATACCCTGTTCGATGTACTCGATTAATCTAATAAATAGCGGACATGACGTAGGATGTGAGCAGCCAGGGGGCGTAGTTTCCCAAAAAACGACCGCAAGTTTTGTTCGCTCGTTCAGACCTAGAGGCGTGAACAGACCGCAAACAGCGAACGGTTCATTTGAATAGCCACCCCTATTTTCAGGACGAGCGAGCGCTAATTGCGTCCGGCTCTGAATCAGGCCCAATGAACGATGTGGTGCACATTGTGTAGTGTGTATGTGACAACCATGAAACGGATACCCCTGGGACTGTGAGGGGTTAATACCACCTTGGGCCAGGAAGGAGTTTATACATATCACCCCAGCACGTGTGAAGCACGGGGACAGCGGGCGCTGATTGGATGAGCCTGTCCTGTCTCTCAAGCGGTGGGTGTGGCCAGGCGCCCGCGAAGAAGAGAGTGAGTTATGGAGTGCGCGCCAGGAGCTGAGGAGAAGTGTGGCATGCAGCGAGAGGACAGCGGGCAGAGACCACCAAGCTGCAATGCTCTAGTGTAGTGTGGAGCAACTGAGCCGGGAGCGCGGACGTCAGGGACCCGCGGAAGATAGACCGGGTCAGGTGAGCCACGGCAGTGGAAAGTTAGGACCAAGGGCAGCACTGAGCAGCACACCATTAAGGCGCCCACCGCAGCAGCAAGAGCCGCCTGTGGAGGTACGTGGCCACAGTGGCGACACGCAGTACAGGGTAATCATCCTCCCTGCAACATACCACAGCAGCAGCCATCATAGGGTAACACCAAAGCACCCTCATTTCAGTTATACTATTTGTAAGAGAAGGCGCTGTCCTACTGCAATTTATAACTTTTCCTGCCAACCACAAGATGGCCGCAGGCCAACAATAACACTTGCTTTGAGTTGCCATGCTGCCAACCACAAGATGGCCACCGATTAACTGCAGTATAGACATACAGCTCCAGCAGTGGAAAAGTTACAGAGCCTTGCACCAGAGGTAACTA